>CM023491.1:21493970-21928561 GCA_013339685.2 Hyalomma asiaticum | reverse complement strand
AACAAAAATGAAAGACGAAACTTGATGCACTTTTGCAGCTGTGATTTGAGCACATGTCCATGTGGCAACATGAAAGTGGTAGCTCTGAGGGGATATGATGGGTGATGTGGTGAAACACTCTGTGGTGATATTAGATGGGAGAGAACGCTGATCTCACAGTAGGTGAATGTGTTCAGAACTGGAGCTTAATTCTGATTACTTGTGTGTGTGTGTGTGTGTGTTTTTTTTTTATCTAGTTTGTTGCTGTTGGTTTTTTTTTTATTTTGAAGCTTTTCACATACTGAAAAGTCGCGTATTGTCATCCAGTGATGAGAAATCACTGAATATAGGTTGCCGCTGGAGCCTGTGTTTTAACACGAGGGCAGCCAATATTTAGATGAATGCTCCTGTCGAAACTTTACCTCCATTTACATTTCCTGTTCTGAGATTTCTTGTCACTATGATCCCCCATCTTCCCCTGAACTTTGTCGTGTTTTTATACTAGCAAAAGAGTGTTTTAAACTTTGATGGTGATGCTATGCGAGTATTAAATCTTCTATGATGTAATCTTTTCAGAAAGAGGTGTTGTCTGGGAGGAGACCATCATCTTGCTTCCAGACAATGTGCGTTATGTTTTTCTGTCGGCCACCATACCCAATGCAAAGCAGTTTGCTGAATGGATATGTCATTTACATAAACAGGTGAGGGGACGTGCAACCCTAGCAACAATAAATGTGTAGTGGTCTTTTGCTTTTTTGCATGTGTTTGCATATGTACATGTGTACACACATGCATGCATGAATATCTTTACATTCCTGTGATATGCAGTCAAGCACAAGAGGGTGCTTTGCTTGTGTTTTCTTTTTTTTTTCTTTCAAAACTGTGATAGTGCATAGGCGTTCTGTTTAGCATGATGAACCACAGAAAGTTACCTGTGTGTATACTGCGGCCTGCAAAGGACGAACAAATTTCATTTCTCAGCTAATCAATGTGCTTGTCTCAACTCATAAAATTGTGATGGGCTTTATCGTAACGCATAAAATGTGAAAGCAGTTTGTCACCTGCTGAAATGAGCACGTGTCATGTGTAAACATTGCCTTTATGCTTAGTTTTGCATTCAGTTATGGAGAATATGGCATGCTTCCTATTCTTCAAATCTTCTCCATTCCCACACTTAAGTGCTTATCATGCTTTTAATGTAAGGGATTTTCGACCATGTCTTAAAATTTGCTTGAATCTACAATTTTGTTGCCCTTTCCTTCATTCTGATGCAAAAGGTTGCCCTCAAGAAAGGTAATACTAGTAGATCTAAGTATGTAAAAACTAGGTTTGTGAGTGGTCGTTGCTTTCGAAGGGGAAAAAGGCACCTTGTAGCTTTTTATTAGCTCATGAGTGCCCTGACTACATTCCCTTTGTTTTCTGCATGATCATCCATGGCACATTTAGGCAGCGTCAAAGCTCAAGTCACCGAAGTGTGTTCGCATCTGTGAAAGCCTGATGTAGTGTGCAGAGCTGCGATGTACCATGCAGCATGCCCCGCAGTTGTGCATTTTCAATTGAATGGTTTTGAAAAACTGGGAGACATGTTTTTCTCGCTGTTGTATGATGCACCAAACGCATTGTAGATGGAATGCCTAAACACTTACGCTTTCTCTCATTTACATGCAGCCATGCCACGTAGTGTACACGGAATATCGTCCTGTGCCCCTCCAACACTACATCTTCCCGGCTGGCGGTGGTGGACTCTATCTCGTTGTAGACGAATTGGTGAGATTTACTTTTTGTTCTTTAGTGTGTTGTGGCCTTCTGTGCGAGTGTTTATTATCTGCATTCTCTCGTCCTCCTTTACTGGTTTCGATCTTCATTCTGGCTGTCACGAAAACACATTGGCCAGTTGTAACAAGTTCACTGACCTTCACCTTATAGTGCTTGCTTCACATTCAACGTGGGGTAATCCAGGCCTTCTGATAAGTTAACTGACTGCTAGAGCATTGATTTCACTGAGATATATCACAAGGGGCCTGTTAGTGTACAAATTTGTCTTTGTCAATCGTGGGTCGATACAACATTAGAATTGATCTTCTTTCCCCAGGGAAACTTCAAGGAGGACAAATTCAACGAAGCAATGGCTTTGCTTCAGAATGCAGGCGATGCTGCCAAGGGGGACTCTGCCCTCAGAGGGCGCAAGGGAGGATTCAAAGGTGCCCTCACATTTTTTTTTTTTTGACAGCGGTGAAAAAAGTCAGTACAGTAGGAGCACGGTTTTACTGCTTAGCTGTGTATGGCTTGGTTCTGATAAAAAGTGCGTCACTTGATGGTGTGCGTACAAAAAAGTACTGTTCACAAAATTGAACTTGAGAGTGAGAGCCATTGAGGAGCAAGCAAGAAAGAATGTCGGGTTCTTTCGCGTCTAAGCTTGCAACTCGCCTGTGTTTGTGGCACAGCACCACTCTTGCAATGAACCATGCACACATCTGCGGGGTCACTCTCGCTCTATATTCATTGAGTGGGCATGGTACACACGAGGAACGACGAGCTTGCGAGGAGAGAAGCCGAGAGCAGTAAGAAGGAATGCACCAGAGACGCCAAGTGCAAGCAACAAAATAACACTGGTGGTGTTGCCATTTATTTTGCTAGTGTCAACACGAGGCTTCAGAGAGGCTAGTTCCACCATGAGGTGAGAGTGAGATGGTGGGGGGTTGTGTCCGGCTGGCTTGCCTACAACGTGATGCTTTTTGGTGGCGTGAGCCCCGCAGCGATACTGCTGTGCTACACCACAGAGCTTCACTGATCACCCACCTTCACAGAGGGCAATGGCTCTGAATTGCTTCTGTCAGCATTCAAGGGGCCCTGAAATGCCCATTTCTCGAAGCCTGCCTCACTGGTATAACGTGCCACCGCAGGACCAAGGTGCTGTTCTCTAGTGCTGGTTTCGGCTAATCGACAAGTTCAGTGCTGCATCATCTTACCCAATCCAAGAAACGACATCACTTTGCGGGTGAAAAGGAGTGAGGAAGCGCAGGAGAGCAGTGTGGGAATTGTGTGTGCGTGTGTGTGTTTATAGAGTGCCTGTGTGGTACGCAACTCTGGGATATTTGCAAAAAGTGATCGCTGCTGCCTTCTGTACGACTGAGTGGTTTATTTCAAAGAGGTAAAAAAGTCATGACCATTTTACTAGTTCTTTAAAGCTTGGGAATATCGTCCTTATGCACAAAAGGTGTCTCAGTGCCTTTTAGAATGGTGGTTTATTTTCAGTGGTCTGTTTTTTTTTACTCATTTGGTACTTACCAGTATAATTTCCTTACCTGTGACATCTGACACTTGTTTGCTTTGCTCCCCCTCCCCCCTTCCTTCCCAGGTGAATCAAACTGCTTCAAGATTGTGAAGATGATCATGGAACGCGACTATGCACCTGTTATTGTTTTTAGTTTTAGCAAGAAGGAATGTGAGGCGTATGCCACCCAGGTTGCCAAGCTGGATTTGACTACTTGTGAGTTATTCTGCTTTTTCTTTGTTTTTCATTTAAAAAAAAATAATTTCCCATGGGCTTTGCTTAGGGCTGTTCACTACTTAGAAACTTTGTCAGGACTGATATTGATGCTGTATGGGGAAACTTTTCTTGTACAACTTTTATTTTTTTATTTTTTTTTTGTGTGTGGGATGGAAGGCAAAGTGCACTTTTTTTTATTTATGGCCTTATCTTTGAAAACACTGACAAAAATTGCAAAATTTCTGTGTATACTTTTGTTATGGCATTCCCGAGTTGTAAATTCAGTGCCTCAGGACTTTTTCTTTTCCAGAGGCCTCATAGAAATTCAGTACTAGTATGCTTGTTACACTAACTTCCTCGCTTAAATGCAGCAAATGTATTTCAGGTATGCTAAGTGGTTGTATAGTTTTAGCCTTTCTCTACTCCACGTGCATTTGGTCAGGGAAATTTGAGTTGTACCAAAATAAAAGAACTGTCTTGTTCAATGATTTTTGAATGTAGTATATAAATGAATACCACATGCCTGCTGTTTGTACAGTGAAACGAATTACAGTTGGACAGATTTCATGATGCCCTTCTGGCATTTATAAGTGCAACCAAGGGCTCTCATATATATAATCACTTGATGATATTCAGGAGTTCCACAATGCATCATTTCCTTGTCAATTGTTTGTCCAGTATGACTGTTGCATGTTCCGTGATAACTCATCCATGCTCGACAGGATTAAAGCAACAAAACCACCAACCACAAGCGTGAACTCTTTCTTTCTTTCTAACAGTCAAAGAGAAGAAACTTGTGATGGAGGTATTCCAGAATGCCATGGACTCTCTTTCGGAGGAAGACCAGAAACTGCCTCAGGTGAAGAGACAATATTTCCTTTGGTACCATGTTGTCATAATTGAACAGGGAAAGCACAGGACTTGCTTGTGAAACTTTTGTTTCAAAGCTCTGGTCTTTGCTAAAAGAGGGGGGAGGTTGTATGTAAAATTAGCTCTTCAGGGGATACTGTCTTGGCTGAAAGTTATGGTTCTCTTGCTCACATAACTGGACTGCATTCATTGCCGACTTTTGTTATGCGGAAAACTTGCAGTGTCCCCCTTTACCTTGGCTATTTCTTCTCTCTCTTCCCAAGGTCGAGCAGGTTCTCCCACTCCTGAAGCGAGGCATCGCGGTGCACCATTCAGGCCTGCTGCCCATCTTGAAGGAGACAATTGAGATTCTCTTTGCAGAGGGGCTGGTCAAGGTACTGTTGCTCTTATCCTGTCGTTTTTGAACGGCCTGCTGTTGGCTTGTAGTACGTTAGAGGTGTGTCGTGTTGTGGCTCTGCAATTATCTGACGGACATTATTGTATTGCAGGCACTATTTGCAACAGAGACATTTGCCATGGGACTCAACATGCCTGCCCGTACGGTGCTCTTCACAAATGCAAGAAAGTTTGACGGCAAAGACTTCAGATGGGTGAGCAGCTTTGTCGAGACAGTAAAAGTAACAAGGGTTGATGTTGCTGCTGCACAATGCAAGGCATCGGTGGTGTTAATTTCGCACATCAGTGTCTTTGACAGACATTACCCAAGGTGCATTTTTCTGCCACCAAAGCAGCATTTTGCTGCTCATGCATTGTTTGTAATCTGAACAATTCCAGCTCGCACATTGACGTCACCGAGCTCAAAGTGTGTGTGTATGTGCCATGCTAATGCCTCAATGGTGTTTGGCCTTGCCATTTTTTCCTTGCACTTATGTGCAAGGCACTGCACTTGAGCGACATGCAGAGTAGCCAAGCTTGCTTTTGCTGGCAAACTCATTGAGGTGCAGCAGTTTGATCCAGCAGCTGTGTGATCCTTTAAATAATGTTTTTGTCTTCAAGCACTTGAAACTTGCGAAGTTGAAAACATTAAAAATTGATAGTCAGACAGATTTTGGACATTATGGGACTTTTCAAATTGAAATGATGGGTGTGGTGGCATCTGTCATTCTATGGTAGGAATAGTGGAGGTGTACAGACAGAGAAGCATAGTGAAAACCTCTAGAAATTAGCAGTGTTGCTGCTCAGTCTTGAGAAAACCCAAGGCTGGGCGTTAAGAATAGAGGCCAGCATGGACAAGGTTGCCTGTGAAATTAGCCGATGCAAACTTTATACTGCTTGCAGAGTATGATAGACTATATGAAAAGAGTATGAAAGTTATATATGGTGAGCAGGGTTTTTATCACGGTTGGCAGTGGCAGAAGTGCCACTTGCCACCCACCGCTTTCACTAGACCGCCCATCACTCCAGCTGGCCACTTTGACATTTGAAATGCTCACTTGAGGAACAAAAAGTTGTGTGCGTAGCACCAGTGGGACACTCCTACCATCACCTGGTTACATAAAAAATGAGTCTGCATAGGCAGCCTTGTGGCCTCAATGATCACTAACTGCCATGACAGTCCTAACACATAGGCACTCTTGTTTCCATTTTTTTATGTACAAATCTTGGAATCAGTGCTTATGCACTGCTGGCGACGCATGCACTCAGTATCTCCCACAAACGCCCGATTTGGTCATCTCTTGTTCTTACTTTGTTTAGGAGCTTCCGCTTTTCACTGTGTCACGGTGCCACGAAGTTCGCGCATAATGCATAAGGAAATTTTTGGGATGAAAATTTGGAATTCTTAACCATAATGTATCAATTTGCGCTCCCTGGTTCCCCACTTGCAAAATTTCCACCCCTTAAATATTTTTAGGGAAAACCTTGATGGTAAACAATCCCCTTTCAAAAACCATTGTTTTCATTCAGTCCAACAAGTGTCGCTCCTACGAGGCTCCTCTGCAACAGTTGATTAGGGGTACTCACTGTGAAGTCGCCTGATATTCAGCTG
Source organism: Hyalomma asiaticum (assembly GCA_013339685.2). NCBI lineage: Eukaryota > Metazoa > Arthropoda > Arachnida > Ixodida > Ixodidae > Hyalomma > Hyalomma asiaticum. The sequence continues at coordinate 21,922,235 of CM023491.1, read as the reverse complement.
ATCTTGCACGGCATCTGGCACACTGCCAGTCATGGTTTTGTAAGTCTTGAAAATTTGTGACATGTACTGGCACAACCCACTCGCCAAACACATTGACAATGGGCTTTGTTGGGTAGATCTTTAAACAAGCATTGCTCAGATGATAGCATGTGTCCTTCATACTTCGGCGTGGTAACTTAGTGTGGAGATAGCCTTTGACATAGATGGAAAGGTCTAGCTCATTAAAAAAAAAAAGGATCTTGCCAGACTTTTGAGTTCATAATGGGCAATGTGTGCCTTTCTATTTCGTTGTTCAGGTCACCTCTGGAGAGTACATTCAGATGAGTGGTCGTGCTGGGCGGCGTGGTCTAGATGACCGTGGTATTGTCATCCTCATGGTGGATGAGAAAATGAGTCCAGCTGCTGGCAAAGACATTGTCAAGGTTAGCTGTTGTGTCTCATTCGTTTATTGCTTTCTAATTGTTGTGCCTTGTAATTTAACCTAACCTAGAAGGTAAGTTTGCTCAAGCTGCACACGCTCTACTCTTTAGCACCACTTTATACTTTGCTCAGCCTGTTGGTACATGAATAGGAAATGGAACAGCACTGAAGATACCACCCTGGAATTGTCCTGTGTTTTTATTGTTTAATCCTATTTTCAGTGCAGTTGCCTTTTCTCATGGTGATACATAGACAGTGGTCATGTAAAGACATAGTATACATGATTAGACCAGCTCGTGATTGGTGTTCTTTGGGGATGTGCGAATGTTGAAATGTTTTAGTACATATTGGTTACAAATAAGGCAAAAGAACTGTCTACGAATATTAAATACCGTATTTACTCGAATCTAACGCGCACCTTTTTTCCGATAAAATGGGTCCAAAAATCGCATGCGCGTTAGAATCGAGTGCGAACGAACGACACCGTTACGATATCGCTGTTGGCATCAAAATGGCCGCCTCCTACGAGGTTCACGCGCTGTCGAACGGTCACCGGCTAAAAAACGAAATAGCGGCGCGGCGGTCTTTGGCGCGCATATTTTCTGTAGTTCATATGTCGGCTGCCGGTCCCGCACTGAACGACGCACATGATGCGTAGGCCGATGATACTCGCCGCGCCGGATTGGCTGTCCTTGCGGCCAAACAAAGTCGCTACGCCGCCGGTGCAATCTCCGCCGCATAGCTTTCGGTAGCGTTCGCGTGTAACCGTAACGGGAGATGTTTCCCATCACCGCACGCAAAACGGCTCATCATCACATTTCTCCCTCATACCTGTGCTGAGCCTGAGCCACCTGAGCCTCTCAGTCGTGCGCGCTGCATGACGTCCGAGATTGCATCGCGGCAACCTCGGAGACCACGCCGCGCTTATCTGCGCCAGCTTATCTGAGGGAACTGCGATAGCACGGAGGAATGCAGCACTGCGGCTGCGCCCGTCAACGTTTGGCAATTTTATTGGGACGCAGGAGTTATGAATCGGAGCGCCGAACGTATTTGAGACACCGCGGATCAAGTGAAGCGGGAAAGCCATAGCGCGGCCGTTCGAGCGACAGCGGGGGTTCTAAGTTGGCGGTGCGTTTATTGTGCGAGTGCGTTCATTACGCGAGTACGGCATTTATTTTTATAAACGTGAGAAGGTTGATTGCTAAGGACCTTTTTTTTCCGTGTCACGAAAAATGGGAGCGCGTTACAATCGATGTTTCACTTTTCTTTTTTTTTTTTTTTTTTTTGGTCGTGGGAAACGGGTGCGCGTTAGAATCGAGTAAATATGGTATGTGTATATCATTGAAGAGTTTCGAAGCTGGAAGTGACAATAACTTTTATTGCTGTTTTGAAACAAATTAATGAAAGTGCATTTCACTGGACTCCAACAAGTTGAAGCTGGTGACAGAGTCGTTAAAGCTCATAGGGCAGGAAAATTAACTGCTTGACACCTTCACAAAGTAAGTACTCGCTGCCTTGCAGCAGTGCGACATAACGCTTTCACATAGGCATTTCTATTTCTAAATATTAAATTATTGTTGAGGTAACATTATCGAAGGGCACGGTTGACCTTTATGCAGCAAAATATGATCACAGCACACAATAACCACCATGCTCAGGATGAGCCGATATGGCAGCGGATACATTTTGTGGCAACTACATTTTAACCATGGTAGTTTTAAAATGGGTACAAATAGAGATATTTTGGTTCAAAACAAGTTGACCACAGGGTCGGATAATTTCAAAACAATTAAATTAGATACCAGATGTCTGGAGAATGAAACCTAATAGTTTAATTCTGTCCATTCCAGCTATGCCTGTAGCCGAGCAGCACTTGTATAACCAAGTTAATGCACCATCGTAGAACAAAATTCAGCTCTTAGAAAATCCGCCCCCCCCCCCCCCTTTTTTTTTGCATAATGAAACCCCCTCCCCCAAATTCATGCAACTTTCCTGAAAAAAAAAGTAATTTACGCGAGTAAATATGGTAATTGGATACAGGTAATATGCATACTTTGCGTTAAATGTGGCTTCACGGCACTGCGATCCATGCTGCAGTGAAACCGGTTTTACAGGCAGTCACATGCAGGAAAATACATCTATTCATTTGGAATACTTCCAAATTTCAGAACTTGAATGCAGTAATATTCATTCGATTATTTGCACAAATGTTGTGTATACGACAGTCTACTGTAAAAATAATGCATAGTAGATGTAATTTACTAGTTCTAATATTCAATGCTGTCTGAATATATGCCGTATATTCGGCCAAATAGTCAGCAATATCTGAATATTTTGGATATGAATATGCTTCACGTAAGGAAAATATTCTTTTTGTATCCAAAATTTCGAATATTCACACAGACCTAGTTTTCTCTAATAGCATAGTGGATTTTATGTATAGTCCAAGGCAGCCATGCCAGTAGAAACTGCTGTTGCATCTGCATTTCTCGATAATTTTCTTTATTGGGATGATGCAGTAGTGAGGTGTGCGAGCCCTTCTTGGCGCTATGTCTGTCAAGTTATAGGAAGTTTTTTCTTCAGTGGTCTATGAGAACCTGTGCAGCGTGCATCTGTTTTGCTGCCAAAGTGGCCGACATGCTTATGTCTCGTCACAGGGCTTGCCCGACCCGATCAACAGTGCGTTCCACCTGACCTACAACATGGTGCTGAATTTGATGCGAGTAGAAGAAGTAAACCCAGAGTACATCTTGGAACGGTCCTTCTTCCAGTTTCAGAACAATGCGTCCATGCCGGTCTACTACCAGAGTGAGTTTGACACTGCGATTTTCCATCTTGGACAGTAGAGAACAGGTGCTGAGTCCTTAAAGACGAGCTGGTTTACAGACATGGTATTTTGAACTACCTTATTCTGAAGTAAGGAAAACATGTTGCTTTGTTGTTGCGACCTAGTGCTCTTTTATGTAACGCAGTTGCAACTGTAATGTGTAAGGCAACTTTCTAGGGAAATGAAACTTAAAACTGTTAAAAATGAAAATAAAATTACAGATTTATTGGAGCGTGAACAAAATTTTGGTCAAGGTGTCACAATAGGGAAAACAAGTCCATGCATCATTGCTGTCCTAAATATATGTTGTCTCCTTGCACAACAGTATTGTATTCTCCCATGCTGGAGTAGATCTATGTGTTATGTACTTAGTGACACTTGCGAGTGACATTTACTGCCTCATTTTTAGTTTTTGGGTGCTCTGCGTTTGATGGCAACCCTCGAGTCTCTAGCTACCTGAGCACACAAATGGTACATCCATGAAACAGAAGTGCAAGGCTTGTAAAAATTGATTTCTCCTGGAAGGAAGCGAGGTTCCTTCAACGAAAACAAGTCAGTGTTTCATTTGAATTATTGGTTGCATGTGCCATACAGGGCTTGTCAGACACAATTGTTGCTATGTGATCTATGCATTGCAATTGCTTGCTTGCAGCCCTCAAACTTTGCAAATGGGCTTTTAATCCGTGCGCAGTCAGGCCTCGATATGACAAATTATTGGTTATAAAGAAGTAAACGAACTGTCTTGCCATCAAAATAGCGTTACAATTGTATGTTTATAAAGAACTTTCGTATATGACAAACCTATGTGAATGTCAGATGCGACTTTATTATAACTAGCTAAGTAGAACCTCGTTATAACGAACCCGCATATAACTAACTATCGGATATAACGAAGTGATCGCAATTCCCCTTGAAATTCCTATAGATGAAATCGATATTGATTATAATGAACTAATGATTATAATGAAGTAATTACCACTCCCCCTTCAACTTCGTTATAACGAGGTTTTACTGTATGAGCATATTCGTAGTGCTTATTGTCTTGCCTGCCAAAAGCGTCTTAGCCATCTGACAAAAGTGCCTTGCCCGCCCGCACCTGCGCAGAGTTGCAGAAGCTGCAGGCAGAACTGGACTCATTCCAGATCCCCAACGAGACGGAGGTGGCTGCCTACTACAAGGTGCGGCAGCAGCTGGCTTCTCTGTCAAGCGAGCTGCAAGCTTTTCTCACCAAGCCCCAGTACTGCATCCCGTACCTGCAGCCAGGGCGAATGGTCTATGTGAGTGTACATTAATCCCCTTGACTACCCCGATACCGTTCTTTTCAATTACCCATCAAATGGAAAAAGTGACCGCATCAGTACGAGCGGTACCAAACATTGGGTGACGTCAAACACGGTTATCTCGTTCACTTCGTATATGCCAATAGGCATGGCAGGATACAACTGCGTGGATAACAAAACTGATAGGTCACAATACCAATAACGTGACAAACTCATAATTTACATCATGAATACCATCGCCTGTGATACGTACCCATGTTCTTCAGTCAAGCATATCCAGGTATGCGTCACAGTGTGATTGAACATTAACCTTTTCAGCCTCTGAATGAATTTAGAGATAAATTAAAGCAATCCTTGTCACTGATATTTAGAACAATGCGGGATGGCTTTTTCCATCATCTTGGCATGTGATAAGGTACTGGTAGATTTTTTCTCCATCTCTCTGTTACTTCCTTGAACATGAGTAAATGTATAAGGACAGCTCAGTTCAATGGGAAAGCATAAGCACATGTCTTGCTCATTGTGCTGCAATAACTGGTTATGTCTCTAGAAGCATTTTGAGAATGAGAAGGGTGCATAAATGAGAAGGGTGCAGTTGGCCACCATTCTTTTCATATCAGCTGCAACGTAGCCAACTGGTGTTGCTGCAAGAATTCTCAACAGTTTAGGAGTCTGAACAAGACAGAAGTTCAGTGGAAAATGGAGGGTTGACGTGATGAGAAGTTGTTTAACTATGAATGTTGCTGGAGCCAACAATTCAGCAAGTCCCCCATATTCACCAGTCGTACTTGTAAACACAGGTCCATTTCCCAAAACAGCTCCAGCGACATTCCTTGTTTGACGTGTTCTCATAAATTCGCCAGTTTAGATGCGATTGGATAGTCTGGCAACTATAAAGAATGCTAATACTGGAACAGATTTTGGAGTTTTCTTTTCCTTCCTTCATTGTTGAACTTATTTTGTTCTTTCAGATAAACAACGGCACTGATGATTTTGGCTGGGGTGTGATCGTCGCCTACACGAAGAAGAAAATCGTCGTCGCAAGAGTGAGTCGTCATACTTTGTGTCACACTGATGCACCTCACTGCTTGTGCTTGAAATCATGAGTGCCTAGCTGATATGTCTCGGCTGCTTTAGTTGCCAACCAATAAATCGGATGCCTATAATTCAGAGATACTCAGTGATTCAGATAGCTTGCAATGATCCTGACACCACCTCTTGTGTTTGTGTTTACAATGGACGAACGTCATTCTGAAAGACGTACAATGCATTTACGCAAACCGCAGGAACCGAGACTTTTTTCTAATACTAATTTGAGCGAGCTTTCAGCATTCCTTCATATCTGCTGAGTGAAAATGATCAGAGCAGGGAGCTTTAGCTTTGCAGTAGTGTGGTACAGTTTGTGCGTTTTGGCAACATCAGAAAACATCGCTACTGGCTATGTGACATTTGTGGTTTGAAGCCTTTCACATAAAAAATTATGTCGGAAACTTGCAGAAGTTTGTGGCAGTGTATAATTGTACAGAGGCACTGGGGACTACATGTTCGTGGTCATGTTTCACTGTATTGCAAGTGTTGAAGGTTCACTTTGTTTCATGTAAAACAGTGCAAAAACGGGCCGAATGTAAGTAAAGACAGTAACACTGTTATTTTCCTTACTTACATTCATCCTGTTTTGCACCGTTTCACACCAACAAGCCTGAATCGCAACCATTTCGAACTTCACTTTGTTGGTTGTCTTCAATAGTGAAAAAAGTAACGTCATAAAGGGGGGGGGGTAAACAGAGAGGGGCACTTATAATGTCTTGACACTTTCATGCTGTTTGTGCAGGGACAGCCTGGCCTCAAGGACCCTGTGGTGATCGCAGATGTGCTTCTCAATGTATCCAAGGAAAGTGCCCAGACAAAGCTCACATCAAAGTTCACACCTCCCAAGCCAGGAGAGAAAGGGGAAATGCAGGTTGGTGCATACGCTCCCAAAGCAATTCTCTAGTGCTCACCTTAGAGCTGCGCCTTTTACAGCAAAGTTGTTTGGGCCGGCGTAATGTGCTCGATCATTTGCAAGAAATGATTGTCATCATAAAATAAGTGCACTAGTGCTTCTTCCATGAAATGGCCAGTGTGTGCGGCATTTTTGCTTCTTCTTTCTCTTGCACTCATGTCTTCAGCCCACTGCTACACAAAGGCTTCAGCCCACTGCTATTTTACTACATCAGACGCTGTAGTAAAATAGCAGTGCCATATCTGCCTAGCGTTGTGGAGCCACAGCATGGATGCCTCCCATGAGTGGTCTTGCCATGGCTGCAGATGTGGAAGTGACATCACACGCCAATCCTCATAATAAAAGCTTCACATTGCCAGCACGGTGACAGAATGCCCCGCTTTTCCTTGCCCCCGCTTTTCCTCGCCTATAGTAAAATAGCAGTGCCATATCTGCCCAGCGTTGTGGAACCACAGCATGGATGCCTCCCATGAGTGGTCTTGCCATGGCTGCAGATGTGGAAGTGACATCACACGCCAATCCTCATAATAAAGGTTTCACATTGCCAGCACGGTGACAGAATGCCCCGCTTTTCCTCGCCGAGTGCATCATCGTGAAGATGGGGCGACTGAAGAACTGCATCACTCCTGAACGAGAGAAAGTGCCATGCAGTAGCTGCTCCGCCGCTGCTCTAGAATGTGTGAGACGTTTTCGGACAGACCCCGAGTATCGTGCTGGTGAAGTGGCAGCAAAGCATCAGCAGTGTGCAGTTCTGGAGTTACAAGCCCGTGAAAAGGAGCAAAACCATTTGTATATGCACAGGTGTTGCCAGAACAAACCAGGCCTGCGAGTTGCACCACTGGACGACTACAAAGGGGATTAACTGGCATTTAAAAAATAAACACTGTACATATAGTGTTTATTTTTTAAATGCCCGTCATCCCCTTTGTAGTCCGTGTGTTCTTAGTGGTTGCTTCTGACACCACACAAGAAGCTCACAGAAACTTAGCCCAACCGAGATAAAGCTAGGTGGCACTGTCAGTCTCGCTGTTTGCAGAGTCTTTGCACCACAGAGTGAAGCTGACCCCTAATTTTTTGATAAGCCACAGCAGTCGTGTCACTTTCCTTGTGGATAGATCAGGGGCCTGTATGGATGTTTTTTTTTTTTCTTTTTTCCTTTAAACATGAGCGTAAATGCATTGTAAAGGTGCTTACTCTTGGCTTAAGGCTCAAGGCATTCTGTGAGGTAAGGAATTGCTTCAACTATCATAACCACATTCCTGTGGTGGCACAATGCAGAAAACCCTTGTGCACATCAGTAGTATTTAGTCTCAAATAATGAACCCCGAACTGACAACCTCAAACCCTTGCTTCCCGCAATTATTGGCCACACTGCGTTGACGTCATCATATGCAAAGCGACGAAGGTGCAAATGCACCATACCATGGTCTTTGAGATATGCGTGCACCACAGGTCAGCGTGTGCAAATTCCAAAGGCCATGACCATTTCAAAATGTGTTTCAACTTTACTGCTAGGAGAAGGATGCATATATAGTCGCACCGTGTAAAAGGCGGATTTACCCATTTGACGTCTCGCAAGGACAGCACTGCTCAGTTGGATTTCTTGCTTTAAAAACTATCTTCGCATTTGCTGAGCATTCATACTATCGGGAGTGTCTCAATAACATTTAATCGCTATTACTTTGACATACTAAAAAAAATCGCCAGAGTTAGCCTCTGCAGTGCCTTTGAAATCCAATAATTTGAAATTGACATTTCGCTTTTAATAAGTGTTTCTTTTAATCTTTTTTCATTCCAGGTAGTTCCGTTGACCGTTGACAACATCACCAAGATGAGCTCCATTCGCCTGTTCTACAACCAGGACCTCAAGTCAGCTGACAACAGAGCTGCAGTGCTCAAGTCTATCAGAGTATGTTGTTTGTTTGGTCCGTGAAGTCGAGTGTGCACCACAGTCATACCTCTTTGTAATGAAGACAGACATAACGAACCATCGGTTATAATGAAGTAACCGACGAATAGTCTGTATTCTCACAAATATGCATTTTATAACAAATTTTCTGTCATAACGAAGCTGTTTTCATGTCAGATGCAACTTCGCTATGGCAAGGTTTGATGGTGTATGCAAAAAGTACAACTCGAAGCAGGTGGCTGTGCTTCATGTTAGATGCTTTGGTGCTCCCACCTTAAACAAAAGTACACATCTTCAATTCCCAGCCAGAGTGACTGCATTTTGATTAGGGTAAAAAGTAAAAACACCAATGTGCATTATAACCTCTTTGCAACAGATCTGCTTACAACAGACATTGGGATACAGCATAACAAATAGTGGCATTATGCTAATCTTCCAATGTCTTCCATTGACTGATCTTTTACAGTGTGTTCTGATACAAGATACACTCAGATACAGTTGACTAAGCTAGTCAGCACTCCTTTACAACAGGCTCCTGTACCACGCACATCTCAAATTGAATAGCTTCAAGCTATTCAATTTGAGCTTCAATTTGAGCTTCAAGCTTCAGCACCAGTAGGCAACATAGCAAGATACTATAACAGCACATAAACAGCCAATGTAATTGTATAGTCCTCTCTGTTATGATTGTCTATGAGGGTTGACGGTATTAATAAATAAATAAATAAATAAATAAATAAATAAATACATAAATCTATTATTGTATTATTTGCTTTGCAGGAGGTTGAAGAGAGATTTCCAAAGGGCATCCCTCTTGTCGACCCTTTTGAGGACCTCAACATCAAGGACGCAAACATGAAAGAAGTTGTCAAGGTGGAGTCTTTCGGCTTGTGTATTCCTAGTAGCATTCTTCATCTTGTAACAGCAACGATTGCAGGTTGATAACAGTGCTTGTCCTCTTGCAAATGCTTTGCAGAAAATTGAAGCGTTCGAGAACCGGATGTATGCTCACCCATTGCATTCGCACCCTGATCTTCCAAGGATTTATACGGAGTATGAGAAAAAAATGAAGGTGAGGAAATTTTCCGTCTTCCCGTTGAGGTAGGGGGAGTGTGGATAACTTTAGCTATTTCTTGACCAAATTTGATAAAACGGTGCAGATTTGCTCAGTTTCTTGGAACTGATTTGCATAACGGCTACATTGACATGCAGGGCATTCCCGTAATGAATGACATACCCAAATTTCACTGTTGTCTGGCTTGAGGGGCTGCCAGGTGCAAGCTCAGGATTAGGACTATCACTGTCGTTTTCTTGGTTGCTACTTTTTTTTGGCTCAATGGTGGAAAAGTTGTGAGCTTTGTGAATGGGAACCTATGCAACCTCTCGTTAAGCCCAGAAGCAGAGGATGGTAAAACATTCATATAACAGCTTCTCAGATTTCAGTTCTGTATGTTGGTTGCATAAATTAAGCAAACCCGAAAGACAGAGCTAAAAAAAACTTCCATGACTGATTTGTCAGTTCTAGCTTCGCGCTAGAATGAAAAAAAGAAAAAAATGAAAGAAGAAGAAGAAGAAAAAAAGCTAGGATTAATAGTGTCAATACAACATTCATAAATAAACCGTGAGGATCGATCACTTAGCAACAAAACTGCAAAAATTCTCAACACATCTTTCAGAACACCACAGTGTCAGTCGTAAAGAAGCAGCGAATTGTGACTGTTGTTCCTACCTCCCGTGCTCGTTTCTTTCTATACTTAGTTAATTGTTCATCACATGCTCAGGTAGTACAGGAGATTAGGGAGGTAAAAGCCGAACTCAAGAAGGCCAAGGCGTTGCTTCAAATGGAGGAGCTCAAATGCCGCAAGCGTGTTCTTCGGCGGCTTGGCTATGCTACGGCCTCTGACGTCATGGAGATCAAAGGCAAGGTCGCCTGTGAAGTCAGCAGGTGAGTTTATGCATACCCACATGCTAGCAAAATTTTCCACTGCTACTCTTCATGTCGACTGCTATAGTAGTTATACTTCAGATGAGTTCTGTGGAAACCCGCAAGGTGGAGTAACGTTTATGAAAGGGAAAATTAGCATCCACCCGTTTTGTAGCACAAGGCTACATGGAAATAAATCCATACGGATTTCTCATAAATGATCGCTTCCTAGTTACCGAAAAATTCGTCCTGGTCCGGGTTACGAACCTGGGACCAACGCCAACCCGGACCAGGACGACTTTTTCGGCAACTAGGAAGCGATCATTTATGAGAAATACGTATGGATTTCCTTGTAGCCTACAAAACGGGTGGATGCTAATTTTCCCTTTCAGTAGTTATACTTAAGCCATTAGTAGCTGTTCGAGTGATTGATTTCTGAGGTTTTATGTCCTAAAACCACAACATGATTATGAGAGACGCCGTGGTGGAGAGCTCCGGAAGTTTCGACCACCTGGGGTTCTTTAAGTACACTGATATCGTGCATTACATGTGCCTCATCATTTTGCCTCAATTGAAATGTAGCCACCGCGGCCAGGATTTGATCTCGCGACCTGCAGGTCAGTGGCCGAGTGCCATAGCCGCTAGACCACCGTGGTGGGGCAATAGCTTTCTACATTTCCATGGAGCAGTGAGGAGGGAATATGCTAGAAATGGTTGAGGACCTTAACCAGTGAAGAGACAGGGTGCTTTTGAAAATCAGTCTATAGAAGACCATTCTGACATTCGTTAGTGCAGTAAGTGAATGTGAAGTCACAGTTGACAGTCACATTGTAAAACCTGTGCAGGAAAATGTCTTATCCGTGCCAGTTGCCCAGGGTAGAGGGGCTCGGGATTGTGATAAGGAAAGTTAGAGGGAGATAAAAATTGGTTAAGGCACATATGGCAGGAATGGCTGTCTCGTAACTGGCAGATTAGTGCCATTTTGGAAGGAGAAGTGTACGGTCATCGCAGTCTGCTGGTGTTAACATAGGGAACAATCTTGCACGTTAAAAAAGAAACTTTTGAAGAAGCTGTAGACGGTGAAATGTGATAAAGCGGATAGCTGGGAGAGGCTTGTGTGTGGAAACGGATAATTGATCATTGTGGTTCTGTGCCCCGAATGTTAAGCCCAACTTTATTGTTTCTTGTTCATACAAGTTGATGTACTCCTTTTCTGTTGTAGATAGCGACATGTCGCAGATTAGAGGGCAGATCTTTCGAGGCTGATTGAGGTATACAATGTGTGTAGTTTGTTGGCTATGGGTCTTCTTGGGGATTGCAAAGGATCAGTGTCTGTGTACAATAGGGTACTTCTTTAGTGGAGCATAATATTGTTCATGAAACTTGATTGCATCTACGATTCTGTTTTTCATAAAAGGTGCCATTTCATTTTTCTGGTCTTACCTCCAATACCTGTTCTTTCACTTTCCTATTACTGTGCAGTGCGGACGAACTGCTTGTAACAGAGATGATCTTCAACAACATGTTCAACGAGCTCAATGCGCACCAAGCGACAGCCCTGCTGAGTTGCCTGGTCTTTCAGGAGAAGTCGAATGAGATGCCCAACCTCACTGAAGAGCTGTCTGGCCCTCTGCGACAGATGCAGGTCTGTGGGGGTGTCCTTGCACGTGCTGTGATTTGAGAAATTCCATCCATATTCCAGAAATCGGAAGGAACCCCCGTAGGGGGGACAAGGGGCAGTGCGTCTCTTTAGTGGGCGGCTTGCCTTAGTCCTCGTTCTGGTAGCTTCCGTAGAAACCCTTCTGGTGCGAGCATGGGAGATGGCCGTGGTCAGCTCTCTCAGCGCGGCGTCTCACATTCTTCTATTCCGCGAGGCCGTTTTTCTGTTGTCAGCTTCGGTCACAACACGTAATAAGAGACCCCAGCAGTAGGAAATGTGCATGTTTTTCTTAAAGCGAATGTGCCACACCGCTGTGGCCTTTATTTCAATCGTGTGCTCTGTGTATATGTTAGCTAACAGTGTTTCATTAGTATTATGCCTCACAATACAGCGTGAGTCATGATGACAGCACCTTGGATATCAACATTAAGGCAAGTTCAACACAAGATGTGCATTTTCATCGTGCAGCATTCTGGTTAAATTAGTTTTTGGTACTCTCGGTGCAGTCATTGAGATAAGAGTAGTATTGAAGCTACATTCCCTTCCTTGCGAGCCATGCAATGTGACTTACTGAAACAGTTGACTGGATTGATTTTTAAAGTTACCATTCATATGTTTCAAACATGATAAATAATGAAGTCTAAGCCAAAGAAAACATGGAGTACTATATTAGCACAAGCCTAGTCAGAACAGGAAAGCACCTCCATGTTGGTAGTGACAGTTCAAAAGACTGCACAGATGCACATGACATGTAAGTGTTCATGCCCATGGGAAGAAGCTGTGCTTAAAATATAGTATTTTAAGCTAGGATGATAAAGACTTCAGTGATTATATATTTTTATGTACTGATACGCACTGAGCTTTTATGTAAAATAGGTCATCAATTTTAGAATTATTGATTAATTAGCATGTCATTCAATCACATTTTTATTAAACCGACTATATGGATCTTGCTGAATTAAATGTTGTTGAATTCTACAGATTCCAAGAAGTTCAAGAAAGTTTGTGTTATGGTTCTAGCTTTCCCAGAACAAAAGTCACAAAGCTTCAGAATTCTCACTTGAACATCTGAGAAATGAAGTGTTTATTATAACATTTATAGCTTCTGAAAGTAATACATGACACTTTTTTGCACTCTCAGCATTTGCATTTTACATTCAGCTTTTCCACACATAAAAAGTCAAGACTGAGTCAGCCAAAGCTCGGGAATGCTTTTTGGAAATTGTAAGGTTGTAGAAAAACAATGCTGTGAGGCAGTAGCAAAAACAAAAGTCCGTCACTGATGGGCTATGAAAGGTTGTTGTGGCTCAGATAATATCTGGGATGCAAGGAGATTGGTTAAATTATACCTCACTAGTGGCTTAACTCAAAAATAACCATTTCAATTTTTCATGCGATTTTTGGCTGCATAGGGCAGGTGTGCGTGTTTCAAAATTTGGAGTGCCGTTGTTTGTGCCGCAGGACATAGCACGGAGGATAGCACGGGTGACCAAGGATGCCAAGCTGTGTGTAGACGAGGACACCTACGTCAGCTCTTTCAAGCCGCACTTGATGGACGTCATCTATGCCTGGAGCAAAGGCGCCTCCTTCGCACAAGTCTGCCGCATGACGGATGTCTTTGAAGGTGAGCAGTTGTGGTGCTACTGAAATATCTTTAGAAGAAAACTTACTGCTTTACTATCTGCAGCTCACATCAAAGATTGAAGCTAAGCATTGGTGGTCATGCACCGATGGAAGAGTCAATTTTACCAATGTCATCATTGACACAAATAAGGACAGCACACCTAAATCAAACAGAATGGATGGTGTCCCACGGCAACATGGCAGCCGTTGCATGTTTTTGGTACCCACAACTGAATTAGCAGTGCCTAAATTTTGCCCCCCCCCCCCCCTCTTATATTTGAAGGCGGTGGGGGTGTAAAATTCAGGTACTTCTGAAATTAAGGGTTTCTTTTTTTTTTGGGGGGGGGGGGGGGTTATTGTATTTACAGGTTTAAATTTACAAGCTTATAAGTCATGAAGTCCATGCAGCAGTGAACAGCACATTGCCCTGGAGTACTGGAATTTGGGGGTGAATTGGGTTTAACCCGTTTATCTTGAACGCGTTCAGGGTGTGAGAATCAGGTAAAATCTAAGGGAGTGCGAATATTCGAAATTTCAAATAATTTTCTAATAGCGTTTGCTATATAATTAGGTTCACATTTAACCTTTACTATTCAAACTATTCAAAGCTGGTAATTAAGGGGGGAAAAATGTGCTATGTCCAGTGACAAGTGGCCCATTCCCGCATGTACCACGCTTTGCCGCATACCACCCGCATACTGCGGTGCAGTTAACACGTCTACTGCAGCAAGGCTAACACCCGTGTGCTGTGGTGAAGTTAACATTCGCTTACTGCACCAAGGCCAACACTTGTGTGCTGCAGTGATGTTAACTGCTTTCCGCGACACAGTTCTCTGTTGCACTGCTCTTCAAGACTTTGGGATGACACTGTGGGAGTACACTATTCATGCAATAATTCTTTTTGCGCATGTTTAGCAGTACATTTCTCCATAATATGACATAGTATTATTAAAAAAATATCTGAAAAATATTCGATTCGCTTCACACTCAAAATATTGCTATTCGCACAGCTCTAGTTGTCACCGATCTCGGGGGCGTGTGCTTTGGAGACAGATTGAGAGGACGCTCGGGAGCACAACAAACAGGATTTAATTGCAACTCGGAGATAAACAGGAAAAAAACTCAACACTAAATAAAGACACAATGAACACTTTAGAAGCACATTAAACACATATGCGTAAATAAACTAACCATAGAGTTATCAGTCCACGCTATACCTACCAGGCTTCTGTAACTAGAGTTTGGCCACTTTGACCTCACAGTCGAACCATAGCCGGAATGGAACATTCTTACTTGTGGTCTTCTCTAAGTCCAAATTTGGCCGTACTGCATCCATGACTGCAATTGCGTACAATCCTGCTGTTTTCTTGTTTTGGTGTGTAACAGTCAGTCAAGCTGCCGTAATCCTTAGCCCGGTCACCGTCGCCGATGTGGCGGGCCCCGTCTTCGTTGGTTAGGCCTAAATACGAGCTCGGCCCCTGCTCGAAGTGTTTACGTGCCATTTTGGGGTATTGTTGCTGGCCGACCTTCAAAGGGGGACTGCTGCGGATGCGTCCGGAACTGCCACAAGAGGCTGCAGCACCTCCGAAGAGCCTCGCTCGAAAGTCGTCAAGGTCAGCGTCCATGCCATAGAGTGCCAGTGTCATGGCCTCTTGAACTGAACACCTGCTGCTCCCATTGACAGTACGAAGCTGCCAATGCGTCCTTCTTTGACCATAGCCGTGCAGCAAATCCACGGTATCTGCTGTCACCGTGGTCGGGGCCGGCACCAGGGCGGACCTGAGAGCGCGGACTCGGGCTCGGGCCCGCGAGATAGAAAACGAGATCTGGCACGCATATCGAGCCACGTGCCACCCCGTGCGTGCACTCGTGCCTGTTTAGAGTGCTTCTCCTCCTTCTTATTCGTTGTCGTCGTCCATGCACGATCTCCTTACTTATGACACTAGTAAAATCTCGTTTTGCCCGAAAATGAACAACTCCACCTATACCTGGAAACCATGATGTGTTTGCAATCACTTCCAATGTTTACAGTGCTTAAAAAGCATGGCCTTCATTAGTTTATAGCGGAAGCTTCGCTGGTGGGTGCAATTTGGACACTACCTTGGCAACACAGTGTTGTGCATCTAAGGCAAACAAACATCCACATTGCACAAGTAACTCTTTCAACTAAGATACATGCCAGACATTTAATATCATGCAACATTATTTGCTCTGGTGGCATCAATTGAGTAGGACTCGCAAAGAACACAGATGAAGTCTACCACTTCACTTCTTTTTTTTTTCCAGTTTGTAACAGTGAAATAAAAGGAGTGGAATAAATTGCTGGCACAAGTTGTTGGCCACAATCACCATCATCATCAGCCTATTTTTTATGTCCACTGCAGGACGAAGGCGTCTCCCGATGCCCTCCATCCTTGCCTGTCCTGCGCGAGCTGATTCCATTTGATGCCTGCAAATTTTTTCCGCCCGTCTTACTCTATGTCGTCCACGGCTGCGCTTACCCTCTCTTGGTATCCATTCTGTCGTTCTAACTGTCCATCAGTTATCTAGCCTTCTCATCACGTGGCCTGCCCATGTCTATTTTTTCTTCTTAACATTGTTTATTACGTCGGCTACCCCTGTCTGTTCCCTGACCCACTCCGCTGTCTTCCTATCTCTTAATGTAATGCCTATCATTTGTCGTTCCATCGCCTGCTGCGTGGTTCTTAACTTCCTGATGACTTACTTTATATGTTATGCCCCCTAGTGTAATGCCTTTAGCATGTGGTCATTTATGCTGTGTGGTCTAATGCTCATTGCATGCATGTGAACATATATGTTGCCATCTGATTATGAATATGAAAGATGTAGAATCTAAACAGTTAAAGATTAAACAATTGATTGGGCGAACCTGTGCCCAATAAAGAAAGCAGTTGTCACTGTGCAACATACCAGAGGGCACCACCAGTGGTCGTCGGTACAAAAAACTGATCGGTGCAAAAACACGTTGACCTGTGTACATGCATCATAGCACATTGCAGCATTATGCTGCAATGTCGCTGATGCTCGCACAATATCTGGAACATAGTCATACATATGCATTGTGGATGCAAAATTAGTAGAAAACTCGCTAACATTAAGGTAGCTGTGGCAAGTTCAAGCATAGCCTGTGCCCCATGAAAGAAAACAAAACAAGTACACATGTCTGTTATGATACATCTATATATATATATATATATATATATATATATATATATATATATATATATATATATATATATATATGTGTGTGTGTGTGTGTGTGTGTGTGTGTGTGTGTGTGTGTGTGTGTGTGTGTGTTACGCAATACGTACTGTGGCTTTTTTTTATCACAAGCTCGTAGTGTTCACCTGCAGAGAAAGAAATGTAACCTGAAAATGTAGCATGTCTGAGTAGTTGCTTCGACTGTGTTGCCAATTATGCCAAAGTGATTGATCACCTCTCGCACTTTCTTGGAAGGAAAAAAGAAATTTAAATAGCGAGAATCTAAGTGTACCCCGACTTATGTAAGCACTGTCAGCTGATTTGATTCCTTGTGGTGTCTTCGTAAACTAGTCAATGATATCTTGTGAAACTTTGAACTTGTTCTGACAATACTTTTCAGGAAGCATAATTAGGTGTATGCGACGGCTGGAGGAACTGCTACGGCAAATAGTTCAGGCTGCAAAGTGCATAGGAAACACAGAGCTGGAAAACAAGTTTTCAGAAGGTAAGTGTTGTGATGCCATGCCCACATGTGTTGAATAAATAGTAAAAAGAAATTGGACTTCATATCATTGCAGTCAGTTTCATTTGCTCAGTATTCTCATTTCATTTTAATTTGTCTTTAGCTGCAGATAGGAGTTTTTTTGTGTAGTCATGCTGTAGAGAAAACTGTGCTGATCCATTTAACTTTATCTCATAACAGCTGCCATGGTACTGCACCTTTGTAATTTTCAGAGGTGTCTAAGACATTTAGAGTGGATTATCAAGAAGAATATCTGTGCTGAAGGAAAAAATAAAAAATCCAGGGCTTGTTGATTACGCATACATTGCTGATCACTGAAACTGGGTGCTTTTTTACATAATACTATACAGATGTCATGACATTATATAGTAACTTTGCTATTTTGGCAAAGCCTGCAGTTATTTTGTCACAATTGGCCAGTGCGGCCAGGTATGTTACGTAGAACCTGAGCATAAATTTAGCAAAAGAGGCCGCTTTATTTTTTAAATGTTTTTCAACGTGCAATATCTTTCGCATATTTCCGGAATTCGGCCCTTTTTTCTCAATCACACTTCGACTCTGAGAAAAATTAGAACAATTTGCCTACTGCATACCAAGCCATGGAGAGTGCATTTGTACAAAGAAACTCAACTGCTATTGGTCTAGGAACCAAATTACTATAGCAATTCATTGAACTGCACTTTGATAATTCGTTTATAGAGCTGCAAATACCTGAAAGCTCCAGTTGGTCTTTTTCGGTAGATAAGAAAAACGCTACTATAAGCTCTGCGTTCTTTGTGGTTAAACATTTTTAGGTATAAAGCTCGGCATTAGAAAAATTTTTTACAGCTTTAAAATAATACGAATGCAGTCATTAATACAGGTAAAGAAATGCGGTGTGTTTGCTCCTTGGCATGCACGTCGTGTTTTCTGTCTCTTAATAATGTGATCGTGTTGTGTGTTCCAGCCGTCAAGCTCATCAAGAGGGACATTGTGTTTGCAGCCAGCTTGTACCTATAACTGCATATCTCGTGGAATGGACTGCATATGCTTTTAATAACATCTAATTCTGTACAATAATAAGAATATGCTACACCAACAAGCGGAGCAGTGCCCTAGTGTGGCTGAGGCACATGACCGTCAACGTAGAAGTTGCGGGTCGCCTTTGGCAACGTCACCTCCATTCCTTCCAGGTCCTTGGTCAACACGATCTGGCAGCCTGTAAATAAATCACAAAACTAAATATATGGTGTTGTCTGCGATTATTTCCTTTTATGTGTTAAAGCATATAACAGAATCATGGTCTTGATTCACCATCAGTTCAGTGACAGAGTTGTTCCTCTTGCATTTTATTTGGTTGCGCATTGTTGCTATCATCAGCACACAAGTAGAAATGAACGCTATTAAATGAAGCGAGCCTATGACAGGTTAATTTTTCTAGAAGTGCAGGTGGTCACAGCAGTAAGCATATTGCCAGGTAGGCTTTGTTCAGACTATTAAGAAAACGATGAAAACAAAATTCAGTAAGGCCTCGTTAGTATGATCGCGCTGGGATGTGAAAATCTTCTAAATAAGCAGGTATTCAAACCAACAGGACAAAAAAGGAAAAAAAAAAATCCTGAATTCAAGGAACATTGGATAACTGAACACAAGTGGATATGCTGATGTACCATTTATTTATAATACCTCAAGGGTTGCAACACGGGACATTACATGAGGAATGGGCAAACAGAAAAAATGGCGGGTACGGCCAGATTATGGGACTTGAAAGGTAGTCTTCAATGGAGTCCCGGAAATGGGTAATGTCTGTGATGAGGGCAATTTCAGAAGGTAGGGCAAGTGCCATGACAAGTAGTTCGCGGTCTTTAGGGTTATGTCTTCCAGCAATTCCTGATACCAATTTAGCTGCAAACCCGCGGGAACAACCCTCTAGAGTCCCAAGAATATGCGTCGGAAGGGGAAGGGAGGGGTGCCTCCGATGAAGTAAAATCCAGGCTACGCTTCAGGTGTACTAGCATCTTAACATGACGTAACCACGGTGACGTCAATGCATATTATTCTTACCAAGCCTGGAGTTCTCCTTGAGGAATGGCGCCAGGTCCAACAGGTCGTCCTCCCTGAAGATAAACCAGGCATGACATGAATTCGCTTCGGCCTTTGCATTCGCTTGCGCCCAGTAGGAAGAAGGGGGTAGTTACTTTTCATCGGGTTCAGGTAGCTTGTCGTAGTAATCCTCCCTCACGTAAACGTGACAGGTCGTGCACGCTAGAGAAGCTTCGCAAGCACCTGTGATGATGGAAAACAAACACCAGCCTTAACACATCTTGCAATTCGACGTTGTTCAGCGAAACGTAAACTGCGTTACGGCGAATGTTCGCACCTTCCATCTCGATGCCATGGCGATGGGCTAAATACAACAGGTTGTCCCCAACTTTGCCCCGCACCGCCACCCTCGATCCATCTTTTTTTACGTAAGTGATGTTGACCCTGAAATGGGGACTGTAAATACCACGCCCATCGACTGGGCACAGAAAGTACCGTTGGCCATCGCGACCAACTACTCACACTTCGTCATCAGACTTCGGATCCTTCCATTCATAGCGCACCTCGCATTGAGACACTGAAAATGCAGGTGCACACAGCCAATATTAATCACGTGCCAAGAGCTCCGAATGCGTGTATGAAGTTTACGAAACAATAAATGTATTTTTGCTCACTGTTTCCCGTGCGAAACCACCGTCGCGTTAGCGAGCGAGCTGGTTTTAAGTGCTCTCTTCGCGAAAGAGAAACACTGACAGGCAGAGATACGTGTCTAATGACATTGTATTTTATAACTGACAGACATTTATTAGCCAGGGAAATCATTTTGTCCCTGTTTCATCGCCGAACTGGTCACGAATCAGCTGCTTTCTGCTCCATGTTTATCGCCCATATGGGCGCCGCCATATTGTATGACAGATTCGCGGCAAATTATTATTTTTAAACCTTTTCTTGCCCAAAAACTAAAGTTATTACATAGAATAAAAAGTTATTTAAATAAGGTAATAAGATTGCTAGCTTTTGTGCATTATAATTGACAAATATAACGTTTTATTGCTGGCCAATCATGTTATTCCTTTTCCTTCGCCGCCCATTAATGGCAGACGCCATCGGACGCAAGGTGTCGGACATGCGGCAGTCGGGCGGCTTGTGTGATCTTGTGTTGTGGTGGTGGTCAGGTCGCGTTTGTGGAGCCGCCGCGGTGGCCTTGTCGGTGTTCGACCTGGCACCATGAATCGGCTACGGCAGACAGCGACCGTTACGTGACGGAGTCGTTGCTTCTTCGGCTTCAAACGTCG
Source organism: Hyalomma asiaticum (assembly GCA_013339685.2). Lineage (NCBI taxonomy): Eukaryota > Metazoa > Arthropoda > Arachnida > Ixodida > Ixodidae > Hyalomma > Hyalomma asiaticum. The sequence continues at coordinate 21,901,528 of CM023491.1, read as the reverse complement.
AGCCTCCGCCGAGGGCTTTCCCGAGCGCGGCGGCGGGGTTCCTCACCGTGCGTGTGCGTGTTTGTTGACCCCCGCAAAGGAGGAACATGGCGGCGGGCCCTTCCGAATTTCGGGACCTTCGCAGAATCTCCGCTCTCTGCTGTGTCGTCTTCGCTGTCGTGTGCCTCGACTGTGGTGTGCGGTGTGCCGCGGGCGGCGACGCCAAGCCCTCGATAAAACTGTTCGGGAACATTGGCAAGTTCGCGAACCGCTCGGGTGTGCACGAGTTTCTCAAGAGCAACTTGTTTCTCGCGTCGCTCGCCAAGGAGTCTTCGGCGTCTTCGCTCGCCGCTGCCGCGGAAAGTGCGACCTCGGATCGGCAAGATGCGATCGCGGACAGCATATACCTGCAAGTGGAAGCGCGTTCGCTTGGGTCTCACCTCCGCAAGATCAGCAACGAGGAGCTAGGAGTCACGGCAATGCAGGTGAGCGACCCTCGTTTGACGGCGTGGTGTGTTGTCGTCGATCAGTGCCAGGTTTTCGTTTCAGGCAACTACGAACAAGCAGAACACTTTACGATCGCGCCTTGAGATGCCAGTTTCCGTACACGAAACGCACGGCGGTTCATTCGGGTGTTGTTGCGAAAAACGCGGCTGGGCTTGTACGCTTTCGTTTCCCCCTACGCGGCCGCCGATGTCCGGATTTCGTGCACGGTACCTGACACTCGGAGGATGCGCGGCGCCGGCAATTTCCTGAATGGAGTCGATTACTGCTCGCGGGTGCGGATGCTGCGACGAGACTCTCATATTTCGCTTTTACTTCTCCTGCTTCTCTTTTCGGGCATCGGTCTCTCTTGGGGGCATTTCTTTTTTCTGGTGCCTTTTTTCTTTTCTTACCCTGGCTTCGGCGCCGTAGCACTTATTGATTGGAAAGGCGAGGCCGCCTCTACACGCACGGTCACGTTTTCGCGCTCCTAGAGGCACACGTGCCGGCTGCTCTGTGTTTTTGTTTCGTTATTTGATAGTATGCTTCTAATGTTACGTGCCGCCTGTCGTTCAGGTTCGGGCCTCGTCACATACGCCAGTTAAATGGATGCACTTTCGTAAATGGCCTTATCCTGCTGGCACGTCGGATATCCGAGCACCTAGTCCTTTTGCTAAATGACCCTGCGATAACTGGGATTGCATCGTTTCTTATCGAGCAGGCGAAATCATCATCCTTTCTAATTAAGCGTTACACTCTTGTCATTGCTTACCGTCAATTTAATTTCAACCTTGGAACCCTCTGAGGCAAGGGAGAGTAGATCCTGTGGCTGTCAGTGACAACCACGTCTCTCACGCTCCTCTTCCTCGCTTTTTTTTTTCCTGTCACAGAAGCCAAATTCAGGTGTGTAGTACCGCAACTATCAGTGATGTGATCCTCAGCTTTCGGATTTGTTTCGACGGCGGCAGGGTGATTCCCATGTAACGAAGTTACCGCTATAACGAAGTTTTCGTGGCCATTTTGCACTACGGACACTCCAGCGCACGTTAAGTTGTTTTGTTTCGCTACTTTTGTCGCTTGCACTCCTATTCCGTGTGTCTTGTTACTTTCTCCTTCGTGAAACGCGCTTTCTCTTCTTCCCTGTCACCGTTTAAAGAGCCTTGCCAGTTTCGCCGCATCCCTAGAGGAGGATCTTTAGACGGAGAGAATCTTGGCACTGTGCGCGCCGATGGGATTGCCGGTGCAGCCAGCGGTCGGTTTCTTTATCGACGAAAGTGGACGATATCGAGGCATCCTCTCCAGCCTCATCGAGCGGACAAAAAGAGCGTGTTTGCCGATCGTGTTAGAACCTGCCTGGCGCTACTCTGTAGGGAGGTGGTAGTGACGTCAGAGGCAGGCTGTGATACAGCCTTGGCTACCCCAAAGATCCAGCTGTGCGGAGCAGCGCGAAATATTTCGGCAAGGCAGGTGGGCCGCGATCACGTGGTCCGTATCTCTGGGGAAGGCACGTAAAGGTCGCGACCCACGCACCCTTGTTGTTCTGAAGCATTGCTGATCTATGCAGTATGACCTAGCTAGCTTTCTTTTCCATTAGCTTAGTCATTATGCCTTACCCATTCGTGCAAACTTTTAAGCTTGCGTTGAGTAATACCTCGTGTCTCGACACCCAGCTTACCATCCTAAACTGCTTCTGTGAAAAGTTTTATTTATGTTGATGTTCAGACTGTCATCGCAGCTGAAGTATGGTTCTCAATGCTACAGACTAGCAGTACGCAAAAAACTTGGGTCCCAGCTTCATTGTTGTTTTCATCACAACGGCCTTTTCATATGTTGGCAGGCACCATTGCCGTTTATGTCAGTGAGGCCCACAAGATGGTTTTTGATGTCTGTGTTGATGCAAGCAAAGTTAGATCAGTGTCATGTGCAGGACATGGGAGGCTTTATAAGATACTGTACTTCTCCTCAAAGCATATCATGGATGACTTTGTTAGTGGGTACATGCATGGGACTTTCTCTAAGCCGGATGAAGTTAGCCAGAAGTCTTGTGTTCTGTCTAGTCCAGCTGCTGTTTTCAGCAGCTAACTTTTCCTTTATGCAGCCTTCCACCATTTGGACGAAAAATGTAAGATTGCCATTTATGATTTAATTATTATTTTTCAATTTGTTCAAAACTGTTTTGTCAACCAGGTAACTTAAGATTAAATGACACATGAGGCAAAGAAAAGGTGCTGCCACTTGAACAGGTCCCCCTTGCAGACACGGCCATCTAAGTAAAGCAGAGCCTCTGAAACTGTATGGAGCCCCTATGACTCTATGAAAAGCCATGTGCTCACATGTTAATGCTCAAAAGGATTGCAACTGTACATGCTTGCCGTTGTTCAGTGAAATCCTGGCCATTTAAACTGCCTTTCAGTGGAGCTGAAATTCTAGATGCACGTGTACTGTGCGATGAGAACCCCAGGGGCGCAAAGTTTCCAAAGCTCTTTATGGCATATCTCGTAATCAAATTGTGGAGTGTAAAACACCAGAAATCATTATTAGTATGACTTTAGTACATTTTTGTCATGAGCACAACTACGGAGGGTCTCATGTTCAGTATCTGAACATTGGGACCCTCATCTGTGTACAAATGTTTTGTATCTTTTGTATGTAACAATAACAATGTTTCTAGAACAGAAGCAGATGATAGCAAGCTAATAGGCTATATAGCAGTGATTGGCTGAAACATGGAAGTTTCATGGCAGCTAGGTGCTGGATGAGATGCACTCATGGCCTGAATTCATGCATAACAGTGTTCTTATTACACCTTAGTTTCACCACTAGTATGGCACTCAATGGCTCATATGCATTCAGCTTGTCTACTGTTCTTTATGCTTTGGTGTAAAGAACACTTAGGTAAAATATTATTGGGTATGCTAGCACCATTTTTTATGCTTACCAAAGCTTGTCCTTACTCTTTTACCAGTATGTTGTGTTATGTTGGATTGCATAAAGTTATACACATGTAGGTTCTTTGTAAATAGTCATATTCCTGTATAGCTCGTGCTTTTTTTCTCTCTTTTTTTTTGTGCTTCTCATGGTGTACTGTTTAGATATATGTCGTGCGTTGCCTCTTTCTTGGTTTTATATATGCATGTTTTATATTATACCTTGGATGTACGCTTGCATTGTAACTATATGCCCACCTGCTATGGTCTCGACATAGAGACTGGCAGTATTGAAAATAAATAATCAATAAATTAATGACATAGAATAACATTACAAACCTTCTTTTGCTTATATCAGCATTTGGGCTTGTAACAAGTCCCAGATTTAACAAAAGCAACATAGTATTGGGTGTGACATTGAATGTATTGTAAATAGCATATGCAATTAAATAGCAGTAATTATAGGTGTTTGTAAAGAAAAGTGATGTTGCACTTTAGATACTTTTCAAAGGTTAAGGGGCTTCCACGCTACCAGCTGTTTGGCTTACTGGAATCTGTAAAATGGCAGTGCTGGATTTGTGCTACCATCTCATGGAGCTAGTGATTTGAGCAGGACGTAGCACAGCATCTCAAGCATTGTTGTGAAACGATGCCCCGTGTTCACGCATTTCAAGTGGAATGCTTTACCACAGTACCTTGCAGCAGAGCACTCCACAAATGAATTAATTTTCTGGAGTTACTAAATGTGGCCATAGCATTTCATTAAGCATTAGGCACACCTTGACTAAACCTTCATAGATGTGTGCTCTGTGGTGAACGTTTGGGCCAGTTGCTGAGTCATTCTCACTGCACTTGCAGCACGTGGCTGAGTGAAGACGCACATGAAAAAATGATGTCTATCATGTTTACTCTTAATATCCACTTAAAAAGCATTTCTTACACCTGGAAGTGCACTTGTGGCCCCTGCAGGGCATGCTCCAGATATAAATAAGGTGGCCCCTAACACACCTGCCGAAGCACGCTTTCTGTGACCAGTGGGATCTGAATAGAGCTATCACTGAGTTCTTCAAAAGAACATGTGACAGGGGTGTATAATACAAACTTATAGCTTGCTAAACCATTGAAGACTTTTTCTTAAACCTTGGCTGTCCCGTGTACATTATTTCTTTTCATTTTTGAGCGCACTTGTGAGTCTAATCGAAATGCTGGATGGTATTGTTATAGAATAATGCGTATTAAGCTGTTTGTACCTTCAGTTACGTAAAACAGTGCGAGACTTCCTAAATGTAGTTCATTATGATTTATGTGCATTCTCCAATGCCTCTTCGCTGTAAGTTGGAGTGTTTATTGCATCAGAAAAGTTCTTCCATCTTTCGCTTGCGTATACACTGAAAATTGTTGGTGATATTATTGTGAACAACTGTGCACCATCTCAGCGATAAGCCAAAGCCACTTCAGCATTTCAACTTTCACATTGTTTGTTTACAGAAATCAACGATGTATGACAGTAGCTCCTGATGTACAACATTCACATAATGGCCTTGAAAAGTTGTTTTTCATGGAAGATTGTGCATGGAATGTAAACACCGATGCTCTGCAAAGAAATGTATGCTGGTATAATCTCATTCCATCATCGCCAGTTGGTCAGCATATTTTATTATGATGTGGCATTTACTGCACTTCAAGGGACTACTGTCAGTCTATTTGTTCAGTTGTTCACCTGCTACAGAGCAAAGCAGGTTTGATCAGTTGAACATATGAACACACCATTTCATTTAATTCTTACTTGATCATAACTACTGGGAGGCATTTATGTGTGTTTTATGCACCTTCAGTGGCCTGCTGAGCAGTAATTGCTTTGCAGTTATGCATTGCCTTCCAATAGTGCCGAATGAAAACTACAGTCAGTTTCATTCTGTTTTGCCTTACTGAACTCAGTGACACGAAATAAGGACTGTTTGTCCAATTCACAAGTTGCAGTGGCCCCAAACAGCCTTTCATTCATCAGTGGAAGTCACTATGACTTTTTGGTAGAGCATTCGTCAAGCACATCCATCATGACTTGCAATAGTGAATTCAGCGCTCGCTTTACTCATGTAAAATGCATGCTGCATTTTTTTATAGGGCCTCATGTGTAAAAGCATTGTCCATACATTGCCTAAGAAACAGCAGTGCTCATGCATCTCCTTTTTACGCAGGGAATCTATGACGAGCTGCCATTCACCACAGACAACTTTGATGCAGCCAAGCAGCTTGATGAGGTGAGTCAGTTCTTTATCCCGTAGCTCCAGGTGGATGATTGTGCACATATCACTAAGTTGACGCTCTACTAGGCATCGAAAGGTACTTGTGTGCTTGGTGACATCCTCGGTAAAAGCCGTTATGCAAACATTGTTGCTTCCATACACAGCCTTCCACTTGTATATGCTATGTGCAGTGGTTACTTGTGTGCGTGGTGACATCCTTGGTAAAAGCTGTTATGCAAACATTGTTGCTTCTATACACAGCCTTCCACTTGTATATGCTATGTGCAGTGGTAGGGCAGTCCCAAGCAGCTAACATACATTTGAATGCACATAGTGTGTCCCTATGAAGTGCACCATAGATGTTTCACTGCCTCTGGTGGTCCACAACTTTCACTCACTGCATGGCACCAAAGCAGTGCAAAACGCAATGGCAGTCAGCACGTTTATGGACAGGGTGCACGAATCGTCCTGGTACCTTCTCCAGTATTCCTTTTGGAAAAGGTGGCTGGGGCGTATTTTTTTTTCAGGTCTCTTTGCAGATGCGATTGTTCAATAGGGCTCTTCTGTTCCTGTACACGGAAAGGCTGCCTCTGTCTCCGCAGGCTGCTGGCATTACAAGCGCAATGGCATTGGTCGCCAATACATTTTGTTGCTCCGTACTAATAGTTCACTCCTACGTGCACGATTACCTTCCCTTCGTGCACCCAGGATTCTCCCACGTCCCCACGCCCGCTGTTGAGAACCTTTGCAGTGACTGGCTTCCTTGCGGGTCATCATTTCGTGTGCGTAGGCGGCGGCCGTTACAGCACCTCCCAACCCGAGCGCTGGCGCCGAATGCTTGATGCCGGCTGCGTCGGTTGCGGTGTGTGTCCGTCTCTTGTGGATGTGCTCGATGCCTTCTTCTTCGTCCTCCCCTGGGGTCGTTGCGGCCCGCACAGCTGGGAAAAATATATATCCGCATCGTGTGCGCGTGGCAGAGAGGCGGCCTCGGAGCTGTCTTTTCTTTTTCTCTTGCTCGTTCTCTCGCTCCTTCTTCTTCGTCCCTCCCTCCCAGGAGGAAAGGAGCTCTCGGTCTTGACGGCGTCCGTGTTGGAGAAGGCTCCTTCCTCGGCGCGGCGGGGCGGCCTGCACCCCGTAATTTTGGGAAAGGAGGGGTGCCAACGGCGACTGCTCGCAGCGGCGTCGGCTTTGGTGGTGATACCCCACCTTCCCCATCCTCCGGCCGGGGTCTCTTGACAACACGGGGTTCCCTTCTCTGCGCGCGTGTATGTCTGTCTGTGGTGCGCGGATGATGAAGTCTTTCCTTGCCTCCTCCTCGCTCTTTTTCTTCCGTTTTTTTTTTTCTCCAGCCGTTTGCCTTTTTCTGTTTGTTCATAGAAGTGCCGTATTTTTTTGTTTCTTGCAGTCCAGTAGGCCGTTGCTGTAGCTCTCAGTTCTTTCCTTTCAGCATTCCACCTCCCTTCCTCGCGTTGAGCCTCTCACGAAAATCGTCGGTTTCTTGTGGAACGCTGGGAATTTGTGTTTGAGCGGAAGCTGCTGGGCGAACCCCTGGCCACTGCAATCGCCTTTCTTTCTTTCGTTCTCTTCTTTCAATGGCAACACTACAGCACGTTGTTTTGCGTGTACAGGAGGATTTCTTTGGGGGGAGGTTGGTGCGTCCCGAGAAGACCTGGTGGTGATGGCGCGCGGCTGTTGTTTGCCGCACTTCGTCGAACACTTCACTTGAATCACTGTGTGTGTGTGTGTGTGTGTGTGTGTGTGTGTGTGTGTGTGTGTGTGTGTGTGTGTGTGTGTGTGTGTGTGTGTGTGTGTGTGTGTGTGTGTTTTAATGCCCTGATCGGAAGCAAATGGGGAGGCTGTCAAAGCAAGGAACCGGGAGAGAGTGAGCAATATTACGATTGGGCGGTCTGTACGCTTCAGTCGGAATTCCATTCATTCCGACTCTGCTGTCGGCTCCTGTATCTGCGACCTTCTCGTAGTGGTGGGCTGGATTTTATTGTTGCTTTGCGCGATTTTGCGGCGCCACGGGAAGAAGCAGGGGCAGCAGAACGAAAACATAATGCGAAGTCGCTGATTTAGGCAATCGGCTCTCTGCGAACGGGAAAATTCTAACCAGCGTACCGCCAGCTGGTCTCCACGGTTCGCTTACTGTTCGTGCCGCGAAAAAAAAAAAAAAAGAGGAAAGAAAAGGAAACTTGTGTATGTATATAATTTCGGGTGAATGCCCATGAATGTGCGCTGTACCGTATTTACGCTACTTTAAGTCGACCCGAATGTAGGGCGACTCTCCCTTCAAATCGCAAGTCAAAAGAAAAAAAAAATACCCGACTGGCGGTATAGTTTCGGTTTCGATTGTAAGTCGACGTCCCGAACTTTCGATTTCAAATTTCAACAAAATGTGTCGACTTACAATAGTGTTAATACGGTAGCTCTACATGCCACGTCTAGTATGTCGTTTAGCTGCTTCTGAACCAAACACTTAGAATATGGGGAACTATGTCTTGTCAGTGTACACTTCCTACTGGAGCGTCTGATAAATACCTCTCATTACGGAGTATGCGCACGCCCATGACAGCTTTGCACCCGTTTGGGATGTGCCTTTCTCATTATCTCCATCTTTCACATATTCACACAAACTATGCAGCTTAACTGACTTAGAGGCTCTTGGAAGTGGCGTTCCATGTTGGCCCACTCCCAAGGGATGCTGTGAACAAAACGGTTTGTCATTTCATTGCTACTTTTCGTGATCCACAATCCACAACTGTTCGCTGCCAGATCACTCTTGGTAAATGAAAACAAACGCGCAAAATTAATGTGTGTGTGTGGGGGGGGGGGGGGGGGGGGCGTCACATCCTTTGATGTTTCCGCACCGACTCACGGTGACTTCATTGATCCAGTGGGGCGTACGTAATTCCTTATTGGTAAAGGAATGGAGAACAAACCGGGTTGTTTTAAGGGAGCCAAAGTCTTACAATAGTACGTTTCAGGAATTTTGATTGGTCAAATGTCGCCAAAGTACGGGGGAAAAAAAAGAGAAAAAGTACAGAAAACTGGAATTCTACGTTCTGAAGTTCCGGCGGAAAATTCATCAAACGAAAATTGGGCCTTCGTTTTCTATTGTGATAAATGCACTTGTGATTGTTGCATTAACGGCAACGTATCGGACTTCCTTGTTTCTTTCTCTCTCTCTCTCTCTCTACCGTACCGAACATCCGAAACCAACTGTTGCCACCGACTTTCAGTGCTGTGATTCCGTGTACTCGCGCAGGAAAAAAAGTGCAAGGAAGATCGTAAACAGTTATAACCGCCTTAACGAGGACGGGTTGTAGCCGCGGCCCTCTTGAAGTGCGCCGCCATTCCTCGGATAGCATATAAAAGGAAGATAAACGAAGTATGTGCAGCTTGGTGTCGAGCCTGTCGGTTTCGGCGCGTTTTGTTTGCACCGAGCTTTTGGAGACGTGGGCGTGCTTTACGGCTGCGACGGGGAAAGACGTCGTCCCTCTTTCGTTCGGCCGATAAAGTGTTGCTCTGACCAGCGGGACCCGAAGGAGCGGAAGAGAGGGCATTGTTTACACTCTCGGCCCCGGAAGTGCACTTTTCTTTTTTTACAAAGGGCCTCAGCGGCGTCGTTTCGGTGTCGGTTCCGCGCACCGTTGTCATTTGCGGCTTCTCTTTGCGCGCGCGCTAAGTAAAGGGCGGCGTTGCTTTACGCGAAGAAGGCGACGGGGGGGTGCGCTTTCGGAGGAGCATTACGACCCTGCAGCGATTAGAGCGCGCGGTGCCATTTGCCGGTCGCGTGAACGATAGCGCGGTTCCTCGTACCGGTGCTATGGGCTCGACCGTCAAAAGCGACTAGCCGCGTGTTTCAGAGCGCATATTGGTCGAGTCGTTGGTTTGAGTGCGCGCCCTGTCCGGGCGCTGCGGTGATTACCGAGGTGGTTTAATCGCCAGACGTTACCGCCAAAGGTGAAGTCGGTTGAAAGCTTGCGAGACTGCCCAGAGAACAGTCATAGATCAGCCGTTCATTTTAGGTTACTAATTGGAATGTAAAAGCGCTTTGCTTTTTATTAAAGTGTTAGCAATAGCTTGGGTACAAACTTCATTGTCTTAAATACAAAATGTCGATACGAGGGTCATCTTAGAAACGGTACCACAAACGTGCACCTCGAGCAGTGTCATACCCGTCGAAACTCACCACAGGTTAAAGGCTGTAGAAGCCAGAGGAAAATGCTTCTGGTTCATCATAGGTTCATTACATTCCCGTGTTCCCATGGTAAGGTGGCGGCGAGCAGGGGCTTGTCGGATTTCCGAATCCACATACGTCGCGCCGGTATACAAGGTCAGGAAAACACTCGCCTTTTTTGTAGTGTGAACCTGAACTCTATTGTGAACCTGAACGTCGTAAGCGACGTTTATTATATATGCAATCGAGTTCCGCAAAGGCATGTTGATGCGCCCAATCCTCGCCCATACGCTGGTTTATAAGGTGCATGCAAGTGCAGCTTCATATTGGCTGCAGCTAAACCTCTGACATGACCCGTTCGCCGCTTTCGTCCAGCAGAATGCGATGTTGGATTAGCTGGTTCCTGCGCCAGCGCACGGCATTCGAAACGTTCGTTCAGGCCCACACCGGAGCTGAAATTGTGGATGCGACCCACAGGGGAACCAAAGTCTCTACATGACTCGACTCTGCTCGGTTGTAGTGTGCGCCGTGCGATCAGAACATCTCTTGACTCTGTGCAAAATACTACTCTCTGGAGGGGCGACGATTCGCGGCCCGTCTCTGGAAGACTAGCCCGCCTTGTTTCTCGGGCGCGCACTTCGTTTCTGCCAAGAGATGGAACGTTCCTCACGTGGCCTCGACTGAATCGCCTCCCTTCTCCTACCGTTGCTGCTGCTGCTGCTCCAGAAAAGAGAGAGAGAAGAAACGTTGACAGAGGAGACGCAATACTTACAGGAACTGGCTGTTTCTGCCCTGAACAAGCGAGCTATTCATTTCGATGCTGGTCGCACTCGGGACCTGCACACTCCGTATACCGCTGCTTCTTTCAGTTGTACGCAATTATACGTTTTCATACACCGCGAGCTGGTGTGTGTGTGTGTGTCGTACTTGCAAAGTGGCTATACCCCCGCAATGCACCGCGAGTCCCTTCAGTTGTACCAGGATCCTTGAACGTTATGTGTACGCACGCACGCGCTTTAGGCTTTCCTTGTTGCGCGTGCTCGCGTACACACGCTAGAAAATGTGCGTCTGCGCCGGGTTCTCGCTATGGCTTTCCATTCCGGATTTGTCTCTCACGTTTGCAGCGTGCAGTATACCCGCTTTCCTTTTCGGCGTTGAAGACAGTCCCGCTTATATCCACCTCCCCGCGCAACATTTACTTTGGTCTTTCAACAACGCTCCTCGTTCAACGAGTATAAAAAGAAGGCGAGGAAGGCATAGGGTGGGTTGGGTGTCGATGCTATCTCGTGAGGCAGTCCCCGTTGAGAGCCAGTGCCCGCTGCTTCACGACGTTATCTATATGGCAGCGGGAGGCCCCTCCTCTGACGCGAAAAAACAAGAGAACGGTCTGTCCTCTTATATACCTGCCACGATATATAGGTGTATACTGTGTGACGAGACCCATAAGCGATCGTCTTGTGTATGCACACGCGAGCTGCAGATTCGAATCCCTCCCCACTAAGCTCCGTGAACGAACATCCTTGTTTCTTGCGCGCTGAATGACGTGACGTGCGCCTTCGCGGAAACGACGCTTTCTGTCGTGGGATCGCCCATTGCGAGCTGAACTGCGGAAATGTCATTTCGCGGTTCGAGAACGTCGAGTCCGTTCCACCCAGAGACGTAAATTTTTCATTCACTTCATTTCTCGTCCTTCGGAAAGCTGCGTTCCGTTTCTGTCCTTGAAGAAAGAGTCGGAACTCTCTGTGAGTGGCTCTGCAGCGCTGCAGGCATACGGCTTCAGCAGTTATGTTGACGCCATCGCCCACCGACTCGTGGAACGGCCGGAAACATGCATGTCCAATAAGCGGAAGCAGTTTTTCGTAGTGTTGCCTATATCGAAAAGTGAACAGAGGGGCGTGAATTCTATTTTCTGGACGAGGTGTAATGGGTGGATCACTGAGGCGCATATTCAGCAGCCCTGCATCGTTGTTTCCATATATTCCTCTGGCTTCAGCGGGATCATATGGCGGTTGAGCTCCGCTATAGTTGGACGTTCTAACCGGTGGAGCTCACCCTCACGCATTTGCGGTTGGCGTCCCCCAACTTCCGGTGCTCAAAAGCTGCTCTGCGTTCGGGGGTCTAACGCATTGTGCAACGTTACAAAGCTCTCACTTTCTCTCTAAGTATGAGCGCGTGTCTTCGGAAAGTTCGAACGTATGGGGTGCTTTAACGAGCATTGACATCACACAGTACTCGGGTCTCCGTGGAAATGCGGCCGCAGGTTCCGGGATTCGATCCCGCGGTCTTCTGACCAACAGCCGAGTGCCATAGCCACTATATAGACCATCGTGGCGGGGCGGTGGTGCATGCATGATGCTGGGACGATGACATCCTGTTTGACCGTTTTGTTTTGAACAAAACATTCTTGCTTGTATACGATGCTCGGACGATATATACTGTACGGCCTATAGTGGAACCTGCTGTGGCTCCCGCCGCGTCGAGTCGTTGGCGAGTCGAGCAGACTGTTGAATCCTCCGGTGCATTAGCTGTGCGTTTGGTGGTAAGCTCTGAACGAGACGAAGGCAGTTTTGTGGGCGCGGCGTGTCCTCTATCCGACGGCGTCTATTCAGACAGCCTCGGCGAACCGCTGCCGCGCATATCGCCCGCCCTCTTTGAATAGAGCTCCCGCCGCACGACGTATACAAAAAGGGAGCACACCGGTCCACCTGAGCTTACCGCGAATAGAAGAGCTTCGCGCGCCTTTTTGGACAGCAGAAGCGTACGGCCGCATTTTCTTTCTTGTGTTCTTTATTGCGTTGTTACCTTGTCTTCTTTTTTCTTTGCTCCTTTGGGCGTTAGCAGCTGGTCTCGGCTCACGACTTGGACGGCGCGATAAGAATGCATCCTTCCGCAGACGCGAGTGCAGAAATACCAAATAAATGTTACGTGCAGAAATAACTGATAAAGTGGGCGGGAGAACGACCGCCACCGTATACCACAGTGGGTCATCGGACGCGTTGTCCGAAGGTCGTGGGTTCGGTCTCCACCGGCGGCTGGTGCGTTCTTTCGTGCTCTTTGATTCCTTTCCATTTATGTCATGATTACTACACTACAGCTAAGAAAAAAACTACACTTAATTTCCACTGTGCTTTTCTTGGCCTCTTTGTTGGATGCATTAGGTTGTGTCTAACAAATAGCTGAGGCCTTTATCCATTCCCTTTTGTGAGTGCATACATACCAAAAAATTTTAGACCACCAATGATGAAATAAGGGTGTTTCAGTTCCCTCCAACTCTGTAAGACACCTTTCTAATACTCCTCTATTGAGAAAGCTGGGTTTTCGCAAATCAAACTCCCTTGCAACACGCCGGTCCCTCTATTTACACTCTCTCTAGAGGGGTGTAAACAAACACGGCGCAGAAGGGTGATATAAGGGTGTTTCTGTTCCCTCCAACTCTGTAAGACAACTTTTTAATCCTCTTCTATTAAGAAAGCTGGGTTTTCGTAAATAAAACTCCCTTGCAACACGCCGGTTTCTCTATTTACACTCTCTCGAGAGGGGTGTAAACAAACACGGCGCAGAAGGGTGATATAAGGGTGTTTCTGTTCCCTCCAACCCTGTAAGACAACTTTCTAATCCTCTTCTATTAAGAAAGCTTGGTTTTCTTAAATAAAAATCCCTTGCAACACGCCGGTCTCTTTATTTACACTCTGCCGAGAGGGGTGTAAACAAAACACGGCTCAAAGCAGCACGTTTTGCCGCTCGTGCCGCCTCGTTACAGCTCGTGCACGAGTTATAAAGGGCCGGTGTGAACGTTTACTTAATTACTTGTAAGAACGGCTGTTCAATATCCGAGACGTATTCTAAATGCACTCGATTCGGTCTCAGATACCTGTGTGCGCTTTCCCGCGCGCTGGTGCCATTGCTTCGACAAGTCTTCGTCACGACGTGGATGATAGTGCGCTGCTGTATATCGCTGTGGATTGGTAACTATAGCCTAGATTGCACGTCTTGCTTCTGTATACATTTTGCTGTCCCAGAAAGTTGCCCTCGAATAGATCGCGCTCACTCTAGGAGATCGAAAATAGTATGTAACCTTTTTTTAAAAGAAAACTGCTGCCTCCACTTGGGCGCCGAGATCGGTTTCACTGCCCACTCGGCGGTGTCCGTACGCAGTTCCGGGCAACAAAAGAAGAGCGGTCGCTAGAATGGCAAGAAGGAATTTGCTCCGGGGATTCTCGTGTCGGTTTTTTGCTGCGTGCCTTGTCCGACAAGAGGGAAACCGATTGCCGTTTCTTTTTTTTTTTTTTTTCGTTAACCCTGTTGCAAACCGCGTGTATTTTTTGTGTTTTTACCTTTCTTACTTTTCTCTCAATTCTTTATGGCTTCCGTTGCCGCTTACAAACACGCGTTCGGCATGTACACACGCCCTCCCGGAGAGAAGTTGTGTAGGTGCTCGTAAATGATATCCCCCAACTCTCCCTCTCGCTTCGCTCTCTGTAGAAGCCGCGGACGGTACGTGCGAGGACATGGCAGTGGCTGTACTGTGATCCCCCTCCCTTCCTCACCCAGCAATCGGTGTTTCGATTCTTCTTCTTTCCGGTCCCTTTTTCCTCCTCGCCCAAATTTCGCACCTCCGTACACGAACTCCAAGAGCAAGGGGGCCTCTTCGGCATAGCTTCGCTTCCTTCATAGCCTGACAGCGGCGGCAGGCCGTGTCCGGCGGCCACGCCGGACCTGTCTACCCCGAATACAGTTCCACCCCCCTGCGTTCTGTACCACGGAAAGGGGGGGTGCGCTTTGTGCCGCCCATATCGCGTGAGGACCGGTATATGTGGAGAGGGCCTGACGCAGAGGGCTCGACCTCCGCCGAACACCTTTGAGAAGATGAGGCAATGGGTGAGGGAGTGTTGCTTTGTGGACAGCATATCCTCTCCTTCCTCGGGGATTACGGAAAGTGCGTGTGTGTTTGTTAGGGGGGGGGGGGGGGGGAGACGCCTGTAGATTCGAACGCTGTAGATTCGAACTTTCGAAGAGACTCCCTTCCCTCCTCCTTTAGTGCACGGCGTGTCGAAACCGAGGGGCTTAGAAAGCAGGAGTTGTGAGGGGAGAGAGAGAGGTCGAATTCCGTGCCTTATAAACTGGGAGGGGAGTAGGTTGCGTAGCTGTCGATATCGGAAAGAGGAAACATGTTTTTCTGCGGGTAAGGAGGGCTTTCAAGCTTGTGTTTGTGTGTTTCTAGCTGATGAAACGGCGAGAGAGGGTATGCCGTTGCAAGGTGAGGGGGTGTCGTCGGTGGCTCATCTCCGTCTGCCCTTCGAAAAACATAATGAAAGAAAGTTCTCCAAGTTCGAAAACAAAAAGTGAAATGGACAAAGGTGCGGAGTCTGGTTCTGCATCTTTACGACGCCTCCTTTCCTCTTTTAACGTGGCAGCGGCCGCAGGTCCGAGAAGGCCCCGCGTGAAGTGCCCTGCGCTTCTTTCGAAGTCTCCCCCCTCCCCTTTCTTCTTCTCTCCCGTTCTTCATTGCCTCGTGCCGGTCCGGAGTGAACGAAAGGGAGGGAGAAAAAAAACCTTTTAGTTTTGAGCGAAGCGGCGTGCGTTGGGCTTTTCTTTTTTACGTTTTGAGCTATCGCCGTTCTTCGTCTCGGCGAAGCAGAAGCAATGTACCAAGGCAGGCTTCTTTGATGTCTTCAGCGCCTCCGCGTCTTTGACCGCCGCGCTGCGGGAATGATGCCTTTTGAAAGACGGCGCGGGGGAAGAAGACCAAAGGGGGGGTTGCGCATCCGAAGAGAAAGAGGAACACAACCGCAATCTTTGTTGCGGTGCCGGTGTTGGGCCGTGTGGCGAATGCGTCGCCGGTTTGGGGCCGTGGGCCCGCGATGCCTTTAGCTCCACTCTTCTTCGGCGCTGCTGCTTTTTGACCGGGGTGGGGTTATTTATTGTATACCTCTTCTCCCTGTCTCTGCATCCTGTGCATGTTGGCGCGGTATTTTGTTTTTATTTCTATTTGTGCGCTTGTTGCGTTCGGTATCATTCTTCACCTATATCATATTTTCTGTTGAAGGCTGTGTGTGTGTGTGTGTGTGTGTGTGTGTGTGTGTGTGTGTGTGTGTGTGTGTGTGTGTGTGTGTGTGTGTGTGTGAACAGACGGTGCCGCGGAGGCTCTGGTTTATGGTCTGGACCTTGCCTCACCCATTGCGGCCGTTTCCGTTCGTTTTTTTTTTTTTTTTTTGTTTCTCCTGTCCTCGTGCGCATTATGCTTGTTGGGCCTTGACTCCTTGATTTGCTGCAGCCTTTGACGTTAGCTTGAAGAACTTGGAGAAAGAACCTAGCGGGAATGAAAAACATTCCTTGCAACCTCACTCGCTCACGTCCCCCCCCCCCCTCCCCCTTCTTTTTTCCCTAGTGCCTAGTGTTGCAATATATTTCGGCCTCGTGCATTTCGATATCTTTTGAATATTTACCGGGAATCTCCTATCATAGTAGCCCATTAGCCTTCAAGCTTTTTTTTTTTCTTTTCTCTCTTAGCTCAGTGCTTTCGTGAAAGTTCATTATGTTGCGAATATGTGTGCTATTCACCTTGCCCCGTTCCGTATTACTCGCGCACTTTTCTCTCAATTTGTTGTTTTCACCTTAATGCGGCCATATGCAGCGAGCTTCAATGACCTGAGGGAAAGTCAGGGCGTATGTGAATTCAACCGGTGGTCGAGAAATAAAGTTAAACGCTTCCGCGCTGATTTTCTTTCCTTCTTTTTTCTGTTTCTTATTGGTTGAATTTTTTTAGTTCTGTATTCCAGAATATTGAAGCGCAGCAAGTAAAGAAAGAAAGAGGAGAAGGACCTCGGGTGAAGCCAGTGAATAGACAAATTTATTTGCAGTACTTCCATAATGGTTTTGATGTAGCGCAAAAACAACACACGGACACGAGAAGGCACATATGGACACCACACAGCGCTTCTCGTGTCCGTGTGTTGTCTTTGCGCTACATCACACCTTTTAATATGAACCACCAACAAGTCCACATCGCAACTCTCCATAATGGAAGTATACGAGGGTATAACGGAAAACCCAGGCTTAGCAAGGTAAAAAAAAAAATAAAAGAAATGGAAAGCTTAACTCTGGTGGTGACAGAGAAAGGGAGAAAACGAACTTTATTTCGTCCATCTTTAGAGGAGTCTTGAAAACACCGCTCTTGTGGCAGGTCTCTGTTGCTGTTGCATTAAAAAGCCTTTCAAATACAGAAGTTTCCGCGACATCATGTGTACAACGCGGCACAAATTATTCTGGAAGGATTCACGCCAATCCGATTTGTTTCTCTTTTATACGTAACTATGCTCAGGACCTCAATAAAGTTCTTTGACTGACTGCTATTGCAATCCGCTTCGTACTATCGGCTAAATACTTCAACGGACCACGGTTTAGGCGGCCGGAGCGTGTAAGGACCACAACTTCACGTGTCTGTGTCGCCCCGCATGCTCAGGTCGAGAGTGTCCTGCTAGGCCGAATTCGTCAGGCATTCACGAGAAAGATCCCGAGCCCTTTAGTGTAAGGCCCCGTCACTGTAGTTTAGAGGCGTTGTTGTATACATTCTGCATATAGAATTACTTTCTATAAAAATAGTGTAGCGCAGCTTGCACTATAGTGGCGCGAGGCTAGGGAAGCTGATGGGCACTTGGCTGGTCCTGGTCTTCATCATCATCGTCTTCGTCATCATAATCATAGTCTTCATTACAATAATGATAATAATAGTAATTTTTTCTTCTTGTTCATGACGCCACGGTTGCGATACACGGCAATGCCAGGTATTGCAGCAGCTGTGGCGCCGCTGGTTGCCATAGCTGCGGCGCTGAGCCAATGACAGTGTTTGCGTTCGGAGATGCAGGTGTCCCGCCATTCGGGATCGCAAAGATATGCTCTGGCATATAAAATTAAATTTCACCTGATCAGATTAAGTCTGTTATGGTCGTAGTAAAGTTGTCTGGTCTAACGTCCGGCAGCTCCAGCTGTCTGGCAGGCTCAGTGAGCCACGTCATTACGTAGCACTTAAGCGTTTCTGGCGAATGACCGGCTCAAACGGCAGCTGACAGGCGCTGCCGGGAAATAAAAAAGAGGAAAGGGAGGTGGAGTAGCACGTGTTCTAGCGCCTCTGTTACTATTAAGCGATGGACAGGTGGCGCGGGCGGGTAAGTGGCTATTATACGCAACGATCGAAGCACGAATATGGGATTCGATCTCAAGAGACCGATGCGCTTCGCGGGTGGTACATACCCCATGCACGTCCCTCTCTCCCTTTCTCTCTCTCTTACAGGGAACCCGTGCCTCATGCCATTTGTTTCGGCATCAGGCAGGTGCGTTCGCTGTCCGCGCAAAATCCGTACTCACGAACCATTTTTTCTTTACTGCTTCCCCGGGTATCATTTTAAGCCATCCCCGCTCATTCGTCATCCTGCGGTGGCGGCGGCTTGCTTTGCTGTTCTCCATGCATCGAAGCAATAAAGGAAATATCGCTTCCGCCGGCGGGAATCTTCATAGGAAAGGGAGGGGGATTTCCAGCGCGTGTTTGCATCTGTCTGCATCACCCGTAAAACTTCGATTCGCGATCGCCGGCGTCCCGTTCCACTCTTCGTCTAGGGAGCCTACATGAAAGCAGTCATGTAGGCTCCCTACTCTTCGTCGTCTTGCCAGCGCGCGCATCGCCAACTTGTCTTTGTGCATACAACCGGCCGATTCCGGCTCGCAAAGTTTACGGACATGCCTGTTCGTTTTGTTGTGCGTACGTTTCTGTCAAGGCTCCGTCCGCTGCTCGGTGTACGAGTGCGCGCGTTTGTGTTTCGTGCATTTCGTCTCTTGTGCACTGTTGTCGGCGTTTCGGTTGGCTTCAGAGTCGGTCGTATTGTGCGTAACCCCTTCACCGCCCGTCTTCTCAGAGGCTGTGGTGAGAAAGACTCGTGCGCGGAAATTGGTCGGCTCTTTCAGTCGAGCGCTCCGTACCACCCCTCTTTTCATTTTTCGCGCCGCTGCTTGGTTGCCGGCGCGTCGTTCGCTTCGTGCTTCTTCCTCGCCGCCGACTGGCTCGCTGTGGGGCGCACGCATTAGTCGCGCGTGATTGCCGTCGCAGTGGCGGCGGCGGAGGCCCGCCGCCTTGTTGCTCGCCTGGCCTCCCCCTCGCCGACTCTCTTCACGGCCAAGTCTCGGGGAGGCTAGGGGTTCGGATCTTGCGTCGTCGGTGCGGTGCCTGTCGGAAAGCGTGCGGCTGCTTTTGCCGTTCTCTCCTTTCGCGATGCCGCTCGAGGCAGCTGTGTGTCGGCACCGCACGCGCGCATGCCTCTCTCTCTCTCTCAGAGATCGCGGCGGTGGCATGCGTCTGCTCTGGGGATGCTGTCTTCATAGGCGGTTTCGGGCAGCGACACATTTAAAGAGCAGTGTGTAATACTTGTCCGTCGCTGAACTGTTCCCCATTTTCGGCGACAAGTAAAGCTTACAGTACAGGCTCCATCTTCAGCAGGGGTTTACCCAGCATTTCGGTTTTGGGGGTGTGTTACCCATAGGTGTGACCAGTGCGTGGGGGTGTGGGTTAGGGGTTGGTAGGGGGCGTGTATAAATCCCTGGTATGCAGAACTGCACTGGCCTCGGTCGCTGCTCGTGGCGACACGTAGTCTTTTACACCACAGCCTCCGAGCGCAGCGTCTTCTTCAGCCGAGTGGCCGCTCTGCGCTGAACCAAAGGAGGCGCTGGCTGAACTGGCCCAGCCGCCATCCCCTTTATCTACCTTTCGGGGTGCATTTGGTAGACGAGGAGATGTTTTATTGGGATAGCAGTTATATTGACAGTCTCGGCGGGCTTTTGCCGGCGCCGTCATGTCCCGTATAATGTCCAAATTGATAACAACCCCCGCGCATCGTACGTCGTACCCGCGGGTAAAAACCCTCGAGTGGGGGCGGCGAACAGGCTGAAGCAGAGGTCAAACGAGCCCGGCCCATCTCCGTCGCTCGGAGGGCGCATGCGATAGCATCACCCTGACAGGGACGCCTGCCGCCGGAGCGAAGGAAACGCCCCGCCTGTCTTTTACGAGCATGAAAAGACGTGAGGATGGGTGGGGGGGGGGGGGGGGAGGATGTCGCTCGAGCAGCAACTGTGGACTTCGCGCTGTCGCCATCGCTAGCGCGCGCGGTATCTCGGTGGCCATCAGCGGGCGGCTCGTAAACCATTCTACGTGCTGCGCTGTCAACGCGAAGAGACTGCGAAAAGTGTATTCTCTTACACCAGAGTTTTGTCGAGTTACGTGAGATCGTATCCAAAAGACTTAGCTGCCAGCCTCACTTCTTATAACATACAATTTCTTGCTATCGCATTCATTGTTTCGCCCTTCTGGCGAAACTGTAACTTTTTTAGTAGACGGACTAGTACATGGTTGTTACGAACACGCGAGGTGACCACTGGTAGCAACTCCGTCCCAACCGAGACGCCAGTGAAGATCGCGATCGCCACATGGTGTGAAGGAAGAGCTTCTGGTCGAGGGCCGCTTGGAGATACGGGATCTTTTTGAGACGACGATGTTGGATGAATATCTCATCCTGCGTGATGTCAGCGTACGCCGTGAGGTGCATACGGCAGTACTTGAACAGTCGTTTTCCTTTTTTTTAAATATTTTTTTTTCACTATTCCATCAAGGATCCGCGTACCGCAATCCTGAACTTTAGGTA
The DNA here is from genome assembly GCA_013339685.2 of Hyalomma asiaticum. NCBI lineage: Eukaryota > Metazoa > Arthropoda > Arachnida > Ixodida > Ixodidae > Hyalomma > Hyalomma asiaticum. The sequence goes on along the minus strand of CM023491.1, from coordinate 21,881,025 downwards.
TTCTGTAAACAGCTTTACCAGCCTATAGCATAACTGTTGGCAGATGTCTGTTTACCAGCGACGTGTTCTAGCGACGTCCCTGGAAAGGCGTGTTCCAATCCCGCCGGCTCTTTCTCGACACACACGCACAAACAAACGAGCCGCTTTGTCCGACAGAACGGTCTGTGCATGCCGTGGCGATTTAAGAGGTACTAATATAACGCAGGCAGCTCGCGAAACGCCCCCCGGCTAGTGGGCACGCATGCGCGAGGAGGGGGGATTTGGACGGAGGAGAGAAGGGTGGCAGGATTTAGCGCGCCATGCCCGGGCGTCGTCGTTAATTCCTAATGACGGCCAGAGGAGGTGCGGGAGGTCGTAATTAAGCGGGACCCCCATCACACGCATCCCCCCCCCCCCCCACACACACACACCCTTTCTTCCTTCTGTGCTTTTGGCACTGCGCATGCAGTGCTGTCAGCCCTTTCCGTAGAATACCAAGTCCCCCGCTTCTCTCGCGTAGGGCCGACTTCGTGGCTCGCCGGTCTCCTGTGGTGCGGAGAATACACCCCCCCCCCTCCCCCACCGCGTCTCTGAACAGGCGCCCCGGCGTGTAATTAATGGACCGACGAGGAAGTCTCTCCCTCGCCCTTTTCTCGCACTGCGCGGAGAAGACCGCTTGCTTGCTCCACGGGTGTTTCTAGGCCCCGCTGCGCGGCGCGATCGTGAACTTGAGACGTGTAAAGTGTGGGGTGGGGGAGAGATATATATATTAGAGGCCGTAACGCCCGTTTAGTAGGGACATTGAGTTAAAAGTGCTTCCTCCTTCTCTTGTTCTTTTTTTTTCTATCTCATTTTACTCATCAAATGAATTGTCCTGGCGTGAAGGAGTTACGTATATGGCTCACTTAATTACGGAAGAGGAGTCTGTGAGCGGCGCATATATGTAATGTCTTGGCGTGAGGACACCACGATGTAGTTTGCGAAGTGCCGGGCTGTATACATTTCCGTGAGCGGGTTATAATTATATGCACCGTCTCGCGCTGGAGGGTTTTGACTACAGAAGGCACCGCGGTTAATTGTCGACTCGACCCGTAATGCCCTAATTAGCAGTCGGTAACGAAGAACAAGAAGGGTCGACGTGCGAACGACTACGTCCCTGCCGGCGCTTAACACGGAGTAAGTTGAATAAGGTCAGGTCAAAACAATTCTGTTGTTAAGTTTGAAGGCGTATGTATAGTAGATGAGGGTGCCGGTTTGATTTCCGACACTTGTGGTTACCTTTAAAGGGCAACTCCGGCGGTTCTTTTTTTTTTTTTTTCGCCGCATTCTGGTATCGCTGTTTTCCAATGACACTGATAGTCCTGTAGCGGCCAGGGTGGTTCAGTTTGCTCAGAAAGTCGCCAGAAATACCCGATTGGACGATGTGATCAAACCGGAACTGGTAGACACTTCGTGCAGCACATGCGATGACGTCACGGCCTCCCCGCCTTCAGAAATATGGAGCTTGTGCCAGAAAAATGGAGGTAGCGTGGTCATCCGGACGATGTATTGAGTTATGCCAGCCTTTATGAACTTGACAGCGAAGATTTGAGCGCTGAAATGTCACCGTATTGCTGTTCACCGCCCGCCTGGTCGGGTAGGCAGCGTTACAGCTAATGGCGTCAAAAAGCTCAGGGTGGCCCGCGTGGGAATCCGCTAAAACTTTTAAGATTCGTTTTCAGGAAAACTAAATCACTTGCCACCGCCTGGCTTCATATATATTATTACAGTATCGAGGACAACACGTATTGAAAATATCAGCGAAATCAATGGATCATCGAAAGAGCGCCGATTGTTTATGTATAACAGCAACGCTCAGTAGCGTAATACCTGTGTACGGGCAGTGTGACAGAAGCCACAATTATGACACCACCGACATAGGACGAGACGATGCCGCCGGTGCTCACAATAATGGATCTGGCATTCCGCAATAAATAAATAAATAAACGAAAGTTACGCACACGCGCAAGTTTCTTCTTATGCTTTACCGGAGATGCGCGTACGCCAGCAAGAGAGCTGGCACTGGCAGCGAAATCGTGCAAAAGTAGGTTCGTAAACCAGAGAGCATTCAAATTATACTGCGGGTGACCTGCCATATAGCATGCATGACTGTGCGTGACCTGCCATATAGCCTGCATGACTGTGCGTGACCTGCTTTTCGTCTGACCTGTCTCTTTCTTCTTACGTGTAAATACTTTGCCTGTTCATTCATCAATAAGTTTTAATGGCTCGTCTTGGCTATATAAACACCCTCTACTAATGGAATAGCAGCATCACCATCGTATGTAAACTACGATAACGAAGGGCTCTGATGATACTCTTTCGGGCAGGCCAAAGCCCTACTAACGACATGCTCCAAGGAGCTCGCCAAGGAACATGATTGCTAACAGCTGCTGAACGGTGATAAGAGCGGCAGTGAAGAAAAAGAAGAAAAGCAGCGTGAATGAACCCCAGATAAAAAGAAAAATGTGCCCACTTGAACTGTGCCGCGCTTTGAATAGCGGCTAATGTGTCCGCATAATAGCCGTCGCCTTGTCTGTACACCGTCCTGGCACCGCAGGTCTGCCGGTCTCGTAGAGGGGACTCGGTCGTCTCCTGTTGCGCCTCTCTTGGAAACTCGGGAAGGTATTCTGGGAAAACGCAAGAACGCGGACGCTGCGAGGAAGCAGTAGCCCGTGCGCCATCGGTTGGTCTCGCCAATCAGGCACGCTTGAATCCGTGAAAGAAAGACGAGGACCGTAACATTAGCCTGTAAGAACAGCTTAAAAGCCACGCCAAAGAACAGGCTGCACATCGCGCTTATGCCCGAGGGCAGAGGACAAGTACAAGTTAATGGAGTACTGACACAAAAGGGACTTTAGTGTCCTTGGCAAGTGCATTCTCCAGGGCGTGCACTCCGTTGTTAGCACTCTCCAGGGTTCAGGGAACACGTATAAACCAGTTAATTTGATTTTAATGTTTCCGTCGCCCAGCGTCTGCAAGCCAGTCCCATCGCAATGGACACTACGATGACGTGTGAGCGCAGTCGCCTAAGTATCGCTGAAATCGCTGCCATAGTTACTGGGCGACAACAAAGCCATCGCTGTTTTTGTGCACCACGTGCAGCATACAGTAGCTAACAGAGTTTCGGCGACTCTATCGCGAGTTGCTGTCCCCACGTGACTTAGGCCTACGTCCGACTGTGTTGACACGTCACTATGAAACCGCCCCCTCATAATGCAAAGAAGGTTTTCCGAGAATCAATGCTTTTATTTAGAGCAGTAATACGAAAATGTCTGAAATTCGCGTCAGTGCTCCTTTAAAGGGGCTGACGATCAATCTTCAAGGTACCTGGTTCCTTCAGCCCAGAGGAAGGCATGCGGGTTAGAGTGTCTTATGGAATTGCAACGCAGGAAACGACGGGAAAATATTTTATGAGATTTTTTTTTATTGAATTCGCACACACAACAGGTGGTGAAAAACAGTGGCCGACAGCCGTCAAGTGTGTTTGCGCCAGGTTCTGCCGCTAAGCCAGCGCCACTTCTCAGCGTATAACCCCTTTTACTGCGTAACAAGCGAAGAACGAGACGGCAGTGCCTTTTTACATACAGGCGATTCAGCAATTTGGAAGAATTCAAAATTCAGGATGAAGGCCTCGCCACCAGACGACGCCACGTTACGGTTTCTGTGATCGCACTGCGGAGCAGCCTAAAGTCCTAACCTGTCGCGATCATTGGCTAATGGCTTTAAATTCCACTAAACGTAACTCCGTGCCGCTCACTCGTTTTCGTAAACTTTATATTTCCGTGAAAAATTGCTAACGGTCGTATTGAGGTAGTTTCATCCCTTAAATTCATAGGCGTCGCTATATCTCAAGATCTTTATTGGTATTCCGCATATGCCCAATATTAGCTCATCCAGTGATAGAACCGAAGGGTTTTTGAGACGTCAGTTCAATGGGACCTAAATAAATGGCAAGTGCGCGGTTACGGTCACATGCACCACGTTGGTTACAAATTCCACTCCGTATAACTTATTCATCTTATGCCCTGTATATTTGAATCTCTAATTTCGGAACCACCTCCTCCTAAACTTTCATTCACTCTCTTTAATTAATTCCAAAACTACAGACTCACTTACCGTTAATATCATCCCTGCCTTATCTTCCGATCCGTCTTTTTTTTTTTTTTGCTTCTCTCCTGATGGCTTGTACAAAGTCTGTTGGTGTGTGTCAGAGCGCGCGTTTGCCTATAGTTTCAATGTTTCCAGACATCACTGTAGCTGAATCTCACTTGTGGATCTGTTTATGTAGACCACGTCACGCAACACAACGCATGTGTTCTCTGGACAGCAGCTTCACGAGCCTTGCGGTGGGACGGTTCATGATCACGAAAAACTAATCGTTAGACGGGACAATATGGAAAGGATCACGCATAACAGAGCACATTATCTGATCTTCCTTCTCTTGCTATAGGCGACCTCAGTGTTCTTGCTGACACATTTGCGAAGTTATTCAATAGGTCACCGTACCGTTGCCCGTTGCAAAGTGCTTCGCGTGCGATCCTCTGGCTGACGTCATCGCGTAGTTGCGCGGCACGCCGCTAGGGGCACCTGTCGTCTGCTGCGGGGCGATCAGTTGCTCCTGTTCCGATCTTTACAGCAGTTGCATTGATAAGTATACCATCCGTTTAACAAATTGCGAATAAGCGAGTCTACCGTTGCAGTTTTCCGTTTAATCAGGTCGACGCATGTGCTATAGTGCTACGTCAAAGTGACAAACACCGGTAAGGTATATCCGCGCGGTCGCGTCATTGAGCTTGTTGCTTGTCGATGCTCCTCCTCCTACTATTACAGGCGCGCGCGCGCGCGGTCTCGTTTTCTGCCTATTGTTGCGTCGAGCATGTTGTTCCCTTTGCGACCGCGTTGCCCGCGTTGTAGTCGTAGTATTACAAAAACCCTTGTTCACCGGGGGGGCTCATTGTGCAGAGGACTTGCATTGTGACGGGACGTGGTGGCGGGTTACAGGCGTCGTGTGAAGGGTGTGCAGGACCGGAGGGAGAGTAGAGCTCGAGCACTGGGGCTGCAACAGGCGTGTCGGCGGCGCCACGCATAGTTGAAAGCGAAACGGAGACACCGTGCGCGCGGTCTGTGCACGTGCTGGTTTTTCTCCTCCAGACAAAAGAAAGCCGTGCTAGGGAGGGAGGCAACCGGTGCTCGACCTTCTGCCGCCTCCTCGCTTGCTGGGTGGTCCGCGTCGCTGTGTTGTGGTCGTTGGGCGGTGGTGTGCTGGGTTTTTTTTTTTTCCTTTTTTGTATCTGTGGTTGCTGGGGGAGTTAGAGCCCCGGATGTATGCAGGACGGGTCTAAGATAGAAGGAATGAAAAGGCATTGCTCTACGTGGCAGAGGAGGCTACGGACCGGGAATACAGTATGGACAACATCTCTTTCAGCTGCTGCTAGTTACTACGTGCTGTTTCCTTTTGTATTTACAATCTTTTCCACTGTTCGCCTCAACGTGTGCTCAGCAGAAACCGAAACGAAGCGTTTGCTCGCGCGCTTCCTACCAGTGCCCGAACCCATCAGGTAGCAAACTGAAGGAAGGTTCTCGCATCTGCTAAGAACTGTCCTGTCGTGCTCCGGGAGCGTTTGCTGTTGGGTAGACCAGTGGTCTCAAATACGCGGCCTACGGAGCTTTCCTAGCGGCCCTTCGCGTTGTGGTCAACATGTTTTGAGACATAACTGTGCAACAAAAACTATACTTCAGAAACGGCGTCCTGACTGTAGTCATTCTGGAAGTCGGTATTGATGACGTTTCTCGAACCTTGACGTCGTATCGTCTTCAGAATTGAGGCGCTTATGTGAGATACGGGAAGAGCCTTCTTTATGGCAACGCTAGCTAGCATCAGAGGTCGTTCGGTGTATTGAATATATTGAAAGGGTGGAGAGAGAGGATGTTGGGTGCAAATGGTCGGTTGGACGAGGTGTGGCTGCCGCCGAATGGTCTGGAGGATAGGGGAGGTCATTCCCGCTGCTTGGTGACCTGGAGTCTCCCCTTCGCTACCGCTTGGCACCGAAACAGGCCTTCAGACGGTAGGTCAAGGCGGCGTGTAAAAGGAACGCCGTATTGATGATACCGACCCCCTCCCCCCTTCTGTAGGAGCAAAACGGGATGAAGAAAGATGAGTGCTGTGCGATGAAAGCACCTCTCCCAACTTCTTTGTGAACGGCGCTCGTCTCCTCTTGGCGGCGCGTACGGTAGAAAAGGACACCGGTGTCGCATGCATAAATGCAAGCTCCGGCTCTTCGCGGTGCGAGAAAAAGGGTTGAGGTACGACCCTTCTGAGTTTGCAAACGACACTCATTCGCTTCGCACGCGGACGGTTCCGTATCCGGCGTTTAGCATCCGGCAGTCCTTGTGAAAGAGGTTTGGTTGAAGGATGAAGGCGGGGTGGAATGGTGGGGGGGGGGGGGGGCACATGTATTTGTTGAAACGCCGCCGGCCCGCTGGGATGGTGAGACGACAGTGGTCCTCTCTCGAGGAGTCAAAAAGGAAGTCGAGTGGGAAAACGTCTGTTGCGGCGGCGGGGTGTGGAGGGGGGGTTCATGGTGTGTGTTTGAGAATGTCGGTTGAAGATAGAGGGCTTGGTGGTAGCGAAATTGCTGAAGGGGAGAGGGGGAGCATCTGTAGTGCTCTTCCAAAGTGGTGCGGCAGGAGTAGTAAAAAGCGGCTGACGACGGTGGTCTGCGACGAAGAGCCGCCATGTGATGCTTGTTCGAGCTTGTCCGGCGGCGGCGGCGGCGCGTCTTAAAAACGGAGACCTCCCCCCTCCCCATCCCCCCATTAAGATAAGCCGGGCGCGGTTGGCTGGCTATGGCTTAGCTACGGTCTGCGTCCGACTCCCTCTCCTCTTGTACGGGCTGTGCGGCGCGACCACACAGAGAACGCCGACGCAGACGTCTTTGTCAATTTTCTTTTTGTCTTTTTCTCCTTTTCTTGTCGCTGTGGCTTTTCCTCTTTTTCCGGTCGTTGGTGCGCGCGGCGAACTTGTCACGTTTAATTTGTGCTGCCTGGACGTTTTCTTCATTGCTTTTTAGCCCTTGGAATTCATTTGCTTTTACGCTTACGTCCCCTGTTACAGCACTCAAGAGTGAATCTCGCAGAAAATTAAAGCGCCTAGAAAAATAAGGCACGCGCTGCAAACGGCAGTTCGCAACAAAGCAGACGGCCCGCTCGGCTCCATGTTACTCCGCCACCCAATCGCAGAAGCAAACGTTATCGACGTCATGTAACCTTTTCAGAATGGCGTCGTGGGTCCTTTTGGCATCAGTTCAATAAATACTTAGTCTTTCCACGTTCTACTCTAACAAACGATGAAAACAAATAAATATCCACTTAAAATTTTATTTCTGCAGTTACCACATGGATGGCATGTCAGTGCACGTTAAAGAACGCCATTTGGTCGAAATTTCCGGAGCCCTCCATAATGGCGTCTCTCATAAACATACCGTGGTTTTGTCACGTAAATGCCCATAAATCAATCATTGGTTGGATGGAATGGCTGAAGTAGGGACTATTTGCAGCCACGCGGAGGTACAGGGGCTGGCGGTTGTGGGAGCGTGGGAGGGGCTTCACTGCAAACTTGAGCTGTGTCCTACTAGACTCACTCTTTAGTGAAACGTGGTTATCTGGATTGACTTTTTGTGGTGCTGTTTTGAATTGGAACAATGAAACCCTGCTAATAAAGGTTATCGAATTCAATTAACATTTAAAACCCTGCCATATTACCGACGTCCACCACGTTTGGTAACCATCATGGTACAGTGGCTGGACTAGCCACTGCAGTCATGGCTAGAGTTAGTTATGGTTAAGAGATTCATGACTCTGCAACCGCCTCTTGTTGTGAGGCGGCGTTGCTCACGAAGTGTCTCGGGAAACGCTTTCCGTATTATCTTTTCCGCCATCGTAAACTTTTGTCTTTCTCAAGCTGGCGCCATGAAAAACTATTGTCTCCTGAGCGTGCTGTTGAAAACGGACTTGTAGTGCGACGGGGCTCTCAAAAAGACCCGCCTTCATCGCAGTGTTTTCTTTTTTTACGGCTGTTTATACAACCGTTCCGCGTAAACCTTTCTCTTCGCGTCCTTTTTTTTTTTTTCCTTCTCCAGAGCAGCGGTGCTCCTTTACCGCCTGTTAAAAATATCAAAAAATAAAATAAAATGGCGCTAGTGCTTGGCGGAGCGCGCATTTACCAAGCTCCTCCACAATGGCGTCGGCGGCGCGCGTTTTTATGGCTGCATGCTCGGGCGATCTTTATTTATCTCCCCTGTTTGCCCACGGGGCATATCCGCTCGCGTGCACTAAAACGGACGGAATATGGCCGCGCTTTGTCGGTGACGTCTGCACGTGGCTTCGCTCGCGGCTTTGGATTCGCCTTTCGGCCAACACACTTGCGTGTCGTCTGCTTTCGCCTCCATTTTTGTTCCCCCTTTTCCCATGCGGGCCCTTAGAAGAATGGTATTCAAGGGTATAACGCCGCGCAGAGGTGGATATATATACTACTGGGCGCCGTCTTTGTAAGGGAAGCTTTTGTTTGTTCCGGAACGACTTTTTTTTTTTCTTTTAACTGTCGGGATCTCTTTCCGTATGCGTCTCGCACCGTCGCGCCGCATGCGTTGGTCGTCGTCCTTTTCACGACTCGCGCCATTCTGCCGCAGGAGTTCTTCGCCGTCGCTCGGCGAATCACATTTTCTTTATTGTTATTACGGTTCTCGTTTGTTCCACCGACGCGACGGGCAAGCAAGCTCTCTTATTGCTGCACGCCCGAACTCCGGCGCGTCTTAGGAATTCCTTTCTCGTCGGGTCCTTGCGGGGGTATACTAGTATGTGCGCGCGTCCGGTGTATACACATAGGCAGAAGCAGTTTCGTCCGCCGTCTCTCCTTGTGTACCGCATGCCTTGAGAATTCTGCGGCAGAGCAGTTTTGTTGCGGCGGTGTCATCTGCTGCCCATCTCTGCCGGGAAGGGCGCGCATTCTTTTCATCGCGGTCGCTGCTTTGGGCACCCGGCATTTTCTTGAGATGCGATACGGTGTGACCGTACCGGTACCGGCTTCTTGAGAACTTTGGCGGTCGTTGTATATGTATGCACGGCGGCGCGGCGTTTGGACCAAGAAACAAGAGGGAGGGTTGCGTTGAAGAACGACAGGCGGGAATGCCTTTCGGAGACGGTAATCTCTTAGTGGACTGCCGGCGACGTACAGAAGGAGAAGAAAAAAAAAAAAAAAACGCTGGCCCTTAGCGAGATCGTATAGCAAGCGTACTCAACGTCTTCGGAAAGAGAGAGAGGGGGGACTACGTTCGAAACAAACGCAGCGTTGACAGAGGACACGATTTCGTTCTTCTTATTTCAGACTGCTCCTCGTGGGCCGTTATTCCTTCTTCGAAACGATGTTATCCCATATTGCGATCACGTAATCAGTTTCGTCGTCGTATCCCATGTGTTCGGCATTGTGTGCTGCAGCTTTCCCACTACTGTCGCCAGCCACTGTTGCGCTGCTGCCGCCCGTTGAATCGATGCATGAGCCCAGCTTCCCTCTTACTTTTTTTTTTTTCTTCCTTGCGGGAGGGAATTGGATTATCGCCTTTGGGAAAACGTGATTTCAGCGCTCCTTTCGTTGCCTCGTTTCTATTTTTCTTTTTTTCTTCGTCTTTCCCAGCCCGCCGCGACAGTGCGACACAGGAAGTAATACTAATGGGATTTCAGACTTCACACGCAGTTCTTCGGCGAGCTCCGGGACGGGACGAACAAAGGGAGACGTCGCGCGCTCTGGCGAACGGGCTCTGTTTCTCCGTGAAAAGAGGACGTGTCTTCTCCTCAATCCTTCCTCTTCTTTATTTCGTTTGTTTCGAGCTAGCTTTAGATTGAGAGCTCGAATCATTGGGAGAGCGGACGCTTATAGTCGCCCCGTTTCTCTTCTTCGTTCGTCCTGCCTGATGTTTCCGAACGAAGTGACTTCGACTGTCTGTCTGTCTCTCACTCTCCCTGCTGTCGTCCAACCGCCTCGATGCAGTTCTTCTCTCTGCGTGCGGCACTAATGGAATCGAAACACGAAACTCGCGATCGCAAAAGGACAGGGCGAAGCGCGCGCGCTCTAGGCACGAAAAGAATGGGCCGCGGCAGCTCCGGAACCATTAGCATTAGCGCACGAATTTCGGATGAACGGGTGGGGAGGGGGGTTTCATATTCCCTTTCAAGCAGCACACCTTTGCTGCGCTGCCCCCCCCCCCCCCTTTCTCGGTCCCATCAACCCGCCTATTTCTAGTCCCTCTCGCCGCCGGTAGGTGGTGCCTCGCTCGCTATTCCTTCGTGGGGTCCGTCCCAGACTTGGCGCCTCCGCTGACCCCTGGCGGCGCGTAATTCGTTACGGCTCACACCGGATCGTTGTTGTAGCGTGTCTTCTTCTTCTTCTTCTTCATCCTCCCTTTCCCTCTCTCTTTCTTTCTTTTGCGGCACGGTGGAGGCTTATTCCTTCCACTAGGAAAGGCTGTCGGCTCGCAGCGGGGCTTCGCGTGTTACTTGCCCCCCTCCCCCTGCTGGTCTTCGGCATCATTGCTTGTGTTGCTCTTTATTTTTGCCGTGTACGGTCATCATCGCGCCTTCTTTCGTCGTGGCGGCCAGCAATGCTGCCGTTGTCTTGTGTGTGTGCTGTTCCTTCGCTTGACCACCGCGCGCGCGAAAAGCGTGGAGGGAGAGAGGGAGTGCCTATGCACGGTCGAAGCAGCATTCTCGTCGTGACGACGTTTCGGCGAAGGGGAGCCGGTTTTGGCACCCCACTTCGCCCTGCCGAAATTTCATTCTTGCGTTTCTCTGCAGCAGCCGCAGCAGCTGCTAGATGCAGTGCGTTTTGTCTCATTCTATTTCGTTCTTATTATTTATTTTTCCTCAGAGAGGCATCGCGCACGACGCGTATGTGTGATCGTAGTATGCGCTGGCTGTCAAAAGGGGAGTGTCCATACCTGCCATCTTGTCTATTTATTTATTTCTTCACACCGGAGCTGTCATTGGCTGTGTCGTCTTGTCGGTGCGCATGTAGCTGAAAGAGAGTGGATGTCCTGTCGTGGTCACTGGAGTGCATGTCTCCAGGAGGCGTTGTGGAATGCTCGTGGAATATAGAAACCACATTCTGATGTTTCGGTGGTCGGCGGGATGATTGTGGTGGAGACTATGAAAGTAGCATGTTGGTTTTTTGTGCTTCGGCAGTGCTGCAACACGCAGGCAGACAAGCTGAAGTAAATGTCAGCTTCTGTTCACGAGTGCGCTTTTGATTGTGTCTATCATATCTACCCAAACCAATACGGAGAATAAAACACACTGAAGGGCTTGCGAAAGATTCGTGATTGTAAGCCAAGTTTGGAGGAACGGAATCTGGGAGATTTACTCAAGAGGGGGGGTTTGCGACGGCAATTGTGTCCATATAATTGCTATCACGATTATGTGGACACTGTCAGCGGGTTTTGGCAGCCGCCGTTGATCTGTACAAAGTCCAAATCGATAACATTACTTGCGCATCGAATGCTTTACGCGCAACGAAAAGTGCGCTAGCACTGGGGACGAACGCAGCTGAAGCAGAGATGAAACGACCTGGCTGTCTCCGTCGCACAAAGGGCACATTCAACAACATCGCTCCGCGTGCGAGGCCTGTCGTCGCTTGCTTCTCAAGCAGAGAGGAAACTCCCAACCTGTCTTTCGTCGGGCGGACTGAATTAAACATTTTTAACACGTGGCCGCACAACCTTGCGCATGTGTGCAGCCGAAGCACTGGACGCTATAGAAATGGGGAACAACTGAACTTCCGGGAGATTTTCCTGTTACCCGTACAGCCGGGAGAAACGGTTAAAATCCGGGAGACTTGGCAGGTATGGTAACCTCACTGGAAGAAATGGAGTGCAAGTTGAACATGGAACTTCGTTCCTTAATCAACACTCTTACTAGCTAGTTGAAAACCCTTTGACAACAAGCACACACCAAGAACCCAATAGTTTGTGTCAAAATTCAGCCTTCTTGGTCAAGAGTAACTGACATTTCTTGTCATGCACTATCCCCATTTGAGTACTGTTCATAATGAATGCAGGGATTTCAGGAATATATAAGGGCTTGTTTAGATGGCATGCCAACAATCCATTTGGTTTCCTGTCTGAGCACTTTGCAATAAGAGTGCATCTAGCCAAGGTGCTATCCAGCCCTTTGGGTAGCGTCAGCCTTCTAGTAACAGATATCCAAAGCATTGCATTTTTTCATGTTGCTGCATCAAATCATTGGAACATTCAAAATTGCCTTACTTTCTCACTCATACTGCATCCTGAAATCCTGGCCTGCTGTCAGACCTTTTCAAACATTTTGTTAAAAAAAAGCACTGGCTTAACGAACTTCATAATTGAATCAGTATGACATCTCAGAAAGGAATCACAGGCATTGTTAGATTATGAAGCAAGTTGCACAGGTCCTGGCTCTCAAGTCACAGTGAGGAATTTGTGGTCTGGTTTGGTTTAGATTCAGGTGAATGTGTTGTGATAGGTTCTTCAAAGTTTCAGTTCTTTCTGTTAACATCTGGCAATAGAACCTTAATGTGAGTTGCAGTGTTCACCCAAACCCCTTTTTAACAACATTGAATAGACATGAAAACTCATATCCAGTTTTTGTTACAAGTGGTACATTTGCTGCATGCTGATACTGGAAAGAAAAGTTATGTGTTTCGTTTAGTTTAACTGATAATTCTCTACCTCTGTATTTCAACTGCAAAAAAATAGCTCACATGTAGGATTTGCACAAAGTGAAAATTTGCATTTTGTCACTTGTGTAGACCAGTGCCAGTTTACTTATCTAATAATGATAGCAAGTGTGAGTAGAGCCCCTATAGGAGTCAATAAATAATGTTCAACTTATTTATTATAGTGGGCTCTCATTGCATTTAACAAACCGCCTACCCCTCATTTTCATGATCAGTGAAGCCATGTGTTCTTTTTTGGCTTGCTTCAAAACAAACTTCTGTACGTTTAAAGTTTGCTTCCAATTTCAAATCCTCATTGCAAAGCTCTGTGATCGGGAAGTCATTGTTTTCATGTCTGTGTGCTTGATTATATAATGAACAGCAGGAAAGGTGACAACCGTTAAGTGTTGTAGTGTCAGCTGTTTCTCCATCTGCTTTTACCTAAAGCATTTGCATTCATTGCTGGTCATCATAGTGCATTCTCCTAGAACTTCACCTGAGCTGAGGTGATCAGATATGCCATAGACTGCCATTCCACCTTCCTTTGTGTAGCTTCTTGGCTTTTCGTAATCGCACTCTGAGACTTTATCTCAAGACAGAGATAAGGTCATGGGCCTAGCATGTCTTCCAGAAGTGCTTTCACATTGTCTTAAGGCACCTGGAAGGAGCTCCTTTTGTTCGGGCCCTTATCTGACTTACCTGGTGTTGCACTCTCATCTTGACATCCTTTTCTGCACCTTCCTTTTATCGTTCCAGTCCTTTTGTCTCCTCCTAAGAGCAGTAGTGCACTTGACACAGCTAATGTTCAAGTGTTTTTGCATTGTCTCAAGTTGTGGAAGGAGCTCCTTTTGTTGTGATTTTTGTCAGAGTACATATTTCTTCTATCACTTCTCTTATTCTATCTCTCCTTTTGTGCTACGGTTATCTTTCCAGGGATGCCATACCTTACCTTTGAGTGCTCGTTGTCTTAAGAAGTGCATTGTCTTAAAGATGTTGAAACGCCCGTCTCTTTCTTGCACTGGATGGCTCGGCTCGCCATCTTTGCTTCTTGAGATGACGTGCTTCTTCCATTGCACTCCATTCTGCAGTGGTCACTGAAGGCGTCAAGGAACCGAGTAAGGATGGAAAAGACAGATGTGTTTGTGTGTTCTCAGCCTTGAAACTGTTGCCATGGGCGCATTACTCAAGGTTGAGTCTTTTCTGAAAACTGCTGGTTATTTCGTAAAGAACCAATTGTATTTATTGCTTTCTTCCTTTTTCTTATAACATTCTTTCTCCCTGCTTTACTGACAAATCTGAAGGGCAATATAAAGTGAAATCTAGTGGACACTGTGGTTGAAGACTAACACTAATTCCACCTGAATACAATTAAAATCGGGCACTGACCACAATAAAAGCAAATAAAAGCAAGACGTTCGGCTCCCGCACAGGAGCCTTGTTCCCAAGTGAAGAATGTGAAGTGTGTGAACATTCTTCACTTGTGAACAAGGCTCCCGTGCGGGAGCCGCAACGTCTTGCTTTTATTTGCTTTTATTGTGGTCAGTGTCTGATTTTAATTGTATTCATGTATGCTCCTGACCAGACGGGTTTCCATCCAGCTCCCGACTTTACTAATTCCACCTGCACATATTTATTTATTTATTTATTTATTTATTTATTTATTTATTTATTTATTTATTTATTTATTTCAACACACTGTCAACCCTTTGGCAGGGTTATTACAGGAGTGGGATATTAACAGGAAAAACAGAAGACATTCACATTGGCTGTAACAGTAATAATTGGCAGTAGCAGGTTTACTGAACAAGTACAAAGTAAAAAGGAGTAGACGATGTGCACAAGATACAGTGCACGTCATTATGGTAGTGCAAAAGTGTGTAAAACTTATGCCATGCCTATGCATAGCTGGTCAGTGTTTCTGATTATAATATGTTCACATCACGAGAATCACAGATTGTCTCACATCCCTGGCCACACCCATCACTTCCTTGACAAACATTCCTTATGGGATTGAAATAGTTTTGCCCACTAGTTTCATAACACTTTTGGTGCACACAGGTGAGAGGAATGCTCGTTTATGCAGAAAGTTTTCATCTTGGGAATTTCCTTTTGCTTGTCTTCCCTTCCACCAGATCACCGACAAGCTGCAGAAGAAGCTGCTGTCGTACGTGGCACTTCTCAACCGCAGCTCAGACGTTGTGGAGGAGGTGTACAGGTTTCGACAGCGGTACGCGTTCCCAGCTGTGAACCCATGCTGCTTGATGGACCCGAGTGTGTTGATGTGAGCACCCTTCTAACTTGCATTTAATCCCTTTACTTTGCAATCAAATATCTGTAAATACTGCATGTGAACGACATTGTTTTGTCGGTGATAATTTTGTGCGCCCACTCCTACCTAGGATAGGATAAATAAATAGATCAGATATGACTCCATCGTGTTATGAACTTATATCTTTTCCTTTCTTGCGTTGCCATCTGTTCTACTCATATGTTATGAGATTTACATTTATTTGCTCTTTTTTTTTTCCACTCTCTCACAGGCTGGACAACCACTTTGGCACAGAAATCACGAATTCAACAACCTGCGACACGGCACCCCTCTCCCTTCCCAAAGGTGTCTTCAGTCCAGGACCCAACCTCACTGATGGTTAGTGGTCACTTACATCCTGACATTCAGTTGACATTTTTTTGTCTTAGGGTGTGAAAATAGTTGAGGAGCTAATCATAGCTCAGGCAGTGAGTGCTGCAGAAGTTCAGTTTTAAAAATGCGCCTTTTGATATTTCTTTGCCCTAAACCAGCCTGTTCCCATGTCATGCTGGTTTCTCTTATATTTAGTGGTATTTACTAATAAATGATTGGAGGTGTTTTCTCTTCTTAATGTTGCACAGTTTGGCAGTAGTATAATGAGCCATGTTCTAGTAACGGCTCTAGATTAGTGGATACTTACTTCTGTATTATAGGAAATTCGGAGTTGCTTGCTATATTTAATCACCATGGCTAGATAAAGGAAGCATATGTTCACTTGCATGCACTCGCGCTTTCACTGATTCCTGCTTACAGTTATCGTTACTCACTTGTGTTCTTGCCCATGTTGAGTTACACATTCTGACAATCGTGTCTGTCGACACCCACTCGCATTCAAAAAATTAGTGCGAGTAGGTGTAGTGATGAGTGAGCACATCAACATGTGCGTTACTTCATCCTGTACGTGCCGTTCACCCCGCAGTGTTCCGCAAGAACTTGGAGTCGCACCCATCAATTAAGTGGCAGTACTTTGTGTCGACTGCTGGCATCCACACGGAGTACCCTGCCTACAGCACCGTCAGGAAGTGGTCGTGCAGGCACGTCGACGACCTTCGGCATAGGTGAGCCTATGTTGGTAGCACTTTAGCTAGTTTACATGTAGGTTTTAACAGCTGGTTCGCATGCTTTATTTTGTGTGAGGCTCTGGTAGTAGCTAAGTTACGACCTTTTTTTTTTTTGTATTAGGGACATCTACCTAGCCACGGTGCAGCCGCACACAAAGCATGTGGTCATTGTGATCGACCATGGCAACTCTCTCAGCCCCAAGCAGCTCGTCACAGGCCAAGGCAGTCGCCAAGTATGTCCTGTCAACGTTGTCCCACCATGACAGGGTGAGCTCCTATTGCATTTGTCACTTGAAAGTATGCTGCTTGAACTTCGTTTTGTGCATTGTTAGACTGCAACAATGTAATATGCATATAAAATAAGAGAAAAGCTTTGCACCCGTTTAAGGGAAGAGAGCACTGGTTGCTCGCTCATTTCTCTGCAGAGCTTCACTCTAAAACAAGTTTCCGCTTTAGTTGCTGGCAAATGAATTTGTAACACTAAGCCTATTATAAGTCACCATTTCTTGTCTCAAAAGCAGGTCAATACTGTTACAGTTGCTCGTTACTCATTGCTCATTACTAAGTCTCTGGCTTTGTTCATTTTATTTTCTAGGTTGGCCTGATTGGTTTGTCAGGGGAGCCGAGGTTTCCCCAGAGCGACAAGTGCCTGTCAAAGGAGATGGCCTTTGCCACCTACGAGACCAAGTATCATTTCGGGCGCTTCATCGATGCTCTCCAGAAGGCTCCCAGTAAGTGTCTTCCGTGTTCCTGCTTGAAAGAAGTAGGCTACATTCTTAATAGTGTATATTCATTCCTGACCATTAAGCTGTGTTCTACATCAGTTGCTGCCAGTTGTTTGTTGCTTTTCTTCTTTTCTTTATGTGAAAACTAATGGGTTTGTCAGAGTCAGCCTAAAGAATTTTTTAATGTGTTAGGAATTTTTGCCAACGGTTGTAAATGTTACATGCAAGAGTCTAATCCGTAAGCATTGTACTCTAGTTCATGCTTGAGTAGTGATGTTCCTTTGTGTTGTCACATATTTATAGTTGCTTACAAAAGATACAGGAGTATGTTAACAAACTCACACCAGATTCTACAGAAGTTATTATGCTGTCAGCTCTCAGTGGGCCTTTTGTTCTCTATATTGGCAAACATATTGATGTTAGTGGAGGGTTAAGCTTGTGTGAATCATGGATACAACACCATTTTTAGATTTTTCACATATTACATTGCATGTCGAATAATGTAATCTTAATTTTTTTTACTAAAGAAGCACTCAAAGGTTTCCCGATGTAAACTTGTCACAGTTCATAAGAATGCTTGGGCAGCGCTGCGAGATGAAGATGAAAAGAAAAAGGGGAATTGACTAGATGGCACATGTCATGTCAGTTTACTCTGTGTTCTGTTATGTCCTGTCAATACATGTCCTCTCGACATACTCTTTACCTTGCTCTTGACCTTGTAGTGCTTCCTGAGCATTATTATAAACAGAAACCCAAGTTGCTCACTTCTCCGTCGTCTTGTCACGATTATCTAGATGTTCTTCGGTGCAACTATTTTGCTCATTTCTGTTAAGAATTCCATTACGTTAACTCTACGATTTTTCCTACTCAGATTCCACCAACCACCGAGTCGGGTTCAGCAAGGCATTCGAAATGATCCAGAAGAGCCTCCGGCCCTCCAAGAACACTTCGAAGCAAGGTGGGCATGCCTTCTCATTTTATAGTGGTAGCAATCACATGGACAGTCAATGTACAGAGGTGCTGCCACTGTGCTGCTCTTGTATTAACAGCACTTACACAGCTTGGGTGTGGAGGGTCTAAAGGCACTGGCGCTCAGGGCAGTGTTCTGTAAATGTGTGCACATGCATTAGAGGTTTCTGCTGAGGAGCTCTGCACGTTATACACTGTAATTCATACACTGGTCTGAGCTGAAGGGAGAGTAAACATCATGCCAAATGTCCACAATTATTTTATTGAATGAAGGCAGATACCCTTACCTGATGGCCCTTCACAGTGTGGTAGTAGCAATGCCACTGCTGATGTTTCTGATTGTTTTTGCATTGTGGCACTACTTGTTGGGCGTATTTCCTGGTGTGCAGCAGCAGTTGTATAGCGTGCTGCGATGCACTATGTCATGTCCACTTATTGTGGAAACAGCATGTGAAAAGCTTGAACGCAGCGTTAAACATCTTCTACGTTTTGCATAGTCCCAGTATGTTGTGAAAGCACAGCTCTGGGTTTCCCTTCCCTGGGGTATGACCAAATAAGGACAGTGTTGCTTAATGTTTCCTGCTCAAATGCAAAGGGGATGGTCGTAACCAATGCTACGACCATACACCATAGTCGTCATAGCAACAAGGCTGGGTTTGCGCAGCTTATGCCTCAAATTTCCTGGTACTACTCGGTGCATTTACTGGGATACTTGTTCACCATGCAGCTGAGGCACTGATCGTCTACGTAAGCCGGGGCCTGCTGTCGTCGATTGCGGATGCACGTCCAGTCTTGGAGACAATTGCAAGTGGACACCGAACCAGTGGCCATCGCGTTGTCATCAACACTTACGCAGTCATTGACGGTGAGTATGTTTTCGCTGCACATGTCATGTGTGACTTGTGCGTTATTTAACTTGCTCTTGTGCGATCAGCATGTATTTATGCTTACCTGTAACGAACTCTGTGATGACAAAGCTAAAGCATTTATACATTTGGCTACCTTTAACCTGAAAACTGTGTGCCAAGCACTTTTTATTGTCACACCATTACTTAACTGCCATTGCAACACATCCTCAACAGCTTTTACGCTCTTTGTTACAATCTGCTGTAGACTACAGGACTCGAAAAGAGACAGCTATATTTTCACACTGAAATTGATAAAGTGTCAATGTGATTTTGATGGAATTTGGGCAGTTATATGGAGGGGCAATGGTGCACATCTTGTAAAGTTTTGGATCTACTTAAGGATTTGTATTGCACAGGTGCTTGTAGGATATTGGCAGAGTCATGCCTCTTGATAAATTCAAAGTCAACTCTAAGAGACAAAGCACAATCTCTGAGAACTTCAATGCGTGTGACTTATCAGTTGTTTATCAGCTTCCCTGATTTCTTGAAAAATTCTTCTAACAGATGGCAAGCCCATAATGTACGAGACATCATTTCTGAGAGACATTGCTGAACTCAATTTCGTCAAGTACAACGTACCTGGCGTTCCTTCACCAGAACTGAGGGTAGGTGCTCTACTCCAGGGGAGTGAGTTTTTGCTACTGCATATAGTGCTGCAAATTGCGGCTTCCACTCTACAATGGCTTTTTTTTAAATACTTCCACAGCTCAATGTAACATAGCCTGTAAGTATTTCACATTACCATTTCATCGATGTACCAGTAAAACGTCCAATATGCCATTGCTTTAAAATTTGTTGCAGTCTGTCTACACATTCTTGGTTAAGCATTTTTCTTGGAGGGGAAGGGAGTGGCTGCTTTGTGATGGTGTCGGGATAATTCTGATATCATACTGCAGTGTTTTGCAGCACTTTGTTGTAAGGTTGTTAGTACAGCAGACTGTAAAAGTAGCCTTTGAAGCTTGAAAATGTACACGTAAGAAAACATTTCATTTTTGTGCACTTCTGAAGTGTTCGGACTCATCACAGACTTTCACAAAGACAGTTGCACTCCGCGAAAACACATTTTAAAGCCTTTTTTATACCAAGAAACTTTCTTTGCATGTTCTTTAATTCCTTGATTCTTACAAAGATTTTTCACGAAGCATAGCATAGTTCTTGCAGTCATTCATGTATTGAAGTGTATCAGTCATAGTTGTTTTGGATGGAAACACATTTTACTGAGGCCATCAGTCATGTTTCTGCACATTGCTATTCCCAGGGGGCCATGGTGACCATCAACTCGACTGAGAACCTCAGCTTCACAATGGGACAGTTCTACTCTGCCTTGAGCTTTCACCGACACCCTACATCAGTTCACTTCTCTCTGCCCTGGTTTGACAACGTTAGCAAAGGTAAGTCGATGTGCCTGTGTTGTTCATATGTGTTGTGAAGCTTTTAAAATCAAGGTGCTTAGCAAGCCATGGTTTACAAAGAAGTTCATATAGAATTTAACATAAAGTAGCTCGTAACGCAAACATTGCATTTGAAGGCAGAAGTCAGCAAATGACAGTATCAAAATCCTCATAGAAATGCCACTTGAGGATAACATTATTTGACTTATCATTTCCTATATGTATGCACTGTAAGAAACATGATTTTCTCCATCATGAAATTTTCGTGTGGTTGCAATGAAACTGAGAGGTTGTGATGTTTAGCACTTCTATACGTGCATGTTTTCATGTGCAAGTGTTCTGGTGCTTTGTAAATTTCAGCCTAGTTTAAAAAAATAGTCGTTAGCTTTTGCATAAGTCCATGCCACAAGCACTTGCAACTGCTGTGTTTAGTACCTGGCATTATCCATGAAAGTATCATTGACTACTTTTACCAGTCACTCATTTCGTAATTATGCAATTCATTCATGCTAGAACAGTAAAGAAATAATCTACATAAACAACTTCTCAAGGGATCCTGTTCTTTGAAGCATCTTCAGATGTGGCAAAATTTACTGTACAAGTAGCTCAAAACAAACCAATTTTCTGCTTCAGTGCTGTTGCAGCATGTTGCTTCACAGCCATTTGGTACGGGAGAATGCTGTTCTTTACTTTTCAGTAACGGCCTCATTTCACTGACTGTTTATGTTCCATGTTATCTTTCAGACTTGGTGATAAGCATCAGCAAGGCAGTGGTCCATCACGGTGTTCTGTTAGGCGTTGCTGGTGTGGACATCTCCGTGTCGGACATGGCTGAGGACATTGTCTACTTCTCGAAATCTCAAGATGTCTACAGCTTTCTTGTCGAAAAATCAGGTCAGTGCAGAACTTGTATTTTCAGGGCACCTGGTAATGTCATATGTTGCTTATGTCAACTGTGAATGAGATTTGTAAAGAGGGTGATTGGAGATTTTTGGGAGAGGCATTTGTTTTGAATGTGAAGTAAATGATGTTGAGAAAAACAATGCTGAATGCATTTTATTTCACAATTTTAGCTTTAACGATAATAACTCTGGTAGCATTGTCGATGTTTTTCTTCTATTTTCTGAATTTGTAAGTTGCACTTGTGCTTGTGGTACAGTTTGTGGCATACATTGTAGTGGACAGAACAAATGTTCTGAGCAGCCTGGGAATGCTTGGTTTTTAGTAGTTCTGGTCCTCTCACTATAGTACATTTTTTTAGGATCTTTTTGAAATGTAACCTGAAGAACACGCCCATCTTGGTGTCATCCTGAATACGCAGGCTATGCACAGCAAAAGTTAATTGCTGGCCAGCGATAAGCTCAGTGGTGTGATAAAGGCTTGTTGTGGTTTGAAAAAGCAGACACTGAAAACCAAGGCTTAAGATAAACAAAAAAGGCAGCACAAACATGTTGGGTCATGTGGTATACATGTGCCATATGATCACAGTTTAAACTATGGGTGCTTAGTAATTTGCTCAGCCGTGTGTTGTTCTCAGTGTAATAGGCATCTGCTTCAAGTATTAGCTGACAAATAAAGTGGGCACTTAGCTATTTGCTGGCATATTCTAAAGTGGTTGCTCTTTAGCCAACACATCTCATCTCTGCTTACCTTCCTGCCTCAGGTGTGGCCATTGTGCACCCAGCATTGTCCAAGCCATCATCGGTGTCAGAGCAGCCCATGCACACCGACATCCTGCACCTAGAAAACAGGCCCGGGTTTCATGCCGTTCGGCAAGACCTTCTCAAGTGAGTTGTTAGCCATTTGTGGGTATTTGGAACTTTGCACTACAGTTGCAAACTTTTTTTTTTGGCCTCTCAAATCATCACCATCGCACCAGATTGCAAGCATGTGTGTGGAGTAAACTGACTGCAGCAAGCCAGGATTAGAGTTGGGATGAAAAAATATAACACGCAGATACTCCCACAAAAAAGCATTTGTTTTTTGTGTAAAATAACACCTAGGCCAAAGCATGAGAAGTGGTTTCTCAAGGAGCCTGTGCCAAAGAATCGAAGAGACGCAGAACATCACTCACTGACATCGGGTACAGAGACCTTAATAGGGCTTCACTTAGGTGCTGACCTTTGGACTGAAGCTAATTTAGTGTAAGATGCTCGCAGGGACCAAATAAAAACTGAGTTTTCTAGATTACCTTGTCATTTAAATAAGGGACAATAAGCTCATGAGTTGATCAGCTGCAGTCTCTATGCCAGGCCAGGCTGTGTGCCTGTGTTTGATGCCATTTTTCTAACCTTACTAACATGCCGTTCTGCAAATTCTTCTGACAAGAAAAAACAAAGAATAATCTACAAATTCTGCTGACATTTGCATCCATTCACATTCAAAAGTCTAAAACCCGAAGAGGAGAAGCGACGTTTTCTTAGAAGCTCTCATGCTTTTGTATTGTTTTTTGTTTTGTCTTGTTTTGTAAAAATAATTCATGTTGTCAGATCTCCAGTGAAGTGGCCGAACTTTTCTTCTTTTCATAACTCTTCTTACTGGATTTCTTTTTTCTTTAAAGCAGCTAAGATATAAGATGTCCTTTACAATATTGCTCAATTACCTTATATGCTTTACTAGTGAGACCCACTGCTACTGTCACCCTATGAAGCAACAATGCAGTGCTTCTAACTTACTTTTTTTTGTTTTTAAATGACAGTGCTTCCAGTGGTGAAAACAAGCTCACACTTGCATCTGTGGTGGAGTCGCCCGACCGTGCGTCCAATCTGGTTGAAGCCGAGCCAGCTGAAGAGCAGCTGCACGAAGTTGTCTACCGCTGGAGTAGGGTAGGTCTCTTCCCGCAGCACTCTTTCTCGTTGAATTCTTTCCCTCTGTCGAAATTGTGTTTCATACTTGGGCATGGGCATTAGGAGCCTCCCTGTGAGCGGAATAGTCACCGTAACTGGGCACTGGTTCTCTGGAAAGGTGCGCACCAAGTTCCATACAGAGCAGAATCTCAATTATACGATCCCGGTTGATACGAATTTCACGATGAGAAAAGTTCCGGGCGGCCTATGTTGTATTGAATATACCAAGGTTCGGGCTTATACGAATGGCTCCTGAATATGCCATGGTTCACGCAAACACGGAAGCCAAAGCCTCAAGTAAGTGGGCCGGCATACCATTCTCAGAGGAAGTACCGTCTGCTGCCACTGTAGCCTGACCCTCCTTTCCACTCCTGCCCCCTTTCAATCTTCAGTCTCTGCTGGAGCAGAAGCCGTGAATAGTGCAGTTAGGAGGAAAGGAGCCAAACACTTATTTCTGTGCACTTACCAGTACATGCGATGCACAGTGACGAAGCTTGCGGACATGAGAGCGGGCATCGGTGCATCTGTGGCAGCGGTGTATAGTTGCCGTGGGCGCTTCATCACATGCTAGTGTGCGTGCATTGCTACATTAGAGGGCTGTTGATCCCTTTACGTATTTCTTCCTTTTTTAACACGGTTATCTGGGGCAAGGAGGGTGGGAAGGGAAACTGAGCTTTTTAGTGATTCCAAGATGAACATGCTCTGTGGCGGGAAAGATATGGCTCGGTATGACGGTGTTTTTGCGCAATTGTGAATTCTTCATTCACTGCCCGCTGTGAGAAAATTATTTTTTAGGTACTTCTAAGCTGTCAGCGGAGATCACATTGACTGTGCATAGATAGGCGTTGAAGGTGCCAGAACAGGTGTATTTTATTTTTTTATATTTATTTTTTGTGTGTGTGTGTGTGTCTTTTGCTATCTTATCCCCACATCCCGACCCAATAAATGCTGCTAGCTTGAACGACGAAATAGCTTATCATTTATGTGCTTTTTAGACTGGGCTTGCCTGAGACATCAATATCTGAAAAGTGCTAACGGTTGGGCATAAGGACCTTAACAAATGGAAGTTGAGCCATGTAATAAGGCTGGGGTACCTGATCGCTTGTGCTCACTTTTCATTGCAATTATGATTGTTTTCAGTCATCCAAATTCGGGATGATATGGATATGTTGCATGGTCCCAAGGAATTAGTATCATCAAGATTGTATTGTAAACGTGAAGTCACTCATGACATCACTGCACAGCGCAGTGGGCATGCTTTTCTGTTCATGTCTCACCTTGTTATGTCTACCATGCAGGTGTCCGGTACGCCCTATGTTGTTGCCATTGTGAGCCTGAAGCCAAGCCGACAGCAGCCAGTGCTGAGGGGCACAACTGCAGGCGATGCACTGGGCGAGTTTTACTACCACAGGCTTGACCTTGTGTCTCCACCACAACTCTGCCGGCACATGAAACAGCTCTCTACACTTGGTGAGTGCTTGATATGGTTCTGTTATTTTTCTATCGGGGCATCATCTTCGTGCTACTAAGTTGGCTCTGCTGGCCTTCATCTCAACACCTTGTGATCATTGTTCAACATTAAGACAACAGTTTGAAAGCCAGATTTTTTACACCTGTGCGCTTTGCATGCATGCAATCTGGTCGGTATTTCCTTAAATATGAAGGAGTTGCATAGGATGATGTCGAAATTTTAATTCCCGACAAGGTCTGCAACGTGGCAACAACATGTTTGAGGATAGCAGTAGTTGTTGGCACGCAAAGAGTTCACTATCACTGCAGTCATGCTGCGGTCTTGAATCCATCTTCATGAGCTTGGCAACTATTTAAAGGGCCACTAAACAGGCTCCTACTTTTTTTCAAAGCCGCCCAAACAAGCTAACTCAATCATAGAGAAGGTTGTGGCGATCACATTCTGTGAATATGACAGCGCTGCGCGCCACACAGACGTCGTATTTCAAAAAACAATTCGCGCACTTCTTTCCGGCGACTGACCAGTCGCACTCGCATCCTAGGTGTCGTCATCTTGCACCGCGAACAACTTTGCGTAGTCGTATCTCGTTGATTGGTCGAAACGTCTATTGTCAGATCCCCTGGCCATCCCACCGGCGTGAGCGCAGGAGCAACCCAACGTTTCTAGAACGGGAGCAACCGGTTCCGCAGCACAAGCGTCAATGACGTCAAATGATCACGTCAGGTCACGTGTCAAAAGTGGGCGGAGTCTCGACGGAGCGCCGCCCCTACCCTCTCCTCAGCAGAGAAGGGTGGGGAGGCCGACCGAGAAAACGAATCTATTCAGAGACAGTACGGAAAAAGAGTAGAGCAAGATTAGACACTGAAAGCATAGAGGTTGACATAGTTCTGTCTACAGAAGGGTAAAAACTGCACCATGTTGTCTGGTCATGGCTTATTTTTTTCTGTGGTGTCTTCAAGAACTCATAAAATTCATACAGTAGAACCTTGCTGATGTGCTTTTTTTTAGGACCATAAAAAAGAACAATATATGAGCCAGGAAATGCAAAAGCCAATAAACATGAAAAACATTTTTAAAAAATGAAATATGGGTAGCTGTGAGCTAGACAATGTTATTTCAATTCTTATGCCTAAAGAAAATCGTGCTGTGTTGCCTGGTGCTTTTACTTGCACCCAATCTGCACCAAAAAGCTCTTCAAACACCTGCAGTGTGATATCTTCAAATACAGTGTTGCTACAGCCAATAAGGGTGCTGGCTCCCACTTCTAACAACCAGTCACTTTTAGTGATACCTTCACAAGGTCATCAATGGATGCAGCAGTGTCTATGAGCGATAGTGTTTGCAGCCCACTGCGTCAGCATGGTTAGGACAGTGCTGAATCATTATCGTCCATAGGCACGGCCAAATGCTTTAGCAAAATCAGTCGTGAACTTGCCAATGGATAGAACCACGGAGTTGAAAACAGTGTTATCCATGTAAATGTAATCATCGTAAACGGATCAGTTGGCACCAAAAGTTAAAGGCGCGAAAGAACGAAGCATCCAAGCGCTTGCACTATGCATTTGCTGCGCGAAAACGTCATGGAAAGGCATTAACACCTTTGACAAACAACGATGTTGTAAGTCTACCCAAGAGTGGAAAGTAATACCAATCATGGAGGCTTTACTTTTGCTAACTGCAGGCTCCAACACATGCATCAAACACGCCATTGTTGAATAGCAAATATGAATTTCGGACCATACATTTGGTTGCAGGAAGTGAGAACTTTTGATGGGTGCATTGCAGGTCCTTCACAGTTCAAGCAAGGCCAAATAGCATCAAAAGTCGACATGGCCACACTCTTTTATGGTGGCTCTGCCAGCTAGCGCTGCACTTTGCAGTGTAGTCTGCGAAAACTGTCCCACGTTCACTATGTAATAGCGGGGTTCCCACACCATTGGATCCTACGAAAGCTGCACTGCGATAGGTGGAAAACGGTGTAACAACTGGGAAAACACAGCATTGAGGAGTGCCACAGCAGGGTTCTACCATATCAACATACTCGATATACAGCCCTTCAACAAGTTCTCAGGCGGAGCTTGTATAGTCTAGCCTGTGTCAGTGTAGTCAGTGTTGTTGATGTCATCATGCCAAAACTCCCACAAAAGTGGGAACCCTAGTGCCCTCTACGGAGGGGTGGAAGCAACTAGCATATTAGTTTCTTCCACCACGTCACAGAGGGTGCATTGGAGTGGAAAAAGTTGTTACCGGTGCGGGGATTTGACCGCAGGCTCCCACCCTACTAAGGCAGGTATCTAGACTACACACCAACTTTTGTGAGATGTCAGCATATGTGAACCAAACGAATACCTTGGATTTTCTACCTCCTAACACTAAAGAAAGGAAAAAAAATGTAGGAGGCTAAGCATGCCAAGCTTCACTTTCCCCCTTTTTCTCGACGGGGCAAGGACCACAATTTTTGTTTGTCTGCCAAATTTTTCATCCCATCAAAACCAGCTCTGCCTCCATTAACAGCGTTATATTCAAAACAGACAGATAGAAATGTCACCTTTCACAAATCGCTGTCCACCTTGTGAATTTACATGGAGCTGTGTTGGGTCAGTGATGTTTGACTGTGTTTTTACACTCTGTTAAAAATGTTACAGGCTGCATAGGCTTTGCATTGATTTGACCTGTCCTCTATTCATGTGCAGCTGGCAGCACGCTGTTCCTGTCTGCTGCCTGCTTCCTCTCGCCCTTCGAGTACCTGTCCCAGGAGGAGACCAAATCGCGAGTGCAGGGTTACATGGCTTACCTCATAGACACCACCATGCTGATTGCAAACCCAGGACTCAAGGCAAGGCATCATTTGTGAATTTGAATGTGACAGATTAATACATGCTTGGAATTGCATGCATTGGAAAGAAATTTGCCTCTTGGCCATAGCAATCTTGTAGTGCTAACTGAAATTTGTTCCTGGTTTATTGGTTAGCTCTTTAGAGGTGACATGACAATGATGAGCTGATAAGCAAGCCAGGGCTTTCTGGAACGGTTGGTTTCTGTCGAGAAATTGAAAGTATCCATCACTCATTGATAGTACTCAAGTTGTCAGCTTTCCTATTCTTCCTGGTGTTTAACTGAGATGCCAGGATAGTTCTTAAAGCAATTGGACCACATCTTAATAAGCTATTTATAACTACTTTTGCAGGTGCTAAAATTACATACACGTAACCATTTTGCAGTAATATCAAGTGTTAGATTATGCTAAATGAAGTGAATGAACGAATGCAACATTTATTAACACATAACAGTTCAGATGTTAATTTCATAATTGTATGCTGATGTAGACAGTGCATGTGTGTTCCCTTATATCAATCATTTATGTTTTATATCAATATTCTTGGTGCCAAATGTCCTCAAGCTACTTGCTGTTGCTTTTCTTCTGTAGTCCACTTCATAACTGAAAGAACTTATCCGGTTACTATCACAGCTTTGCTTGTGAAGCAACGTGCATAACAGACTTAGAAGTTAACAAGCACGGAAGGCATAAGAAGCCATTAACTTTAAAAGTTCTCGTTAGCACATTTCATCTTCTCTGTCCTGACAGAATTCAAAGGCCATGCATATGATGAGCAATTCCGTCCTTATTCCGAATAGCCTCAGCACTGCTGTGGGTGTCATGCTGGAATGATTATGCCTGATTGCTGGTCCGAAATCCTTCCGTATCTCTTCTGCATACCATGACCTAAAAACTGTCGCATGACACCTAGCTGTCTTTCCATTGGTGCAGCCGGACGTGCGAGACGAAGTGCTGGCAATAGCCCGAATCACTTCCGAGTGGAAGAGGACCTTCGAGAGCAGCGAGTTCACGAAGCATGTGGTGCGGAGGTCAGTGCGCAGTCTTCCTTCTTTGCATCGTTTCATCAGTTAGAGAAGTTCTGTTTCAAAACTACACTATAGTGCATGCAGCAGCAAAGTATTTTTTCTGAAGGAAAGCAGCAGTTTCTGCATCTTGCCCAGCGTCAAGCTGGTTGAGCTTTCTTGGAACTGAAATGCAGTCTACGATTTTCAGAAACAAGTGGAAAGCACATTGTGGAAAGTAACCGTGAGATGATGTGCAACTTTGACTTGTGGTGTAAATGATTTGCAACATCTGTCAGTTCAGTATACTGGTTTGTTGCCCCCTGACAGGTATGCTGCAACTGCATGTGGAGCAATGGTGGCCTACCCTGGCACAGTGTTGGAGCGCAGCTACGACCCGACCGAACGTGACTGGTACACTCGTGCACTTGAGCACCCCGGCAAGGTCGTGCTCACAGCCCCTTACCTGGACATGGGAGGTGCAGGATACATAGTCACGTTGAGCCACACCATCTACCAGGCAAAGTGAGTTGCATGTTTCCATGTTGTGGGATATCTTTTTTTTTATATATGTTTATGTGTTCAACAGTGAACATGTTCTCTGTTGAATGTGTGTTCAATGGTTCCATTCATTACTGTGGAAACCTTACTGTTTCTCATTACTCTGCAGTGATGTTAGTGAAGGTGATAGCTAATCCAACCTTGAGGAGATGCCAAAATATTGTTCGAATTATCAGGTGCAAGCATGACTCCATGCAACGTATTGGGAAAGGCAGAGATAGCCAGTTACCACATGAATTGTTTCCATCTCGGTGTTCTTTTTCTCTTCTTGTCCACTCACGGTTTTGAATGCCTTGACAAGTGTAAGCAGGCAATTGGCTTTATTTGGGGCTGTTTCAAAAGTACGTGTGCACAATTGTTCAGATAGGAGGAACAAAAGCAGCTGATATTGTCAGTAGGGATAAGCAAAAAGCATGAATAACAGAATTAACCAAGTGAAACAGTTTGAATTAAGCAGCTCACATGTAAAACACAGCAGGCCAACCAAAACTTCAAAATTTGTTTGGAATATCCAAAAATTTGAATTATCGAGGGTCTCCTGTATACACATATGCTAAATATATAGCTTATGATAAAATACATTACTTATACGCATAACTTACGTATATTGTTTTGTGCAGTGTAGCTTTCGTCAGAACATTTTTTCCTTCTCTTACAGAGGGTGCTGTCTATCTCTGGTCGGGATTCCTTCAATGTTTAATGCTTTGTCCTTCCAAAGCGATCGGTGTTTGCTTATCGCAGTTTGCGTGTTTAAGTTAATGTGCTAGAGGTTTGTCTCTGTTGTTAAGGCTGAGTCCTCTAACAGCATGGATAACACAGCTGTGTTGAGCTGAGCTCAGTGCAACTAAATTTTGCTTTGCAGGCCGGATGCACTGCACAGCCCTTCGGATGCGGTTGTTGCCGTCATCGGAATGGACCTCACGCTGGGCTACTTCTACAAGTTGCTGACAGTCAACATGGATGTCTGTGAATTGGACAAAATAGCGTAAGCGTGAAACTTTGTTTCTGCTCACATTTCTGGTTTCAAGCAGGGCATTGAATCGCAATACAGGAATAGCACCCCATTACAACTTGTATTATAGCCCACATGTTGTTTTGATGTGTCGAACCTTGGCAACTTATCAAGAACATATGGCTGTTTGAAGGCTCAAACTGTTGCATTAGTCCATGATTGTTTACAGTGCACCTTCCATCCGTACCTGTAATGCATTTGAAGGAGAATAGTAGACCATTAGTTGTCCACTGGAGCTACTTAGGTGTCCAATGGGCAGTTTTCTTGCAGTCTTCAGCGTTATGCTGCACTAGTTAAGCATAACGTGGTGTCTTGCATCAAGATAACCTGCTGACTGCAAGTGCTAGGGAAACGTTGCTGATAAAGCTGTCTTTGTCACATTGTGAAAATGTCCGTGTCTCATTACAAGGCACCTAAAGCGTGTGCTGTCAGCTTAGAAAGTCTGTCACAAAGTGCGTGTATTCAAAGAAGCCTGTGTAAACTGTGTGTGCAATTTTTTAATGAAGCCCTATTTCAGTCATGTATGCCGTTTAAAAATAGTGCTCAGAATTCCATTGCATCTGTCCAGTCATTATATTTAAGAGATTTTTTTTAAAGTTTTCTTGCCTCGTATAATGTTTGTAACCTAACGTGTCATTGCAATGCTGTACTTCACCTTACTGGTGCTGTTGTGTACTATTTGGAGCTACAGTAAAACCTTGTTATAACGAAGTTGAAGGTGGAGTGGTAACTACTTCGTTATAACCATTAGTTTGTTATAACCAATATCAATTTCATCTATAGGA
Organism: Hyalomma asiaticum; assembly: GCA_013339685.2. NCBI lineage: Eukaryota > Metazoa > Arthropoda > Arachnida > Ixodida > Ixodidae > Hyalomma > Hyalomma asiaticum. The sequence continues at coordinate 21,850,388 of CM023491.1, read as the reverse complement.
GTTTCAAGGGGAATTGCTATTGCTTCGTTATATCCGATAGTTCGTTATATCTGGGTTCGTTATAACGAGGTTCTACTGTATTTCATATAGCTTGCCTCCCTTCTGTGTCTGCCACCACACCTTGCTGTTGGAGATGTCGAGATGTGTGGGTGGCCCTTTCGGCACTTCTGAGCTGTAAAATCTTGAGATGCATCTGTGCCTTGTATTTCTAGGTGCTTCATCCTCGATGACCGTGGTTACCTGATTGCCCACCCGAGCCTCATGGAGCCCACCCTGAGAACTACAGGCTTGGAGCAGCAGCATATCACGCGCAAGGCGAGTTTCACTGTGTACATGCCTGCTGGACCTGCTTTGGTGTATTTTCCGACCCCAGTTTTAAGTTGTTCAGTGCTCAATGTTTTAAAAAAAATGCACTTTCCCGCTTTGCAGGAACCCCTTGTCGTCAGTGATATCACCAACCACAAAGGCTTTGTGAAGAAGAAAGAGTGCAACAACTACGGTGACTGGACGGTGCAGCGCTTCTACAAGGTGAGTAGTCCTTAATCAATGACATTACGTGTCTCCTTGTATGGTGATTGAAAAAAAAAAGTGAGGACACAAGATGTACAAAAGAGGTGAGGCCACGAAATGTTAAAAAATTTCTGCTTGAACCCAAAAGTCCCATACGAAGCCCATAAGCACGGCACAACATGGCCAGGCATCTAAGACCTAATTAATAATTGCTTAGGTATTGATTAATCAATCTCCTCAAAAGGTTGCCATTTTATGAGGGCATGCACCACATACGATTGGAGCTTCAAAAGCTATAATCTTTGTGCCCCCTGGGCAACTGCATAAGGAGCCCCTGTAATGCCAAATATGTCATTTTATGGTGAATAGGAAACCAAGATCGAAGCACACATCTTTCAGCTGTTTGACTTTGCGCATTAATTCTGGAACTTCACCTTGTGAAAGCGACGTCAGTGAAGTGATCCACCACATTTCAAACTTCATCTTACTTTTCGCCTACTGTGCTTCTTCTCCATAGCTCCATGCTGTGAATGGATGGGTGACAATTTTACACTTTCATGAGCTTTCATCCATCTTGAAGGCATCCTCAAAACTAGTGCGCCACCTTTCTTGAACTTCGGTGGAAAATGAGCATTTATAAGTTAGGAAAAGCAAAGTAGAGATACTTATTCCGCACGCTTTGTTTTCAGCTCAACACCAGTCTCGAGGGCATCCTTTCCAACTCTGTGCACGGGGAGCACTGTGCCAAGTACCAGGTGAGACCTTGCAATTGGTGCAGCTCTGTGAGCCGTGCTCACTTTGTGCAATGTAGCCTTATGTTTCTAATACAAGTGCTTCGCCAGAACAACATTCAATGCTCTTTTTTTGGAGTTGGATCAGACTGCGAAAATGTTAAAGGCTACAAATGGTCATTTACTGGCAGCGAGACAGGAACAGTGCCAAAGGCCTCACTTGAGATGTAGGCGGCTTGCCGGGCGCAACTTATGTCGCTGGCTTATGTCCGGGCCATACTAATTTCCCGTCGCCTTGAGGGCACTCTCCGTCAGTGATCAGGTGACCCAACCAACGTATTCCCAAAAGTGAGTGTTTATAGTTGAAACACAACAATACAGTTTGAAACCCACGGTTTGCATTGACAGGCAAACACCTACCACTACTCACGAATATTAGCAGGAGGGGAGCGGTGCACACTCTGTACATACACTGCCACTTGAGATGGCCGTCTACGTGCCACAGAAGGTAGGAACAGTGCACAGGCAGGCAGCTCCCAAGGTTACCGCATAGATATATCTGGGAAGAAGTGCGTGAACCCATTGTCATGCAAAGCCCGCTAATGCAATGGTCGTACGACATGGATGTCTTGGGACCCCTTGTTGACCGGTTGAAATGATGGGGGACCCCTTGTGGTGAGAAAATTGTGGGAGGGCGTGGGGAATCGAACCTTTTTCTAATTTTTAAATATATTGCACAACACTTTTGTTCAACAGTACCACACCCCCGGGTAGTGGATGTTGTCATAAAGCAAGGATAGGTGCTCTACATGTTTGGGGAGCAGCGACACCTGTGTCAATGTCACAATTCCTCCAGACACCAAAAACAGTTGCTCACTAGACATGTTAGTGCCGATATGTTTTGGCTTGTTATCCGCTGGTGCACTGCGGCCTGCGACAGGTTATGGCACCTTCTCACACTTCACCGCATCACACTGGTGTACTGTGGCAAAGCTGGCTCTGCTGCAGTGCATTAGTGTCATGTAGTTGAGCGTTTAAAAACAAGGGGCGGGGGTGGCTTTTTCTCTCTCTCACTCTCTCTTTTTTGTGGTCATAGTTTGTGCAGGTCCCCATTGGAGGGCCCCCACTGCTCTGAAACCTGCTGCTAATATATATATGCAATATTTTGTTAATTCCATAAAAGGTCTGGAATAAAGACCTTCAGCTAAAGACAACATAATGAGAAAATAAGAATTACTGTCTCATTGCTGATGACGTGCACCACTTCGGATGTCTAGTTGAGCCTTTGGTAACATTATTTTGTGTAGCATTACTCTGTAACCTAAAGTAAAATTTGGCAAGGAGAGGGATATAGGCACCAACTGCTGTTTCGGTCAGTTTCTTTCGTTGCCACTGTGAGACTGGACTGGCAAAAGAGACAGGCGTATTAGAATATTAAGAACAGTGCAACATGCAGGCGACAGTTGAAAGAAGGGCAAGTGCAAAGCACTTCATCTGTGCTTGGTGCGTCGCACCAACTTTACCAAGCATCCATTTTGGCATGCACAAATGTGGACAATGTCTGACTGAAGGGGATAGAGTATTGTAATGTACCTTACCCACTCAAAGGCGTGTTTAATTATCATTCTGCTTTCACCTTGTCTAGATTACTGCCATCCCTGGAACAAATGCCTTTTTGGGCATTGTCAACCATACGTGTGACACCGTCAGGGCTTTCTGCCCATGCAGCATGGTAAGTAGCAGCACTTTCTTGCTTTTTCATCCCACTAGACCTTTCTTTCTGTTCGTAAAAGAAACATAAAAGCTATTTATAAATGTATACGTAGCTTATTGCACGTATAGCATCAGTGGAAAATGTTTGGTTTCAAGGTGCTGTGTGCTTTCATCTCTCTATCAGGTTGACAGGCTGTGCCTCAACTGCCATCGCATGGAGCAACGCGACTGCGAGTGCCCGTGCGAGTGTCCGCTGCAAATGAACCTCTGTACTGGTGACCTGGCGCACAATGAAGACAGGTATGTGGACATTGTGGTCTCCCAAGACAAGAATTTTCATCTTTCTTTGCTCATTTTGTTTGTTTACTTATTTATCAAAAGACATTCAGAAGGATTACAAAGCGTACGAATTAGCAAATCTGTACTTTTGACAAAGGTTTGACTGCGTGGATGTAATGGAAAAATCTTATGAACTCTGTAAAGTGCACAGAAAAAGAAGACATTTTTTCAGCGCAGCATGGAAGAAAAGACCTATATAGAAAGGAAGAAGCAACAGGTCAAATGCTAAAGTTAAACTAACTCTATTCTTACAGAAGAGCCAAGAATTACAACATATGTGCATGTGTTCATGAGTGTTGTCAAAGGCAAATTACAGCACATATTTTAACGGATATGTTTCATTTTGTCCCTCTGTTAGAATAAAGTTAGTTGAAGTTTAGCACTCAACCTGTTGCTTCTTCTTCCTTTCTATCCAAGTCTGTCTTTCCATTTTGCACTAAAAAATGTGCTCGTATGATTTCAACCAAATCACCCAGCAACATGTTCTGCGCAGAAAACTATGTATGAAGCTGTTCAACTGTGTATGCAGTACTGTTTCAGTTTGGCAATGTGTATGTTATTTCTGTCATTTTCTTCCTTTGTTCAGTTTGTGGTTTGTTGTGTTTCAGGAGCAGCAACTGCCCCCGCTTTGCGAGGCCGCCACAGCTACCCAAGCTGGAGAGCTACCATTTCGACTCGCTGCAGCAGTGCTTCAACAGCGAGTGCAGTTCCAGGATGAGTGAAAAGTGAGCCCCCAGCTTTCTTGCCATAGCTGAAAGATGCCCCCTCATCAAATCTTATTTGTGCATGAAATGAAACATGTGAAAATTTCTTTTAACTGTTTGCTTCTTTTTCTTTTCTTCCCTGTGGCTACGCACAAGCAACTTGCGTTTGCTTGCATATCTGTGATATGGGCAGTGTACAGTTTGTTCAAATGAGAGAGAAGAGTTTTCGTTTTGTGATGTGTGTGTGAACACGTTTTCTTCCATCTCATCTTTGTGGCTGGTCTGTGTAGATTTCTTCATCTGTTCTGTAAATGGCAACATCTGTGAGAAGCTCCAAATATATTAGCGCCGCTGCTTGTCTAGTGGCTGTTAGGGTAACATTTGCATTTTGGGGTAAAAATGATGTGTTTTCATTTACCCTATGCATACACTTGTAATATCTCCTAAACTTTTGTTTTAATATGAGCATAGCAGAAATACTGCTGAGGTTGACACCATGCATCTGTCATTTGTTTTTGTTTTCATATAAACTATGCACATTATATGGGCATAACTTGAGACTTAAGGCCTGGATTGTCTGGCGATAAAAGAGGAAGTTCTCACTAAGCTGGTATGGCAGTAGTGCAACCTTGTGCCGTAAATTCATACTACATATGAAAGTTATTCCTGCACGTCACTTGCCGATTATATGTAGTTCCATTCTCAGTTGTAGTGCGCAAAGAAACAGAGATGATGTGATGATCCTGACTGACAATTTGGGGGCACTGTCATGTCTTCCATCATGCAGGGACTGTTCGGGAGTTCTGGGCTGCGAATGGTGCTCAGTCGACATGGACGGGGAGACTGCGTTGAAGACGCCCTTCTGTCACGAGCAACCCAAGTGCTTTGGTGGGGTTCTAGGAGCAAGGACACCTTATGCAGATGAGATAATTGGTGAGTGTTGGGAATACATGACCTCTTAAATGCTAGGTAACTTCCATGAAAACTTGTGTGGAAGAACTGACCGCTGCGAAAGTTGCTAATGATTCATACTGGATGCACAAATGGTTGAAAGCGAGGAGAAGCAAGAAAGGTGCTTTTTTTTTTTCCTGGGCAAAAGCATAAGAAGCCAACATAAAATAAATTGTGTACATGGTGTTTCTGCTTGGACTATCACATAGAAACACAAGGACAAGGAAAGAGAACAGATGACACTGTCACATGGCGACCTCATGCCTTCTGTTCCTTCTTCTTGTCCTTGTGGTTTTGTGCGTCAGGTGTGTAAGTACATAATTCAGCTATTTGTGACACTGCCATTAGGATATCTGTGCTCGACATTAATACATAAGCACAAATATGTTCATTTCATCAAGATTTCATTTCTTGAATGAGCTTATGCAGCGTGATACACACTATATTGCCAGTTTAGCACAAACCATGTCCTATGACCGACATGTTGCTGATGAAGCCCGATACTGTGTCTTACACATTGCACATGATGTACTTCCTGAGATGTAGTACACTTACCTATTTTGAATGCCATCTTGGTACTGCAGACGTGATTTGAAATAACATGGAGCCCATGCTATTTCTCTGTTGAGCACATTGAGCCAGCATTAGCCCTGCTGTGAACATCTTCAATATTGTGTAATGGTGACAGAGGACAGCACATGGTGTAAATATTTTGACTACTATAGTGTGCAAGAAGGCATTCGCAGAATACGAACGTAGAAGCACAAGCTGCGCCCACCGGCATTCGGACGAAGATGAAGTCTCTTTTCTTTGAAATACATATCTAGTTCTGCTTTATCGCATTGTGGTTGCGTGTCAGTTTGTTCTGCGTCGTGACAATATATTCAAGAAATGTAGCCTTGATCAAAGATTTGTTTGCTGTTGCCAACTATGATCGCAACAGTACTCAAAGCCCCAGCTTTGTTCCTGGCCACAACAGCCACATTTCAATGGATGTGAAATACATGCTCTTATGCACTTACTGTTTAGCTTGGAATATGTGTCGAGGTTTTTTTTTTTTTTTTTCCTCCCAATAAACAGCACTAGAAATTTGCCTGTAGACTTATATACCAGTCTTTGACTCAAACCGAATAGTTTTGTGGTAACAACAAAGTGCCACATTCTTCTTGGCATCAGCATTGATGTCACTTCCTTGTGGATCGACACTGCTGACACCATTTTATCTTCATCGTGAGGCTAGTGTTCCACACTTTGTGACCAGTTGCAGCATGAGCATGCCTTCATGGTTGCCTGGGTCCGCACTATGTGCAATCAGCAGCCCAGCACAGTTGTACGGTGTCCAAGCATGCTTGTGTTAGATGAATTCAGTGGGCACCTTATGGCATCTATTGAGGCGGGTACTCCACAACAGGATGGCAGGCATTGTCACTCCTGGACTGTTTTACAGCCACCGGACATCGCATGCTAAATAAGCCTATCAAAGATCATGTGCGTGAACTGTACAAGCAGTGTATGGCCAGCGACAACTCCTGGGCCCAAACCGGTCAGCTGCATGGGCTGCCTGCCGCGACATTTTGTACATGGCAATTCGCTCGACAGCATGGTGGACAACATGCTCTTGCGGCAGCTGTAGAAGGATGAGTTTCAACAGTTTGTATAAGTGAACAGTCGAGTAAAAATAAAATTAAGTTTTGTGCCTAATTTGCCTGTAGGCTTCTTTCTACCTCGAGGTAAGGGGGTCAACCTGTATTCTGCCTCAACCTATAGTCCTTGTTGTCGATAGATTTTAGTTAAAGCTAAAGAACCCTTGGTGGTTAAAATTAATGCAAAGCTTTCCACTATGACATCACTTATAATCTTAGAGCCCTTTAGGGAATGGAATCTTGTCAACCAGTCATCCAAACCTACATTAGTGTTATTGAAATGGAACTAGTCTTTGCTGTCACTGCAATTTGGAGTAAATGCTCATAAAAAGAATCTCCGTCTTTGCAGGTGCTCTCGAGGAAGATTTCCCATACATCCGCAGCACTCCGCTTGGACCGGTGGCAGGTGGCATGATTGGAGCATTCCTTCTAATTGCCTTCCTGGTGTACTGCTACAAGAATCGTGTTACACGGAGCTCGTCGAGCCAATACAACCTCTCAGTACCCTGCCGCACCTCTTCAGGGCGGGCAGGTCTTCCACGATATCGACGACTCAGACTTCCACACAAGTCCCAGCCCTGGTGGGTCTTTCTGCTTTCTTTACTTCTCTTCGTTGCATTCACAGCATGCATTCTGGGGTGGAGGAGTTCAACATATCAAATTTTATGTCCTACTCAATTTAATTTAAAATATGCATGCAGTTTTCAAAGTGATATGGAAAGAGTTCAACATAGGCAATGTTTCTATACATCCGCGTTCAATATATCGAGGTTTGTTTTCATTAGAAGCATCATAATCGCAAACCTGCAGACTTTGTAAATCTTCAAGTGTTACCGTAAGGTACGAAAATCAAATGAGCAGGTTTTTGCTGTTTGTGACAATGTCACTCGGCATTGCCATTGCACTGTCTCACTCCACTTTCCCATTATTGCTTCACTTGCAGTGGGACCTCACAACCTGAGCCTAGCCGGCTGCACCTACGACAACCGAGTTGTGGTGTCGCCATATCGTGTCAACACTGCATACCGCCGCCCACCCGGCGGCGACAGTGACCATGGCTACAGCACCATGACGCCGCACGAAGACTCCGAGCATCTACAGTACTTCGAGCCCCTGCTCACGACCAAGGAGAAGGGACGCTCGCCGCCACCTGTGCCGCAGCCGTCGCTGAGCAGCCGAGCGTCCTCGCCCGCCCAGCAACAGCTGACACAGTTTCCGGACCCTTCCATCACGAGGCTTCCCAAGAACCCAGCGTCCATGGGGAGGCGGAACTCCTTCCAAGCCAGTGTAGAGGTGCACGCTGCAGCTGTGCGATGAACGCTCACGGTCACCCTTATCACCCTCGCATCATGCAGATCATAGTTCCGTGGGCTTTGAGAAACTGTCATACTGCCAAGACGGTGCAACCTAAGTATTAGAGGCCGGTATTGTCATCTCGGAAGGGGCGACACTTGCAAGTACTCGTGGGGTGATCATGTTCTCCAGCCGTCTATCGCTAATGTGCCGCACTGTGTCCTTGCGGCAGCAGAAGACGCCACTTTCACTGCCAAGAGGGTGGTCTCGGTGGACATCAGTGCAAGCGTTGTGGGTAGTTATAGCGTCTCGCGGGTGTTTTGTGTCAAGGACTCCATGTACATTAGATAGTCCAGGTTTGGTTGTCCACTGCAAGTGATTCATCATATCACACAAGAGAACTTCTGGCATACTAGAAGGGGAGGAAGAAGGGGAGGGGGGGGGGGCGAGCCCTTTTAATTATTTTTGTGTCACTCTCGCTGCTCTCTTTTGAGGGCCATCACTCATCTCATCAATTCATCATGTACACTACTTCACCCCGCATTTCAGCTGTGCTGAGCACGCTGGAAGTAAAAATGATGCTGCGTTTCTCATTGTCTGGTGCAGTGGGATGGCCAGTTGCTTCGTTTGTGAGTTTGCAGCTTCACCTTTCAATTCACTACATGGAACTGAGAGTGATACCTACCAAATGTATAAAGGAAAAGAGCTGGTAGCACTGCAGTAGGTGGCTTTCCTGGTGGAAAGATGGGTTTTGTGAGCATGAAGTTCAAGCAAGAAATCATCTACTGTTCTGTGCAGTGTGCACCGTCAATGCAGCTGTGTGACTTGCTGACTGACAGACCCACACACTATGGGTTTTGAAGTGGTGCAAGGTGGAATTCAAGGCACGCTGTACTGAGCAAAATGTGAAGAATGACCAAGTGTTGAATGATCCTGCAGTCACAAATACCATTCTGTCATGACCAAAGTGCTAATCAAAGCATATATGCAGTGCTCACTGAATGAAATGTGTCATCTTAGGGCTAAATAATTCTCATGTATGTTTTCATTTCCACTGTGTTCAGTTCAAGTTATACTGCCATAATTATTCGCTCTTAGAGTTACATTAAAGCCAACATCACCTATATCAAGCAATTATCATTTGTGATGCTTGATGTTTTTGATGTGTGCGATTCATTTCATGTGAAAACAAGGGGACACCAACCAAATTATAAGCATTTAAAAGTAAAATTTACTTCTATACATGAAGAAACCCGACATTTCGGGTCCCACTTGGACCCTTCTTCAGGGGTGACTGGAGGGTACCAGATAGGAGCAGTGCTTATAAGGCCTTCATTCTTCTCTCTTGAACACTGCTCCTTCTCTCTAAGCACTGCTCCTATCTGGTGCCCTCCAGTCACCCCTGAAGAAGGGTCCGAGTGGGACCCGAAACGTCGGGTTTCTTCATGTTTAGAAGTAAATTTTACTTTTAAATGCTTATAATTTGGTTGGTGTCCCCCTGTTTTCACCTTTAATTTCATCCCAACCAGACAGATTTCTGTCAAATGTTCACCTTTGATTCATTTCATGAGCACCGTACAGAGTAGCCCACCGTATAATCTAGCTGGAATATGTTATTGCCGTATCTCCGATTACTGCAGAAATTTGGTATTGGACATTGCCAGTACTTGCTACGTAGGTGGATTTCTCAATGTAGAAGTGCTTCATTCACATTGACCCTGACTGTAGCAAAATGTTTCCATCTTTCAGCGATGTGAATGACATTGATGCAGAGACAGCTCATGTGAAGCTGCCCGGTATGGTTTGCTTGCTGCTGAGGTTGGCACAATTTATGTCACTTTATTTCCTTGAAGTGACATAAACCAGTAATCTAGTGCAGCAGCATCTTTGCCACTTTTGCATAGCCGAGAGAGATGGGATATATATGAGTATTAGCTCTCGGACTGAATTCACATGCTTACTGCTAACCTGCTACTTGACGAGCATCCTTAATTACCATATAAAACTCTTACTTTGACAGGTTTTGCAGAGTTCTCAGGTTAAGCGGTTAAGATTGGCGCATAGCAAATCAGCGATTGATAGCCAGTATATTTCCTAATTGTGCCAGAATAAGTGCTTTTATACATCGTACGCCGCAATGTTCCATTTCTTTCAAAATGTGCAGCTTTTGTATTGGTGTGGCTAGTTAGGCCCAGCGAACCCTGTTAAGAAGGTAAAACATTTATTCAGCTCAAATCTAGCCTATTTTCCAGCTCAAATTGGCTGCTATTGAGTGGTGATGCAAAAGAACTCAGACGGGCGAATGGCATGCGTCTCTGGCTTGTCATTGTTGAGCTGTCCTACTGCTACACAGCCTTGTGCACTTGCTTAGCGAACAAAGCTTCTCCCTTGTGATGTCATTCTGACAGCTTGGCCCTTTGCCAAGGGCCCCCCGAGCAGCACTGACGTTGCAGCTCTGCCTGTGGGTTAAACCAGACACGCTTCCAAGGTGCTTCCCTTGTTGTTCTTAGGTTGCTGGGCAACCACATTTGTTTGTATGAATTTTTGTGACTAGCTTAGATTTTCTTGTGCACAGGGAATGGTGTGAATTTGTAAGTGTTCGAAAGCGGGTTTTTACAGTGCAAAGTTTCTATGGACCTACATTCTGAAGCTGTCTTAATTACAGTAACTGCATCCTTTCCTGTGTTTGCTTTGCAGAAACGCTGTGCGCTAAAGTTAACATGCTCTGTAATGCAAACGTATTTTGTACGTTGAGCCGTAATATTGGCGTGTAATGTGCTTCAAGTTCCAAGTTGAATAACTGAAGAGTTGAAGTAAGGATTTCTGCCACTTCTCATCAGTACCTTGCCAGCATTGTCATTTGCACTGTAACCATCGTGATGCTATATGTCACATCACGACTCCATATTGATTTCGAGGTGTTTGACTGACAGCTGCAGGGCTGTAACATGCTTGAGCATTAACAAAACATTTAATATAAGAACGCCATCATATGGTCCATGCTGGGGCACTTTGCTTGTGCAGTGCACGCCGAACAAAATGTAATTCCTGCGAACAACTCAGCATAGGCATTTGTAGTGCTCACTCCAGGCTTTAGAAAGTCCTGTTTTACGGTGGTGCAAGAATTATACTGCAAGGTTAGGTTTTCAGCAAATTTAGGTGTGAACATTTCAAAAACTGCGATGTCTGGCACCAAGTCCATTAGCTCAGTCCACTGCATTCAGGTGCATTTTTCTTATAGTGAGTATTAGGTGTCTAAACTACAAGAACCAGTGTAGTGAAGAAAATAAGTGTCTAGGTTCATTATTTTTGCACTGCATCGTTTTAATGCAAAGCAGCTTGGGAAGTTGGACCACAGCTTCACAGTAACGCCTTTTCTCTTTCCCAACACACTTCATCAGCAATCATTGCAACTTTCTAACTGCGTCGTCAACAGGATTAGTCAGCCGATAACAGTGCATGACCAGACCAGAAGTGGCATAGGATCAACCGTAAGGCATTGCTATAAAAAAGAAAAAAAAAACTAGCACCCCAAAGTTCCCTGCATTTAGCAAATGCGTGCAGTTAACAGTCGTAACATGCAGCTGGCTATCATACGAAAGTAATCAAATTATCACAAAGAGCAACGCATTGAGGATTCAGTACAGCTTCAGTGTTGCCAAACTCACCGATGAGCTCAACAGCTGTTTGAAGGGATTGCCCTATTTAAGCTTCAGTGGGTTTCACCACTCTGAATGGGCAGGCATATAAAGCTCGGTGTGTTGCCATGCAGAGCAAAATTCTGGTGTACATGCTTTTCTACGTCTCAGTTCTGTTCTCTTTGCGCCTTAGTGTGCACCTCGAGAGGTGCTAGCCCTGTGGCCACAAATTCTGAGCCCACGGTTGTACCAACCCCACCATTTCTCTTACATTTAACTCGGCGCTTATTTTTACACCTGTATATAGCATACTGTACATAATGAAATTATATGCAAGACTGTGTTCCTTGTGTTTGTCTGACCCTCTTGTCATTCGTGCTTTGTATATACAAGTCTACTCAGGTTGACAGTGTCTGAATGAGTTGTCTGTTGTGCCAACATGATTGTAGGTTTTGCTCGTTATGGCTCCATTTTTTAAATTATTTTTTTGGAGTACTGTTACTGGGACGTTGGTGCTCCCCAGAAGTGGCCGGCCGTAGTGCTGGCATCATGCTTCTTTTCTTGGACTTGTCCAGGAAGCGGAGTGCGATGAGTTTTCTCTTCTTTACAAGCTCTCAAGCAGAATGAGAAGTCTATGTGCGTATGTGTGCGAGTAAATTATTGTATGAAGACGACTGTAATCAAGGCCCATGGTTTGCACACTCTCTTCCCTTTGCAAGCCTAACGCGCAAAAGTATGTATGTTCTATGCAATGTAAACAGCTTGTGTCAAGGTCCCCCTTCTCCGTTGATATTGTAAACTTCAGCACACCTCTGATGACTATGCACAGACGTTTCTTTGTTACGCATCGTTAGCAGGCTTCGATTTCAGCATGCGCAGTTCTGACGTGTGCCTTTTTCCTAAACAACACAAACGTCATTTCGACGGAGACTTGTAGGCTCGTTAGGCTACTAATTAAGTTTGCCCCTGTCCAAAGCTTGTCGACGATCCCACAGATTACTATTGATGCTTTGTATTTCAAGTTGGAGCGAACTTGTTAGTCAAAGGTGTTTCAGTGATGCAAACCGAAAGGCACATGATTTTGTTCACTGTAGCATAGTAGTGTTTTTTGCTATTGAAGTCTGGCAGAATAAAGAACAATTTATGAACAAGCCAACTTGGCTCTCTCACATTCTTTTCATCATTTATTTAAATGAAGCAACAGCAAAAGCTAACACATATACTCAACACGTCAATAATATGCCTTCTTCATTCAAATTTCAAAATCCTAATTTCATTACTAAGCCTTCCCAAGGAATCCAGGAGAAGACGCAATACTTCGGAAGCACTGACGTGCCAGAGAAAAAAAAGTAAACAACGACAGAGTTCTGCAACTTGTACGAGGCTGGTGCAACGAACTAGAAGGTTCCAAGGATGAAGGCTTCGTGAGGCACGACACGGTTGAAAGAACTGTCGCAGCGATCGGTCAGCATAAAACTATCAACGGCCAGTCGGAAGATCACTGTGGAGCACACTGGCCAACATAAATGCACGTCTAACTATTCCAGAAGTTGGCACATACCGCCAGCAAGCCACTCACGGACGACACTTTGGAAGAAGATGCATCGCAGGAGAACACGCTTCTGCGTAAATTCGATGGTGCTGGAGAAAGGTTGATGCGGAGATGAGCTGGTTCACCGTCGCAGGGAGATGTACCCATCCGTTCATCGTCCATCTGGCAGGATCTGCCTTGACGCACCGTACGGCGTCATTCCTGCCTGGGACGCGCCTTTGTTGGTGCCCGACTGCAGTCCGATGATGGTCTTGCCAAGCTGCAGCTTCTCCATGGTGAAGTCCCGTGGGTTTTCGTTGGCTACCTTGACTCCAATTGTTGGGCCTGGGTATCCTTTTTTCTTGGCCTGTGCATAAGAGGAAGGGCATACTCAACTCTTTTGAGGTAGATAGTAGATAAAAGCTTAACGGAACATTGATGAGCCAGCAACTCTCCTCTCATGTTGGTAAGTTGCCCTTTCATAATACCAAAAGCACGACTCTTGTTGTGAGAAGAATTTGGCAAGTCATAAAACACACAAAAAGGAATGTACATGTAGCAACGCTACTCTGAGCTTCCCGCACCCACTTACAATATATTTCGACAGTGTCTGCAACTCGCTGAGGCCAAATTACAAAAAAGAAAAGGGGGAACAATGGCAGTAAAGTGCAGAGGTTTTGACGTGAAACTCTAAAATGAAACTGACCTTAATTTTATATCCCACTAACGCACCTGTGATGGATGGCAAAGCTAACAGCAGAGTTTTTAGACACCTTCTATAATAACTCTGGCCTGATTTACTGCTTTGCTTTAGTGTCCTCTTGAACTCTAAACATGCAAATGAAGTGTAAAATGCTAGTTTCAGGCTTGGCAAAAGCACACAACAATGCCTTGACCTGAAGCTATTCCTAGTCTATGCAGTGCACGCCACATCAAGATCCTGCTACAATTTGTTTTGTGAACAAAGGCAAATAACAAAGAATGCAACCACTAAGAACAGTGCCTACATTTTCTGCCATGACCTTTGTATTATGTCTTATCTTCATCTTAAACAAGTATTTCATGTGCCCACTCCAAATGCTGCCAGAAATGTGGTATCAACAGGTACTGAAACTAAATGTTAGCCACAGCCTTTTGCACACCACAAAGCATCCATCGCTCTAGCATCAAAGCAACGGAAATGATCAAAATGCACTCGTAAGCTTTTAACTATTACATAAAATGTGACTTACCAAACCGCCTAACGCAAACATGCAGTTGACAACCTGCAAAGGCAGTAAAAGATGACGTTATTTTGGGTGTTGGTGTCAAATACACTGGAATTTCATTACCATGTAAAGGTTTTTCCTCTCGTACAAGTCATTCACTTGGAAGAGGTCGTGCGATTTGAGCCCATAACTTTCACAGGCCTTGAGAAACATCTCCAAGTTCTCCCTCTGTCAAAAACAATATTTGTTTTGTTTTAGTCACCACTGTTACAGAGCACAGCTGGCGAAACTGATGAACGAATGGAACCACTATGCATGCACAACTGAAGAACAGTCATATCAGTCAAGCAAATATGACATCAAAGCAAAATCCAAACCTCTACCTGTTTGAATGGTGCTTTCATTGTGTTAATCTTTGGCACAGAACCGGGGTGAAGTTTGTTAATAAGCCTGCAAGAGAAAATGGTAAAAGCAAAAACAAATTATGAGCTACATCTAAGACAACGTAAATTATCACGCAAAGCAGCGCAGTGGAAAGCAAGATCTTTGCGATTTTTTTTTAACACGCTGGGTCACGTTTTTTTAGTAGCATTGTATTATGAAAGTTTTCAGTCTCACACCGCATCGGTTATCGTCTATGTGGTTACAATAACGCCAACAGGTGGCCCCAATCCCAAAATGCTTGCGTATCACGTTATGAAAGTACCTCGCTGATGTCACAATGGTTTTAGTTTAAGCTTTTGCATTAGCACAGTCACTCGGATCAGTCGTGGTGTCAAGTAGTGCGCGCATAAAAGTGCAAGTTCCGGACCGGCCGAACTGCGTGCTTACGTGCAAAGTGCTGTCCCATCTTTCAAGACGTCCGCAAAGTCCAGCTGGTCCTGAAATCCTTTCTCAGAGTTTGGCGGCTCCAGGTCAAGCTGAGTGACTGCTTTAATCCAGTCCAGAGCTTCGACGGCTCGTGGCATTTCGAACTTTGCCTGTGCCTGCACAGAAATAGCGACATCGTTCGGTACGTATACGTGACACAAATTGTGAGTCTCGTTTCTCTGGCACGCTTTCGCACCCGCAAATGCACGCGTTTGCTTATTTTTGGGGCGTGTAGAAGGTTGAGTAGCTCAACTAATTACGCGTGTGATCTCAACTAACGACGCGAAAGTGTGCTGTTTATTTGTTTCGTTCGTTTGAAGTTGTGGCGGCATGTCTGGATGACCTAGGTCAGTTGCGCCCGCAGCATTTTTCTTTCCCTGCGTTTTTTTCCGGCGTGAAAAGAAACCGTGTCGGCGCGTGTAACGACGTTTCAAGGCTTTCACCGCTACACCCAGCTCACTGTCCTTCCTGGCGGGGAGAAGAAAAAATAAAACAATTCGTTGCGAGCAAGCGATGCATGAGCGCTTGACGGCCCAACGTCAAACGTCCACTTGTCGAGACGGACAAAAACAGAGAAAACACTGGTGTGAAAAAAGATCGGCACACTTGTTTGCGCTGTCGGCGGGCCCGTCTTTAGGCACTCAGATTCTCGTTAACGGAAATGCATACCGTCCCGCCGCCGTGCGCGCATTTTTTTACGGCAACGTGAATGACCATTTGCGAGTGAAACGATGCGTGACAGCGCGCGCTCGCGGCTTCGATGCTGTACTTACATATAGCGTACAACCAACCGGTCTGACAGCAACTTCGGTCGTGAATACGGCGGTCCGTTTTGTACCGCACATAGCGCCGATAGAAGAGGAGTCCGTACAGGAGAGGAATGCTTACCTTTAGCATGCATTCCCGGCTTAATCCATACGCGGGACCCTGGAACGCAGCCATTGTGTGTGTAGCCACCCGCGAAATACCGTCGCTTTTGTTTTTAACGGGCTTATCCGAGGCACAGCACTACGCCAGACGGCGCGAGGAGGGATATTTTTTTTTTTTTTTATCCGTCGCTACTACCGAGCTGGGCCGCCGCGCCGCCAGACCGGGGAGATTTGCAAGCGCTGGGCGTGCACGCCGTAAGATGGCGACGGCGGTGGACGTTGCCAATAGACCAATCACAAAAGTCGTTGCTGCATGACCGCACGCTCTCGTCCAATGGGAGCTGGTCTTTCATTTTGAGTTTGGAATGTTTGCGTCACCCGTTGCTGCGTGCGCGCAAAAAGCGGCGGCGAAGCAACAAGTGTCCGACCGACCGACGGACGGACTTGCCGCGCCGGTTGCCTGCGAGGGGTGAAAGTGCCTCTTTCTCTTTTCGTTTACTTTCTGATTTTTTTTTCTCTCTGTAGAGCATTTCTGTTTTTTACTTCCGCTGGGCCCTCCCGCGTACACGCGCTCCAGGGTCCGCGAAAAGAAATGCCGATAGACCGGGGTATTTTACGCGCGGCGGTTTTCGTTTACGCGTGGCGAAGTGTTTTTGAGTCCAAAATCATGCGCTTTCATGCGCGAGAGTAGAGGGAAAGCGCGCTTGTAGGGTGAAAAAGAAAGAAACGGGCTCGAGTGGCTGGACGCGAAAAGGTGATTGCACTCCGGACAGTGAGAGGCCGATCTGGTTGACGAGCTCTTCGAGCACGCCAGCCTTCCTGTTCGGTGCTTTGTGGATTCGTCGGAGATGGCCGAACGTCCAGCTTTATCTTATCTGACTTCTCCTCAGCGTATTCTTGCTGTCGGGCTCGCACCGACGCCATATAAGGGCTAATTCCAGCTCGGCTGGATTGGGCAGAGCCGATTGTGAGCCTTGCAGACCTCTGCAGTACGCCTGCATGACGTGGAGGCGAGTGCGCTGTTTTGGCAAGTGCAGAATGTGAAGGTTAGAAATGGTGCAAACGTGTTTCGCTTCGCATGACACCTGTACAGTTGTTAACCGTTGTACCCATTACCGGTCTACGCCCGCCTTATTTAGTCGCCAAAATGCATGCCGAGTTCTTGTCGAAAGCCAAGCGAAATATCCTGGGTGAAGTCGTTTAGTTTTGATCCTGCCAGCAAGTCTAAAATGATCTGGCTACTGTGAACTTTTTACCGCTTGCTTACAGTATCAACCGCATTTGGGGTTGTCATAACGACCACCTTACCGCGGGATCTTGTTTTGCGAAAAACCGGATATAACGAACAAAATTTTATACCTGCTTTAGAGTCTGAGCGCTTTAGCTGCGCATTGGACAAACGTTTTCGGTTAGTTTTGTGAGTAAAATCGTTAATGATTCTAAATCTAAAATCCTTTTAGGTTCCAGAACGATTACATAAAGGGGTACGCTTTGCTTCAAATTATTAACAATAATCAATAGTCGTTCAGTCATAAAGGAACTACTATTCTACTGACGATCATCTTTTGGCTTCGATATGCTTCGCTGTCAGAATGACTACGCTGTCCACTACCGGATTTTGTTTTGCAAAAGTTCGGATATAACGAACTAATCTGATCCTCCTCAGAATCCACTTGATTGAGGTTGCTATGCAGTAAACGAATTCATCTATAACTTTATTAGCGGAATCTTTTAAGCACGAAGGGAGAACGGTTCAAGCTCTTGCTTACAATGCGATCGTGGGGAACCCGCATCAAATCATTCGGATATGCCTCTTTTCGTACCATCACTATACCTTTCCTCGACGCTCTGTGGCATTTACGAAGGGTTTCCAGGAATCGAAGTCGGGGCTTGTTTAAATGTGAAGTGGGTGTTCGAGGAGGGGGTATTTTGAATTCGTTACCAATTTTTATAAATCAAGGGGTACCTCTCGATTATAGGGGGGGGGGGGGGGGGGGCGCACACGCCTTGGGGTTTGTGTACACCTCCCTTTACACAACACTTGTAGCGGGTGTGTAGAGAAATCACTGAACTTGTTGACTTGCCCTCTTGATTGGAGACAAGGAGGATACATAGAATTTTCCTTCCTCCATTATTGGTGACATAGGCACTTTGCACCGACAAGATGGCGCTATGATCGCTTTTGTCCGTCGTACCACCACCGCCTAACTCCAGTCACAGGGAAGCGAAGAGAATGGGACCATAGATTTATCGCCCGTCAGACCGTTACACGCCATGGGCTCTGTCAACCGCAAGCTTAGCGATGCCCCCCTCCCCCCGAGAGACCTACGGCACGCATGCCCACTGACTTCTGGACGCGCATGCGCGCTGGTAACCCGTGAATGATCGCAAATGCACACTCAAGACACTTTAGCTACTGGAAGCTCTTCCCATAATGTTGCTAAGCGATCAGAGGTGAATCTGTACTATTCCTTACATGCCTCCGCTTCCTTCCACGGTCGCCTAGGTTAATTATGTATTCTGGCACTACTGTAAACTGTGGCAGGTTTCGAGGCATGTCTGTAACCCGCGCACCCATGAGTTCGCAGCACTGAACCCAACTTCGGCGAGACGAAGTACACGGTTAACTCGAACGCATTTCGGTTTGCAATTCGATCGTCGCTCGCGAAAGGTGTGCAGCCTAGCGTATCGCGCTTTACACACACGCGCGCGTTCTTTTGAGTCTTGCGAGATCTCCTTCCTGAGCACCGCTTTCTCTATATCCTTCTCTTTTGCCGTTATCTACTCGCCCATCTACGCGCTACGGCGTGCGAGCATGCTCCTGTAACGACTCTCGCGTCTCTCAGGACTTCCAGGCGTGGCTGTCGCAACTCCTTTCTTTCTCTCGCTCGCTTTCTTTTTTTTTTTTTTTTTTCGCTGCCGCTGGAATACCCGCATCCCATGCCCGTTCCGCTTCCTTTCCGCCGGTCTACTTTTCCACTGTAGTTTTAAACATTTTATCGCTTTTCACTTTTGTTTTCGGTTTAGCTGCGAATCAACGAGACAGCATGCAGCCGCTCGCTATACCGCCGCAGGACATCCCGTTAAGAGAGACGCACGGAAAAACGAAAACTAATAATAATAAAAAAAGAAGACCCGGCAGAGAAGGGGGACAATAATGAAGATAGAAAAAAATATAGCCAGGCTGTCTCTCTCTACCTTTTCTTCTTTCCTTCCTTCATATTTTTTCTTATAAGGCAACGGCAACCTGCAAAGGACAGGAAAGAACCGCCACTGTCAGTATGGTCTGTCGAAGCTATTGCCAGAGGCCCGTGTACTGTGCGTTGTCAATGCACGTTAAAGAATCCCTGGTGGTCAAAGTTTCCGAAGCCCTTCACTACGGCTTTTCTGTCCTTTCTATCGCTTTCAGTCCCTTTCC
This sequence comes from Hyalomma asiaticum, assembly GCA_013339685.2. NCBI lineage: Eukaryota > Metazoa > Arthropoda > Arachnida > Ixodida > Ixodidae > Hyalomma > Hyalomma asiaticum. The sequence continues at coordinate 21,830,970 of CM023491.1, read as the reverse complement.
CCTATCCCCACGGGTGCTTAGCCGTGCTCCCGACATGGGCTGCAGAAAATGGCGTCATCTCATTAACCGAACCACACACGCAGTATGCACACGTGACGAGATCAATTACTGTTCATTCTCAGCGCTTACGATTGCCGTGATTGACCGACGAACGTTGCACGGTGCGGATATGTGTATGATGCCTGTGAATGCGGAACATCGGCATTGCGTTGGCACGTTCGCCACTTCGCGCAGTGTAAGCTGTCGTCGCTTTTAGTGAATGCGCGCGAATGCGAATGCGTTCAACGGCACGGTGATACGTATGCTGCAGAGCTACGGAAACTGTGTCAGGCATTGCCGCGAAAGGGAAAAAGAAAGTAGGATGGCGAGGGGTGAGAAAATTGGACGGGAGGGGCACATTAGAGACGCAGTAGCTTTGCAGCGTTATACTGATGCCGCGCGGCGCGTAATCTGTTTTGCGCGAGGGCGGTACACCGTGGTCACGCATCCTTCTTTTCCTTCCTTCTCTCTCTCTTTCAGAATACACGGTAGACATCATAGTAATTGTGTGAAGGCGCGGTTAAGTTCCTACAAGTGAAGCTTCTTCGTGGACAAATATGAAGCGCATGGCACATGTACAGACGTAGTCGCACTTAATCCTAACAGTGAAGACATATCTACATATATCGCAGGTTAACATTAGCTGACAGGTGTTCCAATGAGCAAGCGTATAGAACGTTTTGTACATAGGTGCATTGGGTGCAACACCCAATGCACACCAACCAGATACATCGATGCCGGGTTTTTCCACTTCAATTTGCCCCTGCGCCCTACTTTGCAAGGGGGTTCAAGAAAACAGAAAGACAGACAGTATAGAAGGAAAATTTAGGGAAAAATATAAGAGCGAGAGTAAGACAACAGCATCATATCCTGCTTGCTCATTTGCATGTTCGGTCATTTGTATTCGTTTTTAATCTGAATTTCATCTACGTAATAGAGTCCGAGTGAGGGCTAAATTTTCTGGACGTATCCAACTGATTCAACGGTAATTAAACGAATGGAGATTTGTCGTTGCACTGATGGAAGAGCCATGGGATTATATCATGCGAAGTAAGTGATGGACTTTGATAGGGTGTCGCGTTATTTGTCTTGTACGGTTGTCCCTTGCTTCAATACGTGCTTTATGCATAGAAGAACGGATCTCCCAAGTGCCGGAGGAAGTTCCCAAGCTCGTATTGGTGGTATTTCCGCTTTGTTTTTCTTTCTTTTTTTTTTTCATGGATATGCGCGCTCCGAGAAATGCCGCAATTTCTTCGCAGTCAGCGCGTATATCCTTCAAACTTGAGGACACGGGCTCGAATCCCTGCCACGGTGCGCGCGGCCCCAGGAAAAAAGGAAGGAGCAAGCTGGCAACTGCCACCCATCGGAGCACAACGCCTGTCTGTACTTCTCCAAGGAGGAGAGCGTAGATGTAGCGAAGATGAGAGGATAGAGAAATTGACGAATACACTTTGCAGTCACACACGACATCCGGTGGCGGGACGATTAAATTGAACTCGGGGATAGTTCGTCGGTATAATAGTTAGGGGCGCGACGACCCGTTGAATCTGGGACGCGTCAGCGACTGCACGGCAATCGGCCGCCCATTGGCGCGGAGTTCTCTTGGCCTCGCCTCGAGATCGTCGTCGCGAGCGCAGCGCCAAGCGCAAGTGCATACTGTACTCGTACTTGGCGGCGCTCGGAGAGAGAGAAAGCCGTCTTTCCGCGTGGGCTTCAATCGGTCCCCTTTGTTCGGCGCGCTCCGCATATCCGCGGTGGTCGCGCTAAAGGAATGCCGAGTCCGTCGTCCTGCTGTGAGAATCCCTGCTTCCTGTCACGGGAGGGGGGGTTTCCGTCGTCCATGCAGGCGGCTCGGTCGGTGTCGTGTGTCGCGCGCGGTCGACGAAATATGCATATATATGTTTTCTTTCTCTCTCTCTCTCTCTCTTTTTTTTCTTTTTCGTGGTGGGATAGTTTCTTTGCTAGGAAGAGCCTCAGTATGACGTCGTGATCGTGTCGTGTTGCGCCGCATCGTTTCGCGCGTAAGGTGCCCCCCCTTCGCATGGGGGCTTCACGGAAACGAAGCTGAGCACATGCAGTGTGCACACACACACACACACACAATGAGAGAGAAAGAATGCACGGAGCTTCATCGGAAGTGAACGTTCCTGGTTGCTCTATCTACTCCAGGAGGGGGGAGGGAAAAGAAAGACGGGAAGAATAGCGTATAATTAGAGTACAGGATCTTAAGCAGGGCTGTGGTAAAGGCGCTAGAGAAAGTAAGTCAGGGTATTCGGTGGCGCTGTCGCTTAATAGAGATAGAAAGAGAGAAAACAACTTCATTTGACCAATTTTTAGAGGCCACAGCCGCTCTTGCTCCCGACACGTTCACCTGTCTCTTATACAACGGGACGTGTTTGTCCAATGTGTAGAAAATCTATCTATCTATCTATCTATCTATCTATCTATCTATCTATCTATCTATCTATCTATCTATCTATCTATCTATCTATCTATCTATCTATCTATCTATCTATCTATCTATCTATCTATCTATCTATCTGATTTACTAAGTGATACCACACCATCACATCATTACACGCTACCTCTTCCTCTCTACCTGTGTTGTTGTGCCTTTGTTCGAAGAGCAAATAGGGCAATCATCGATACACTTATCGAACTACGATGTTCCAATCTCCAGCTGCCCGCAATGGTCGCTAAAATTCGGTACGCGCCTACTGTTTGCTTTGGTAACGGGATATCCCACGACGTAGTGAGTGGTGAAATCCTATGTGTGTGCCGCAAGCGTTCGCCTGCGTGCTGCCGCGCGATCTCCGTTTCATGTCCCAGACCATTTAAGGTCGCGCTGTCGTGGTTTATTTATGTAGTATACGGTTCATATATGGCTCGCAGAGAGTTACTGCGCCACCGACTGCCAAGCAAGGAGCGTGCTTGCAGCGTGCGTATTTCGTTCTTCGCGCGCAAGCGATTGCGGCGACATCTGACGAGTTATCAGTAAACTGAACCTTGTATAGTGCTGCCTCTGAGATTTGACGGCGTAAATATGTAACGGGGCCGGAGTCCATGCATTGTGACTGGAGTCGCTATATTCACTGGAAAATTCTTTCCAGTGACATCCGCGCAAGCGGGGCTCTTAGCAAGTGATACGTTCCGCGCAGGGAATTTTCCCTTTTTTCAGGGAATTTTTGACCATAAATTTGGCCGAAAGGGAAAAAGGGAATCTTCGCGATATAGCAGGGAATTTCGGTGGTGGATAAATATCCTTATAATGCTTGAAACACTGCGGTTACGAGGCGCTTTCAGATTCTCCATTCGTTTCCGGCGATTGGAGAGGCCGAAAAGAATAATGATAATAACAAACCTTTCTTTTTATTCACCGGCCTTGTGTACACGAACGAATGTGTACACCATTTCTTCCGCATCGCACACCTCCTCATAGCCTGCTCGAAAGTATTATTAAAAGTAGTATTAAAAGCCAATCTTTGAGACAATGCTTTGAGTTGTGCGGGATCACAGGCGCAAAAAGACATGACGATGGCAAGAGCTGGAAACACATCAAACACGCATATGTGTATATGTGTTATATTGTTGTCTTTGTGCAGGTGTGGTTCAGCACGCGTACCATTTGCATGTAAATAGTTAAACCGCAACTACAACACTTTCCCTGCGGATTTTTGCTTTCTTTACTGCGTGATTTCTCTGCTTGGGTTGCTATAAGCCGATCACTGCGTCATGAACTTCATAACAGTTCAAATTTTCGCGCCTTTCCGCTTGAGTTTCTCTTTTTCCCGCACGTGGCGGTGCCGTCGCTGCATACATACATTAACGAGCCTGGTGGCGCACAAGGAGGTTATATATTACTTTTCTGGAGTGGAAGCGTGCCGCCGAAAGTGAAGCCGTCACCGCCATCTTGCTCAAGGAAACAGTAGCAACAGTAGCAGACGACCACGCAGACGGCGGAGCGCGTAGACAACGCGACGCTGTTTCGTGGTGTTTAAACACTGTGTCCTGTTTTTCCTAAGCATCTAAATATCTTAGAAGGCAACGGTGACTTCGCGCGTCACTTTCGGCTGCACAAATCGCTTTGAGAAGAAGCCTGGAAGGACATTTCACGTGTAAGTTTTTCTCACTTTCTTCACGTACGGCTGCCCGTTTTCAGTGCATTTTGCTAAATAGAGGGCAATTTTAAACGTCCGCATCCATATATTACCTCCATACGCCTGTATGAAAGATAACTGTAAGCTTTAAATACTTGCTAGTGCTTCGTTTTCAGATGCGTGCATGCAGGGTTTGCTACGGGCTCGTGTTCTGCTAAAATACACGTCTGATGTACATATTGGATAGTCACTGCAGTGTTTGTATGCGAACTTTAGAGAAAGGGCATCTTTCCGGAGCATAGACGCAGATTTGTTACGCGTACGTGTTGACGAACGCGCAAATGCTGCGAGCACGTACGTATGGCGTGTTTCTCCGTGCTACTGGCACTACTGGTTTCGAAAATGAAGGGGAAAAAAATACTGTGCGTAACCTTCTGACTGAGAACATGTGGTGTTCGGAGGGGTGGATGGAAAGCTTAAAACAGCCACTCGATCACCTCTGCTCTAGTGATACCGAACAACCCAACCTCTGTCTTCAAGTGCATGCTTTTCGACGCGTGTCCCGTGTAAGAAATCTCCTATGTACGTTTACATCAGAACTAAATGAGAAAGTTTTCCGAACGCACCCAACGGGTCTTGACAGGCGCGGATGTGAGAAGACTTCGCAAACGCTAAGAGCAACGAACCATTTGGAAAAATGTACGTGAAATACGAAAAAAAAAAAAAATAGAGCGTGCGCGGTTAGTTAAGGCAACATGCAGAAAACATGCGCTGTACTCAATCGGTTGGATACATGCTTAAATAAAGGGCACGAATGCATTTCACGTCAGCTGGCAGTCGCACAGTGCCGCATATTTGCGCTATATCGCATCACCACATCACAAAAACCTAGTTTCTACTAACAGACAGAGTAAGCCAGCAAGTACGATTTGCATAGAACCTCTCAGCCAGCGGTGTCCTTTTGTTTTCCTCGACGCCTGCAGCTGAGTACGGACGCGGGAAAATTTTTTTCTCAACTACAAAACACCGTTGGTAATTGGCATAAGCATAAAGTTCGTTTCTGTCTCAATGTTTTATCGTGAGGTTGCAAAACAATTCGAGCGCCTATCTTAATACATTGCCGTCTATGGCGCGCCCGCGTACTCTTTGCTCTAGTAACATGGCCGCCGCCGGCTTCACTTGGCCCCGTAGGCAGCTGCAGGGACTTCCACTCCGGAAGTTTAATGGAACCTCCTTGGTGGCGCACAAGTCACCGCCCCGTTACAAAGGGGACGCTCATAGCATCCATCCATTCCTCCATCCATCCACATTACGTCACTCTACCCTTGCACAATGGTAGATAGATGGAGGGCGGTTCCATGTGGTGCTATTTACGCGGTAAGTCGAATGTGCTTCTTTAATCAAGCGATGTCAGCAAGCGCGATAATTTTGCCCGAACGTTCTTGTAGCTGCGAACGGCATCACGGCGTTGTGCAAAGAAAGCGTACGTGAGAGATACACCCCGCCTTCGCGAATGAAGGTTGGCGCGCGATATTCGAAGCTTCGAAAATGTCACGAATTAGACGTTCTTGAAAGAAAAGTTGAGCGGAGGCATTATAGCGTGTGTATTTGTTGTTTTTTACCTTCGTGCTCGGTTTGTCTTGCGTCGTACTGGCGCAACGAAGATGTGTTAGGCATTCATGTAGTACGTCTACGTTACGTTGCGTGCAATAGTTGTGCTTCTGTGTTTATGCGCGCTACGCTGTACGTAAACGGCCTTCATGTGTTGCTTTGATGCCAGGACACATTGCTTGGTTGTGTGTACATAGTATGTGTGTTTGAGCGAGGGGCGGGGGGTATAATGTGTGAAGTTAGCCGGTAAACGTTAGTAAGGGAAGAACCGGCGCGTAGATGAAAGGAGAATGAGCAATTAACAAGAAAGGACATCGCTGTTGTAATCTTCACTGGGCAATATTTAGGGGAGTAAGGAATGTCGATACTGCGAGTCATGCACATTGTGTTGTGGTCGAGTTGTGACAGCCCCTTTCCCGCCCGCTTTTTCTTAACAGGCAGAGCGATTGTGCAGAGCTGCAATAACTGATACTCAACAGCATAATGTAGCGAAAACTCAGTATCACAAAGCGTATCTAAATGTGCCACGGAGCGCTAAAAATAAAGAAATAATAAAAATAAGAAACGATGTACGATATTTTTCTCTGACTAGTGAATTACTCTTTCCCAGTAGTAAAACCCTAAGTCATGTGCATAATTATTTATCGGGAAAAGAGATATACATTGCGTTCTAAAGAAGTCAGAGACTTAACATGGCGTGTTTCAGACAATTTGACTGAAGCAATGTGGCGAGAAAATGCAAGAAAAAAAAAGGGGGGGGGGGGGTGTGTTCATGACGTCATCTCCTAAAAGTGTTGGCGCGGGATTCAAAGATGAAACATTGATCATACATAGAATGGCGAAATCAACGACACCAGAATTCCACAATAGTAATGTCAGTCTAAACCACTTCGGTGTTTCATTATAGCCTCCTTTCAAAGGACCTCAGGTGGTCAAACTTCCGGAGCCCTCCGCATCGTCGTGTTTCATAATCATATGGTGGTTCCGCATTTAGATGAATGCGATATGTGTATACGTATAAGAGCGCTTGTACATTTGAATTTAAGTGCCCGTTAAAGCATCCTAGGGGAGTCAATATTGTCCCGGCGTACCCCTGACTACGGCGTGCCGCTTAGTGTAATCACGATTTCGGCACGTAAAATCGTACACAACCATTATTTATACCTGGATTCTTTGGGTCTTGGTCTACTGCCATCGTAAAGCGATTATTTTGTGCGATAAGTCTGTGATGCTCGGCATACATCATCACGCACATGCCTTGACGTCCTGACATTTCTAACGCCTGTCGCGTCGTCCGCTTGAGGAGGTACTAAAGTATTATGTCAAATTAGAATGATGGATCACTTGACTCTGTCTTTGTAGCAAAGATGAAGCTTTCACTGAGGACTGAATGAACTGGCACGTTACGACGAGAAACTACTTAAAGGGGCACTAATTGAAGAACAAACAAACAAGCAAACAATTGAGCTGTGTTGGTAAATAACGAGTTTGCACGCGTGATAATTTCGTATTCTAGGTTGGTTTTGTTTGCTTAAACTTTACCTCAGCCTTCTCTTTTTTTCCCCTGTTTGCATAATTGCATAACCTGACATATTTGCCGAGACGTCATCGTACAGGGAATATTTTTTTTTTATTGCTGGGCTTTTTATTGCCAAAATCAATATGAGGTACGCCGCAGTGGAGGGCTCGTACGTCTCCATATGTTGGACTCATGTGTTGCCATATGACCATGTCACTCCGCTCACTCTAAGGCTCACGGGCACAGCGATACAGTGTATACGCTAGATCTGCTCTCCGAAAATCCTGCTCTAATCTGCCTTTTGGCAGCGGGCTTTCCTTTCGAAAGTTGTAGTGGCAGTGGCAGAGTCCCTCTTGCGAAAGAGTGAAATCCGGAGCACTGGTGGATCGTACTCAGGCCGAGCGCTTGAAGCGGGGAGTCCACAGATCACGCCCCGTACACTGTTACGACTGGTTTTTCTTCCGACAACGGCGCACGTGGCTCGGTATTCGTTCCCCCCTCTAATTTTGTCACCAGCCAGGGTGTGTATAATCTGAGCTTAACTTTTCCAGAGGCAAGATCAGCTATAATAGCCCAACAGTCCAAGGGCTCGCGGCGGATGCCTAGGACGGGGTTCAAGCCCGTCCCGATCTATCATCGCCGGACTTTTAAATGAAGCCTGTCTGTCTGTCTGTCTGTCTGTCTGTCTGTCTGTCTGTCTGTCTGTCTGTCTGTCTGTCTGTCTGTCTGTCTGTCTGTCCTACCAAGTATATTCCTCCGAACTTGTCCCGTACGTGTGGTATGTGTGCTTACGCTTACAGCGTAGGAAGTTATCAGCTCGTATACGATGGACGAGTTTGGTGAACGATGGTGCCCGTAACCAATATATCATCGCTCGCAATGAGGAGAAAAAATTAAGATTCGTGCATGCGCGAATTTGAGCCCAGCTCAATAGGAATGGTGCCGCCCAGGCCCTTGCCCACGCCACCTGGTTGGGCACCTTGTTCTCTCAGCCACAGCTTTCTCTCTCTCTCTCTCTCTCTCTCTATTACATGGAAACAAAACAGGTTATATTGCAGGGCGGAGACACCTACACACTCAAAACTCTGGTAAACATACACACACGGCTCCGAAAGTATAGTAGTGGTGTTTGAGGAGATATGTTTGTCAGCCGTCGGCTGTGACTTGATCGACGAAGACGGGAAAGCCACTGGCGAAGAGAATCTGGATGACCACGAAGAAGAATAGGAAGGAGAGGACGATGGGGAATGGGCAAAAAGAAGAAGAAAAAAGGCAGTGGAAGGGGGAGAAGAAACGGAAGCACGCAGCGAAGTCCAACTTACGCTGCGACTGTGCTGCTTGAGCCCTGCGCGGGCTTGGGGCTTTTGTCGTTCTGCCGCGAACACCGCCCATATCTGGTGCTTATGCTAAAGCTATTTATTTATTTATTTATTTGTTATTTATTTATTTACAGAAACCTCATGCGTTCCCGCCGCACTTGCGTTATATACCGGATTCTTGGAGCTTTCACAGATGCGCGTATATTGTTCTCGCGAGTTCGGCCCCTGCCCTTTAACGTCGTTCCTCGTCAAGGGCTTCCGTGGTAGTATAGTACATGCACATATGCCTTATTTTTTTTTCGTTTTCCGTGAGCGCACGTTTCCGTCGATTTGTTTGTATTTTCTGTAAGTTGGTGTGACACCCGCGTTGTGTGTTCACTACTTTTTACACACGTACATTGTTCTGTGCATTATGTCACCCACCCATGCTTACAGCCTCATCTGGAGGCTAGAAGATACTCTGTAAACAAGCGAACAATCAGATAAGCTAATAGACAAATATAGAAGAATCATTCTTGCCATGACGAGGCTTGCTAAGCCAGAAAAAGAAAAAAAAAATGCGAGAATGAAAGCGCGCGTGGGCCTTTCTGCTGTCGCAGAAAAGGAGCCACGTCTCATGCCGGAAGAGGTTGCCGTTCCCGCCTGCAGCCGTGTTTATCTGAGTGCTTGTTGACAGGGGTTTATCCAGAATTTCGATTTTATTTTACTTTATTTTATTTTATAGAATAGGAGGGAGTGTTACCCATAGTGCAACCATTACGCAGAGGGGTGTGAATAGCAAGTTATTGGTAATCTAGGGAACTTTATTTATTTTTTTTGGGGGGGGGGGGGGGGGGAGGGGCGAGTGTTAGGGGTGTGTTGGGGGGGGATGTATAAATCCCTGCTTGTTGACGAGTGCAAATAGAGAATTAAGCCTGTTAATTAGTGTGATACGTGTTCTGCAGCGCGGGAAATGCGCAGTTATTCGTGGTGTTCGTTCATGATCGTTTAATTATTGTGCAGCTGCGTGCGTCATGCCGAGGCGGCAGCGTCGAGACACTAAGGTTCGAGCAGTGTTTCACAGAACTCGACGCTGTCATAGCTTTGTCGTATGTTCACATTTAGGTGCACGTTTTCTTTTTCTTTTTCAAAGACAAACATGAACATCATGCCCGCGTGAGTTTCTTCGTGAAGCTTAAATGAGCCAATCGATCTTTTAATCATTATACCAGTCGATGAATATAATCACTGTGTACTGACGCTTATTCATGTTTACTTGCTGAATTTAAGTGTGTAGGAGACAGCTACGGAGATTTTAAATATCAGCGCCTAATTAGTCTATCTCCCATAAAATCGCTGACCGCGCCAATGAAGCGACGTCAGGCAACGAACCCGACACTGACTTTCAAACGCCATTCATCGAAAAGTTAACCAACAACTACTTCTCTGTTCCGGCGCTCTGTCTAACCCGCAGAGATAAAACAAAGCCCGGATGCCTGTCGAAAAAAAAAAAAAAAGTCTGGCAGCACTCATCTGTACAGTGGCTGTTAAAGCACACATGCATCATATACGTATACGCGTGTTTCAGTTAACTGTCGTTACGTAAGATTAAATGAGTCGCGACAATACGACCGTTTCGCTTCGTTGCCTTATTGTGTATACGTGAACTCACTGTGGTTCTCTGAAGACATGACCCCCTCCTCGACGTGCGAATCATTCATTGCACTGGTCGTGACGCCACGTGACAACATCGTGACAGGGCCGCACAGGGAAACTGCTGTTCCACATTGCCGTCGAGCTCGTTAATGCGAAAGCATTCTTTGTCACATCGGGCAAAAAAAAAAAAAAAAGGCCTTGGGCACGACGAATTGCAACACGAGTAGTGTGACCTCGTGTTGGCGCTAATGAGGTTACAAAAAAAAAAAAAAAAGTTCCGGCTGATCCCACGCACTGGCGTTGTGGGAATCGAGCGATACGACAAGTCGGTTGGATCCCACGCACACGGCGTTGTGGCAATCTACCTATACGACAAGTCAGTTGGATCCCACGCACACGGCGTTGTGGGAATCTACCTATACGACAAGTCAGTTGGATCCCACGCACATGGTGTTGTGGGAATCTACCTACACAAGTCAATTGGATCCCACGCACATGGCGTTGTGGGAATCGACCTATACGACAAGTCAATTGCTTTGAGGTGGCTATATAGAGGCGGGTAACATATACGTGTCAGCTTTTCGGTGTTTTGGGGGCGAGGGGGAGCAAGGGGGCAGGTAAGAATATTGGGGGCGCCCTCTGCTCCCTTTTTGGCGCTGCCCCTGTGTGGCTGACCAATCTTATTCCAAGCATCTGTGTGATCGAAAACGAATCAATGAATCAAATGTTCATGGCAAAAATTATATGGTCTGTACTGCAGTTCTTGCTGGAGAGGGTCGGGCGGTGTCCCTATAGTCCGGCACTCCGTTGGACAGAGCTGCCAGCCGCGCCCACTCAACCAGGCTCCGCTGATCCTGGAGAGCCGGGCTGACGGACACGTCGCAACCATGTGGATGACTTGTACTACGTGTCTCCGCATTCCAACACGTAAGCAGTCTTCACATGTCTTTGGTAACTATTCAAATCGCAACTTAAGTATGTCCTTCACCTTTTCCCATATGTCTATCTATATATGTGCATATCATTATAAACATAATAACGACGGCTGCGTTTCAATAGAGGGGAAGTGTTGAGGCCCGTGTGCTGTGCCACGTCAGTGCCCCCGGTGGTCGAAATTTCCGGTGCCCTCCTCTATGGCGTCTCTCATAATCATATCCTGGTTTGGAGCGTAAAACCCCATAATTCAATCAATATAGAAATGTAAAATATAGAAATGTAAATGTTCTCCGTGTTTGTGGAGCGCTGCACCCACCTAAAGATGAAGATAATGATGATGAAAAACAGTTATAAAAGAGAGAGGTACTGGACCAAAGCATGACCCCGCTACATGGTCGGCGTCCCTAGTCCGGGACACCGCGTGACGAGGCCCCGTCTCGCGCACGTCTCACGAGAGCCCGTTGAGAATAGCGACGAGCATTTGAGGAGGCAGTCTCCCATGCCTCTCGGGGAGGGGGAAGGGGGCAGGTGGGGATTTTTCATACATGCCCATACAATGTGGAAGATATGAAAGATGAAGAAGGCATACCATGTGAAAGATGAAGAAGGCAGGAGGATATATGCGGGCCAATCCCCCGAAGTGGGTATGCTCCATATTTGAAGGCTCATCATCATCATCATGTATGCGGGGTGGCAGGGCGTAGCGCATCGCGCTCAGGAGCAGGGGGTCCCAGGTTGGTCGACGAATGTTTTTTCTGATTTCGTTATTTGCGTCTATATACCTCGAATTTTCGCTCACGGACAACGCTGATTTTTCGCTCACAACCAACGACGCCGACACGGACACCGGGATTTCTGGGAAACGTTAACGCTATCCCGTTAAAAAAAAAGGCCCATCTTATTGTGCAGTACAGTGTTAATGAACTATGCCATTCCATCTAAAGAGAAATCGGGCGCGAATTCTTTTATAGCAAGTCTACGTTAAAGTGCACAACGTCGATTCGAGATCAATCCGCACAAGCCTGATCTGCGCGCTGTGCACGCGGTTCGAGTTCATGGAAAGTCAGCGCGTCATTTGGCTTTCATACTTTTTCTTTTCTCTGTACTTGGCCTTCGAACCTCGACGGAACGGCACTGGCTGTTCCAGCTGTTTCTCTGTTCAGTGGCTCGTGCGAAAAGAAATGCCGGAGGAATAAACGCGCCGCGACCTGCCGCGGTCGGGCGCGTTATCTGTTGTATAGATCTTCGTTCTTTCCAATTATCGTTAATGACAGAGCTTACTGTAATTTGTTAATTGGCAACGAATGGCTGGTTGCCGTAATGGCGTGTATTAGCATCCATTCATACTATGTTAGATTCGCGGTTTCGTCGGGAGTTCACTTCGGGATCGCAGTTGTTTAACGATACTTTACCGGCATTACATACGTACGTGTCGCGTAAACAAACGAGTGAACGACAGACAGACAGACAGACAGACTAGACAGACAGATAGATAGATAGATAGATAGATAGAGATAGATATAGATAGATATAGATAGAGATAGATAGATAGATAGAGATAGATAGATAGATAGATAGATAGATAGATTGATTGATTGATTGATTGATTGATTTTACCGGAGCATATTGGAGCAGCTTTGTGCCATAGCGCAAGAAGACGTTGACGCTCGTCTCGCAGGTCAGTCTGTTTTCAGCTGAGCCAGCGTGTTTAAACTACCCAGTTACCTTAGAGCGCGCTTGTCGCAATGAATAATAAATCTGACATTGAAAATTATCATAAACTTCCGCGCAGCGTCACGGTTGCTGAGACACACGATCTCTCTGTTCCCGTGTGTTTAGGTAGTAACTACGTAGTATTAATTATTTCTTCGAACAGCCGCCAACCTCAATTCGGCAGATGCGCCACTGAACGTATAAAATGTCAAATTCACGCGAATTTTATGACGTCAACGCTCTATTAATCCCAGTGATTTTCGCGCGATGTGTACACTCAAGTTCTGAACTTCGCCATCGCATAGTGCGGCATATGTTTTTGCAATGACTCTCGAGGAATGCGGTTCGGTCCTTGTTGGTATGTTTGTCAGTTTCTTTGCGCACGCGCGCTGTCGAGTGTATACACTGCGAATCTTGTTTGTTTGCCAGTGGCTCTTTTCCGCCGGATGAGTCACGCGTTGGTTGTGACGTCATTCACATTACCGCAGTTCAATTTGCCCTTAGCCTTCATGTTGCCGACGTGCGCGATTTAAACGCCGCGATTTTTTTCCCCCTCAGACGATACGGATCACTGAGGTCTTTTGACTGTCTTCAAATCACACTGTGTAGGCCATTCGTTATAAAATCGCCTCCTGGCCTTCAATGGTCAGCGGACCTTATGGACAAAGGTGGCTAGAAAGCATTTCTATCCGCGTTGGTTTGGATGCTTCACAGGAAGTGGGAGCATAGGTCACAGGCAACAAACATTGAAGCTTGAAATTACAAATTATAGGGTTTATCGTTAGAGAGCCACGATACCATTGCGACACACTCCGTGTGGTGTGTGTGTATATATATATATATATATATATATATATATATATATATATATATATATATATATATACACACCGTGGCGGAGCAGTTACAGTGCTTTCAACGCTCGGCTGCTGACCTCAGAGACGCGGTTTGCATACCTACCGCATGCGGTGCCATTTCGATGTAGACGAAAATGCTACAGGTCTTTGTACTCTGCGACTTCGCTCATGATTATCATATCGTCGTTGGCTTGACACGTTAAACCGCGAGCAAATATCTGTGTTTCTTGTAACGTACACCTAAGTGTACGGCTGATTTTGTTAGCTTTCATTTTTTCTGTATTTGGCGAATAATGAAATGGGAGCAGTCACTCGGCCATGGAGTCGCACCCGCACCCTCGTGTTTATCAACTCCGCTCAACGGCATGTTCGTATAATGCAGACACGAGGTGTAAATTATGTAGATCCATTATATAAACAAATCATGGATGCATGGTGTTATAGCAAAGGTCGCGACCTTGCATTCTGAAACAGGAGGCAGCGCTTCGAGGCGTTCCGCTCGCGATGTTTGTGTAATACGCTGCAGCTGTCGTTGATTCTGTGGGGAGAAAAAGATAACACGACAATAGTCTGGCTTTCCCTTTTTCGGTTGTCTACAGCTGCGCTGCTGAACGCCATTGCGATCGATTAACCTGATCTCCGAAGCACGCGAAGCTTTAGTGTCGTTATTATTATTCGTGTCAACGTATGAAAACACGAAATAGTGAAGAGGAAGCGGGGTAACTATTGTCTGCAGAAAGTGCGTACAGCCGAGAACACGCTTTACGCGATAGCTCTGCAGCGTGGCCTGGACCATTTGGGCTGACGCCAGCGTCAAGTGGTGGGTGCTATCGCCGAAACATTTATTCAATAAATAAATAAATAAATAAATAAATAAATAAATAAATAAATAAATAAATAAATAAATATGCAGCCTCAGTCCAAGTGGTCAAGGCCATCCTGCAGAGAGTTCGTGATAAGCGTGTTGACGGCTGTATACACCGCGCTCACTCTCTCGAAGTGGAAAGAGAATGAATCGGAAAGAGGTTAGGAAAAAGAAGACAATGAAATATAAGAGGAAGATTAACCACAACACGTCATGTGACTAGTATTGCAACTGCAGGGATTCCACGTGCCAAAACCACGATATTTATGAGGCATGCATCTTCGCCTCCATCGAAACGCGACCGAATCTGCCAGGATCGAACCTGTGTCTTCCGGGTCAGTAGGCGAGCGTCGTAATAAAACCGCTGTATTGTGTACTGTGCGCGTATTGTGCGAACACCACAGCCGAGTCCCGTGTTTCATATACGTCTACGATCTCTGCCACAGCCTTCCGAGTTTCACACTGAGTTTAATGCACGGCGGTTCGCTAAAAAGAAACCACTGAAGCTACGCTGGTACAGTTATATAAACCGACGTGTCTCGGCCTTCACCGAGGGCGCAACCGCCACCTGTGCGGCCTCGGCTGTACCATCCAGGTCGACCACCCGACTCAACGCGCTGGGCGCACGGTCCTCTCCACCGGCCTCTCCTGGACTTTATCCAACATACAGAATTGTACCTTTTCATTTCATTTATGCCGTAGGGCACACTAGCGCCCATTAAAAAAAAATTCAGTGCTGTTCAATTCAGACGCCTGCAAACGAACACCCATGGCCTGCCAATGCACCGCCTATACCTGGCGTTTTACAGCCATCTGTCCGCCCTGCAATGTAGCGCCCTGGCACATCTGCTCCTGGAATGCTGTTGCCATGTTGACTGCAAAATGCAACCGGAGACACACGTGAACTGAGCACCACAAGCAATCTAAGAACACTTATTCGAAACGTGGGAGGCCAACCTCGCCCTCATGGACCTAGAAGACGAGCAAAAACTCGTCGCCAGGGCCAGGGGGGCAGTTGATGCCAGAAGGTTCCTGGACCAAGGATCCTCCCACCTTCGGGTGGCACCGGGCACCGATCGGAGCGTCGTTTCGAAAATAAGCGTTTATTCCTCCTCCTCCTAGTCGGAGAAGCTTGATTTGCTGTAATTTGCTCAGCATCACACAGCGACGGCGACGGAAAGCTGGGCCTTTCTGTCCCCCTTTGCTCAAACGAGTCAAACCTTAAGCTTCACTGAGAACGAGCCGCTTCCTTGTGGACCGATCGTGTGCACCGAGCTTTTTTGTCTTCGTGCTGCTTCCATAGAAAATCTCGGCTGACATATTCGAGCGCATAGCGGTATTCTCATGCACGAGAATACCGTTATGCGCTCTAGGAAGAAGGCATGTGTTCGTCCTAGAGCGAGCGTATTAAAAGAGAGAACACATTGAGGGAGAGGGGGAGAGGCAGCTAGTTGCGACAAAATACCAAGTGCGCTCCCGCGTATGTACCGGGCGAACCTGCGCATCACCTTTAGCCGTGGAACGCGAGAAAGATCGCACGGAGAGAGAGAGAGAGAGAGAAAGGAACGTTTGATGCATCGCTCCTCCCGCGCATTTCAACCTTGCCCTTTCGCTCGCATCCGCGGGCAGGCGCCTCATTTGCGAGCTCCGTTTAGTCAGCGTCATGGGTGCCACGGCTGAAGACGATCGGGAATATCTGCAGGAGCCCAAGCGGCCCCGTCGCACGTATACCAAGTACATCTGCATAGCGGCGTCTTGCATAGCGCTTGTACTGCTCGCGGTAGCCCTGTCTTATCCGATAAGCAACCTGTTGGCCGACAAGACTCTCGACGGCGCCTACAAGAGCGCGAACTTCTCCGACAACGAGATCGACGACACCGCTCCCGATGGCTTCCGGCCCACGCAGGATGGGTACAAGAGGGATAGTACCAGAACCGGAGAACAGCCGCCACTTTCACCGCCGCCGCTACCGCCTTCTTCTTCAACGCACGCGACAACTACCGAGTCTGCAACCACTACAACATCCACTACGCAGTCGACGACGACAACAACAACGGTGACCACGACAACCACTACAACCACTACGGAAGAGGCGTCGACGGAGAGGGCTACCAGGAGGCACAGGAGGAGATCTCACCGTGAAGAGCCAGACACTACGACCACGGTATCGTTGACGAACCAGACGTCGACGAAGCCGTACCGCTGGTTCAACCGGACTAGAAGCCCTATCGTGCCCGGCTACATTGTGTACGAGGCGGCCATGAAGAAGGTCAGCGTCCATGTTGTCTACGAGTGTCACTGCCCGCGCAGCCGGCGCTTCATCGTGTCCCAGCTGTTGCCCGTGTACGAGCTGCTGAGGGAGTACATGCACCTCAGGCTCCTGCCCTTCGGCCGAGCCCGCGTAGAGAACGGTACCGGAGGCAGTGATGGTGGTAACCGTACCACCGGCAACACCACTACAGCTCCCAGCAGCGCCAGCAGTACCGAGGGCTCCTGTGGCGACAGAGTCCGCAGAAGACAGCGGCTCTACCGAAAGCACCGACGGTGGCCGCAGCAGCAGCAACAGCAGCGAGCACAGCTCGACATCCAGCCCAACCATCACGTGCCCTCGCGGGAAGCAAGGAGTGCCACAGCAGCATGGTCCAGACGTGCGTATTGAGGCACGTCGAGGAGACCCTGACCGCGGTGAGGATAATTGCCTGCATGTCCCGGTATCCGGACCCGCACCGGGTCGGCCGTCGCTGTGTCGAGAAGCACGGTCTGGAGTGGCACATGGTGGACCAGTGCGTGACCGAGGAAGGGAAGCTGCTCATGCTGGACATGGGCAAGAAGACGTGGCTGATCACTGGAAGCGTGAACAGCGTGCCCCTGATTCGCGTCGGGGGCGAAGCGAGCCACGTGATCCAGGTCGAGGCGGAGACCAACCTGCTGGCGCTGATGTGCGAACGCCTGAACAACCGGCCCGAAGCGTGTCGAGGACGTCAGAACGCGACGCGAGATGGGCTGCCCGTGAACGACACCGTGAGCACTGGCGCCCCGTCGATTACGACGTCTCAGGAGCCGTCGACGGCCTGCTGAACCGAGGCGATGCTTTCGTCGCAACAGCTTATGGCATTTTTTTTAAAAACTTGCTTGGGAGTATTCACCAAGGTCATTTGGTTCTGTTTCTCTGATATTTAGCTTTGTGTTATGCTCTTTTTATTCTTTTTTGTCTTGTGCCCTTTGCGTACTGGCGGGAGTTACTCCGCTTTTCACCTGTTTTCTTGCTTTCTCAAATATTTTACACTATGTATATTTAATTCTACTTGTATGTCACGTGTTGCTTGTATTAGTGGACCCTAATGGCGGCAAGGTGTTTAATTTCGATCTTTGATCCTGCCGCGTTGTTTATTCTTATCAGAAAACCAAGGCTGCGTAACTTGTCGAGTGGCGTCAGTCGCTCTGAAAAAAAAAAAAAAAATGCCTTCATTTCATGGAACTCGCCCAGTAGACTGTCTGTTGTTGCAGAAAGTAGCGATATGTTACAGACAATGCTGAGGTTTGCGTGGCCATGCAACTTAACACTTCTTCAGTCATGCCACTTGCGAAATCGTTTGCTGGAACCGCAGGCGCATTATGAAGTCATACCGGAGGTCATGTGACGCTGCAGCGCCATCATAACGGCAATGGAAGGAAACACTGCTGCTATGCCCTGCCCTTGTCAAAACATTTGCGCAAATGTCAGCGCACTTCGGCTGAATATCGATTGAGGTGTTGACGTCGACTATTGTTCAGCTTAACTGCAAAGGCTGGGTGCCCACCTAATGTGCCGGGGCAAAGGCACTGAAAACGACACTTATTAGCGTGCAGTGGATTAATACGCATTGCAGTTTAAATATGGATTAATACGCATTGCCGTTTAAGCAGATGGATTAATACGTTTTGTTTTCTTATCTCGATTCTGCGAAAGCAAGGACGTAATGTAAGTTTTTAAAAAGCTAACAAGATGGCGTTAGCGACGCTGCCGTTTGGCATTTGAAGTGTTCCGATACTACGCAGCACTCCGTAGACTGTGATTCTGAAACATGGCTGCCGTGAGTTCCCAGTTTCTGCAATTCCTTCCAGTGCGCGCAGTGAAGACGAATTAAAAATGTTTGATATGCAGTCTACATTCGTACTCATGGAAGCGGGCCTCTTATCAGACGACGGTCGGTCTGTATTTATGCTGCAGTACGGTATGACACAATCGACTGGGCATACATCTGTACAGGGATTTATACCACCCCCCCAACCCACATCTTCCTAACACCTCTTCCCCCAAATTTTCCAGATAACCAATGACTTGGCATCCACTCCCCCTCCCTCAATATCGAAATTCTGGATAAACCCTTGCGTCTGTACACCCCGCTGCTAAGGGATGTTCGTTGATGTTCTGGGAAAAAAGAAATACGGAAAGAGGGAGAATGACGGGGGGAGGGGGATGGCGACGACGTCCTGTCAAGCAACACCACCTAGACTATTGCGTAGGTGGTGTTGAGTCAAGTAGCTGTACAGAGTGCGCCTTTGTGCAGACTCAAATTGGCTTGAGATCGGCATCTTAGTGGCTCCTTCGATGGTCCATTGGCTCTCGGCATCAATCTCGTGCAACATTTGCCTTAGGTCCGTGTTCACAAACCAAATGAGTAAAGTCATATTTCGCCCTGCTTAACGTTTTTGTGGCCTTAGCGTGCGCTAAGAACACAAAATACTGCTGGCCTGATTTGCTCATGAAGTACCTTGGGGACACAGAAAGGGTAAGAAAAGCGAACCAAAAGGTTGGGTTTTTGAATACGGGCTTTATTCACGTGAAAAAAAAAAATAAAAAGAAAGAAAGAACGTACAGGCCGTGACATCGATTTCCCCGCCACGTTGGTCTAGTAGGTTGCGGCACTCGGCTGCTGATCCGAAGGCCGCGGAGTCGAATCCCGGCCGCGGCGGCTGTATTTCCATGGAGGCGAAATGTTGAGGCCCGTGTACTGTGCGATGTCAGTGCACGTTAAAGAACCCCGGGTGGTCGGAATTTCCGGAGACATGCACTACGACGTCTCTCATAATCATGTTATCGTTTTGGGTCGTAAAACCCCATGAATCAATCAATCGTGCCATCGACCTCCGCCACAGATGTTGCAAATGATTTGCATACATTTATTAACCTAGGTGTCCCTTTTTAATATATTCATTGTAGGAAGTTCATAAAGCCAATGCATTTGCATTATTTATGTTTTATAGATGCAATGTAAATCAATGTGCTACAAGAATAGGAACCGTTATGTGTAATCTAATTTTCTCAGATGTGACTTGTTATTGCTTCCGAGAGCAAACGTAACACTACTGAAAGAAATTGTTTTTATCCAACTGTGGCAGAAACACCCAGATTAAAGATGTTCTACAAAAAGAGTAATTTGATCATGTTCTTATTTTTTTACACCGCGAGCTTCTTATGGCTTTAAGTTTAACCACAGCACAACCAGCTCTCGTCAGATCTGAGACCAGAGGTCTACATTTATTTTGCCTTTCCTGTCGGATCTCACTACAATCGATAATCTTAAAACGGAGTATAGTCTTCTCTGACAGGTGGTCTCAGAAAAAGAGCCAGTATAGCGGACCGTGCAGCTATGCCTTCTCTGTTCCTGTTCTAATAAAATAATAATAAACAAATAAAAGTGACTTTTGGTTCCTGTTTGTTGTTCAGGGTTAGTCGAATTGAAGGGATATCAATCAATCAATCAATCAATCGTGCAACGCAGAATGTCGCTGTAGCCAGCGACTCAACAAGTGGACCTTTCTTCGTAAGGACAGAAACTGTCTTCGCCCCTCCCCCACCTCAATAGTGGGGGAGGAAAAGGTTAAACTTGTGCGCAAAAGCTCTTCCGGGTGTGATGTTATCCGGAAGAGCCGGGGAGCGTGTGTTTTAAAGCGATAATGCCAACTGCACGAAATATTTAGAAATGGCCTCGCGACCTTGCGTGAAAACGGTGCGCAGCTTGCGTCGTGAAGCTTATCATATAGGCCGTACATATAGTATATATACATATAGATGCTTTGATATTTCGGTATACGGGCTCTATGGACTCGCTTGTTATTACGACTCTTGTGTCTTCGTAAGATCGTTGTTGTCTTGTGCACCAAGAAAACTGGGCCACATAGAAGTAGAGCCGCTGCTGCAGTGCCATTCGAATACCTCTGCACTGTTGGAGGAATGTGGGAAGGACTAAGGTCGATTGTTTCGCGAATGATCCGCGGGTGCGCGGCTGTTACATTTCGCCGAGGTTATTGTTTCTTTAAATGTCTGTCTGCGTAGAGAACTATGATCGTCGAGCCCGAGAGAAGTCTACAGCGACACTTTCTTCACACACTCGCTTTCGCACATGATAGCAAAGTGTGTGCAGTCGCCGTTCACATTCCGCAAGCGCGTCGTTGCTATATGACAAATCGTGTACGGAATTCCGTTTGCCCATCTTATTGTTCGCCTTCTGCGAAACAGCGACTAAGCACGGGTCGTTAAAACGCGACCTTTTTAAGGCGACTGCACGCGTTCTGCCGTGTTTGTGCAAATAAAACGCGGCCACTGAGATTGCTCGCCTGCGTGACGTCATCGGACTCCCTTTTGACGTCAGACGGGACGGAGGTGGCCGTTAACGTGTCATAACTGGTGGTGGTGCTGCTGCTGATGATGATGAAGTGTCTTTATTTGCCAGCAAGTTCGGAGGGCCGAATCCGCCTAGATGGTATTCAGAAGTCGCAGTACTTTTAATAATGGGCCTTGCAAAGATCGTAATTGTAGCACTTTCATGAGGTTTTCTATATTACTTGGAGCCGGTCTACACTGCTATCGCACGCGCCCGAACACACATACAGCACTATATATATATATATATATATATATATATATATATATATATATATATATATATATATATATATATATATATATATATATATATATATATAAAGATGCGCTTCTTCAAGCTGCAATTGTTTATTAGATCGACTTTTAAGATCGTGTTGGCGAGAGGAGGTTCATTCAGTTGATGACAAATCACCGTCACGTACATTCATAAGTCAAGGCAGCTCGTGCTCGTTTCTTGCAGCTTCTATATTTGCAGTCAACACAACTCCGATGTCGCGTTTCCACATCGATCAGACGGAATCGCTTCCATTGTCGAGGGAGACAGTCTTCGTCGCACAGTGACGGGTATTCGAGCTCGTATGGCGGACGGTGTAGCGCAGGCCCGGCCGATCATGATTTCTTAGGTTCAGAAATCATGATCGCTTCCTATGTGATCGCTTCCTATCACGATCACGCTTCCTATGTGAAAGTCGGCACGGAACTCTGATCCATGTACTGTCGAACTTTATATCGCGCTGACTCTTTCAGTGTTACTAATGTGTATGTCTTGTGAAACTCAAAAAAGAGTTTCCTTCCCGTTCCCTTTTACTTTTGCGGGGATTGCTAAGCGAGAAGGAGTAGCCGGTGCCATACTAAAGGCACCAACCTCTCATATTCACCACTTCAATAAAAAAAAAAAAATGAGGAGCTGTAGGACGGTGTCCTCCGCCCGAGGTCCTCCGAGTCATAGCACGCCGGGCTCGAAACATCGCCGAAGTCATCCTAGGGACCCCGTACTAGGAGTTCCGCCTATGTTTCTCTCTCAATTACAATATTAATAATGAATGTGTTTCGCTCTCTCATCAAATTTTCAGTGTCCATTTTGTTTGCTCTTGCTTTACATATAGGTTGTGAAGTTAACATCCAACCACTTGCGGCGCATACGCACATTCGCCGCCGCTGTTACTACAGGTGTGAATCACAAGCGATCGTATAATCGTTAATCATGACGTGTATGACGTGTATACCACGGTAGTCGTGTCAAGATTATTCATTGAAGTCCGTAACACGTCATGCCCTGCCACGCCTGTTTCTGCGTATACCAAAGACAGGCAGAGCACAGAGACGTAGGAAGCTAGCTTTAGACAGACAGATACAGATATAGATAGATAGATAGATAGATAGATAGATAGATAGATAGATAGATAGATAGATAGATAGATAGATAGATAGATAGATAGATAGATAGATAGATAGATAGATAGATAGATAGATAAGGTCAAAGTTGCTGAAGTCCACCAAGAAATGATTCTCATTTAAAGATGCCGGACGCCAGTGGTTACGTAATTCTGTAATTTCGCTAGCAAATAGTCATGTGGTCATTACAATATACTCCACACGCATATGGTGATGTAGTGTCCGTTTTCACATCGAACGTTTTTTCCGCGGTATGCGCACCTACGAGCTTACAGATGTGGGAACTCTGCACTTAATAGGTCATCTCCGCGCCTTGTCGGGTTCAGTGCAATGTCAAGGTCCAAGACAGTAACGAAAGGGCGCGTTTCGAGCTTCTGGAGTAAACAGCTGCCGCCCTACGTGGAATGCCTTGCCGCAAATGTCAGCCTCTTCGACACGCTCGCTCTGCGCGCACTGTTTCACATTTAGCTGCCGCGCGGTCTCTCGCTTCGCGGCTCTCCGGGAAAGCATATTGTTCGATGAGAGCTTTGCTAAATCTTTGTATGCGAAATGCCGCGGGAAGTGACGTACGCCGTGTTGTCGCTTCACCCACTCCCTTTCTCACAAGCTGTCGACGTAGTCGACAGCAAGGCACAAATCGGTGGTTAACTGCGGTCAAGACAAGCGTCCCCCCGCGTTCGGACGTGTGTGAGTTGTGGCACATTGTCGCGTGCCGTCGTTCTGTCAACAACAACAGCGCCGTGTGGCACCGCATAATATGAAACGTGCTCGAACCGGTGGTTCTGTGAGCCGCTGCTTGGCGGCTGTGATGTTCGTGTGGTTCGCGTCGGCGCTGGTGACAGGAGCTCCTGCTAACATTAGCGAAAAACATTACGAGTCCGGATCGCCAAACGACGACAATGATGTGAACGCCGGTAATATAAATGGAGAGAACTACAACAGGATTCATCCTAACGTCATCAAGGCACCTGACACCCACAACATAACGGCTGCGTCGGTGACAGCAGCGACAGCGACCCCGACAGAAACACCTGCAGCGACAACTACGACCACAACAACGACGCCTAGATCTGTCATCTCGGTCGTGTCCGTGACGAAAAAGGTCGAGGTAACCGTAGTGTACGAGTCGCACTGCCCATTCAGCCGCCGCTTCATGTACGGTCAACTCCTGCCCACGTTCGAGAAGATGAGCCCGTTCATGAACCTCACCATCCTGCCGTTCGGCAAAGCCCACGTCGACAACGTCAGCGCCCCGGTGCCCCACTTCACCTGTCAGCACGGCTCTAACGAATGCATGGGCAACATGATCGAGACCTGCGTCGTGCACGTAGTTAAGACGCAGATGACAGTAGTCAAGATCCTGGCCTGCATGTCTCAGAGCTATCAGCCGCACCTGGCGGGACAGAGGTGCGTCGAAGGAACTGGCGTCAAGTGGTCCGAGATTCAGGAGTGCGTGACAAAGAAAGGAACCCGTTACCTCCTGGAGACCGGCTTGGAGACGTGGAAGATACAGTCGTACGTTGCCCGTGTACCGCTGGTCGTTGTCGACGGAGAGATGGACAACTACGTCGAGTACTACGCCCAGAAGGACCTCATGAAGCTCATGTGCGAACACCTCCCTTCTCAAGAGTACGGCATGTCGCCCTGTGCCGCTTCGGGCAAGTGATCGAATGAGTGGCCGTGCCTTCAGAGGCTATCAACCGTTCCATACTGCTTTGAAGGGATTACGCGTATGGAATACGGGAAGTGTGGCTTGTCATCTGAAATGTCCGTTCTTAAAAATGACTCATCTACTTTCTTTGTGGGGTAATTTTTTTTTCTTTTGTTTCCATGGGACATGAGCGTTGTTACTTTCATCCGCACAGCCTACGATGCAGTGCTTAGTCGTGTACTCTACCAGTCATCGGAGTTGCAGTTTACGCAGTGAAACAGCATCGGACCGCGCGACGTGCTCAGGTATACAGTCAAGTGATAGGCGAGTTCATATATTACATGGTCAACAGAGATGAAAACCAGCGAACAAGAGACATGGACGCGCATACACAAGCCTCTTCATATATGCTCTTGTTTCCTGCGTGTGCGTTCTAGTTCATTGGTTTTTATCTTCGTTGCTCAGCTATAGGTATACACAGTCGCAGTCTGTCGCTCACCTATATTGAAACATGCTTTGGCGGGCAGTGCAATAGATCCTTAATTGTCTCGTAAAACATTTACTGAATCGAAAATGGCTCCGTGTAAATTCAACTTTAATTTCTGCATGTCACTTCGCTATCGATTGCTCTTTTGTACTTAAGTTGTTTATGGATGGTTGCTCCCTGCTATGGTGAATTACCTTAGTTGTGGTGGAACCCGCAATACTATTCTCGTTAACTTACTGACACTATAGTTAGTTTCTTCGTAGTACATATCATTGTTCATGGCCGTGAGTGAAAGTTCAGCGGCATGCAGTAACCGGTGATCGCATTCAGGTTTCATTCTGAGATCTAAGGCAAGTGCGTTTTTGAATGCACATGCTGGAAATAGACGTATGCACATGTTTACAATGATGCATTGACCTGCATAATGTGGCTGTGTTCAGAGTGCACGAAGACAAAACCAATGTATAGCTTAACAGAGCACTGCGTTGAGTTAGTTGGTACTTAGCTTAACTAAACGACGTGGCGCAACGTTACAAAAAAAAATAATAATAAGAGAGCGGAAGAGCGAAAGAAACAGACAGAGCGCAGCGCTCTGTCTGTTTCTTTCGTTCTTCAGCTCTCTTATTATTATTTTTGTTGTAACGTTGCGTTTAGTTAAGCAATGTATAGCTTAATGTACTAATCTAAGTGCACGACATGTGTGCGCGACAGTGGCGGTTTCGGTGTGCCGCGCGTGACACGAAGCGAAAATAATGTAAACGTTGACACCGTTGATTGCTTTGCATGCAAAATAGGGACGATAACTAGCTAAATACTGTTAGCACTTAACAAAGAAGCTCTGGGCAAATACATTCCTATCAATCTGTGTTCGATCTTACATGAGAAAAGTGTAAGTGTGGCTCCTGCTTCGTTGAAGTTCATCAATTTGGGTGGTCTGCGCGTTATTTGTCGACTTAATGTACAGATGTCATTGTTTTCCTATTGACATGTTCGTTATATAAATTCCACAAACTATCATTAACAAGAATCGTTAACATATCGGCTTCCTTTGTTTCATTGCTGACCGCACTCTTTTGAAAGCTCTCCTTGATAAAATACTGTTATTCCTCCACAATTTGTATATAGACAACGTACTGACGTTACATAAAGCATATATAGACATTTTACTGCATTGCCGGAATAAAAGTACGTTAGGAAGATTTAACTAGCCACAAAACCACACCCTTTTGTTGCTATCTTTATTTCATTTATTTCTTTATTTGAGGAATACTGCAGGGCATCAAAGGGCCCTAGCAGCAGTTAATATAAGTGAACGTACAATACAGATTAAACCAATACAAAAATACCAATTTACTCCGACAACTATTAATAAAGGTAGTAGGGTTGACTAAAATGCACAAACACCTATAAACTCTATACTATGAATACCAAGATAGCAGAGCACAACTCTCCAAGCACACATTTGTTGGGCTGCTCTCTAGTATAAAATGTAACAAATATCGCAACAAAAGTAACTACACCCAATAACAAATAAGCAAGAGGTGACGCACATGTATGCGTGCATACGTTAAAGAGGAGCCAACAAAATAAAGATACTATAGCTGCCACGTTTGCAGGCAAAGGGTTACGCCCGATCCGGTTCCTTGTTGAAAGAGCAGTGGGAGAGAGAGAGAAAGCGTCACCGGCTGATCACTGAGTCTGTGAATTGCTGCTCACGTTCCCGGTGCTGTTTACGGGCGACGTGCCATTTTCTGCGCTTTGCTGATGTCATCTGCCTTGATTGGCTGTACGCTGGTGCGAAAGTGGCGAGTAGCTTTGATAGTAACGGAGAAATCCGATGACGTTATTGTGCTCGGTCGCACAGCCTAAATGGTAGTAAAGCTGGAGCCTTTCCAAGACATCACAGTTACGGATTGGTTTGCGTTGATAGTTGCATGGTATGTAACCGTGTGTGCCAGTACCGGCCAGTACCGTGGTCACGCTCATGACCGTGGTGTACCATTCTCTCGCAGAGCCTCCGGTCACATCAATCCATCGCTGCTACTACTTATTAAACATTGGCCTTTTCGAGGAGAACAAGCAGCTTTTATTCCTAATTTTGGTTCTGTAGATGACTGCGTGCCGTGCAAGAATCTGTGTGTGGGTTCTGGTTAACAGTTCTATTACACCTGCTGTCTGTTGCGGCCGCGATCCCAGTCACAGCGTTGAGGATATACTAATGATATGCACTAAATAATTCAAGCCTAATAGAATTTGCTCTTTCAAAACGTTTTGCATTCCTCCCTCGATAAAGGGCCGTCTTTTAGCAGTGAAAATAAGTACCAAAATGCAGCTGCGGCTGCAGGGATTGAACCCGCATCATCGAGCTAAACGTTTTTTCCACAACTTTTCTGCGAAGATGAGAGAAGTGCGCACGTAAGGGCCACACACATCGGACATCGCATAACCGCGCACCACGTAGCAGTGTACCGAGGGCAAGAGGGGATCGACTCTTTCCTCTTGCGTGACACCAGCAACGCTGGCGAGATTAAGGTCCATTATAAGAACAGATTCGCTGTTAAAGCACCTGTCATACCGTCGACAGCTTGAAAGCACACGCAATATTCCATAGCAAATTCTTTTGCAGCCGCAGGGAAAATTTCAGTGGTGTCGAAGGTCGATGTCCATGCAGCAGGAAAAGGGGGGGGAAAGAAATAAAAGCTTAAAATAAACGAAGAAGAAAAGATACAGCCCCGACCGCCCACAGCTGGACTCGTAGAGAAAGGTTATACTGTGGATCGAAAAATGCCACAGGAAGAGCTTTGTTCGAAAGCAGTGGACGTCACAACAGTAATATACATCAATCTTTCCACATTCTAAACTGCCGGAGCACCGAAGGAGTCTGATTATTAAAGGCAACGTAGGATACGAAACTTCGCTCTTCAGAAGATATAACACAGGGTACGGCATCTTCAAGACCGCCAAGGCTGTCAGAGGCGTCAAACGTCGACGTAGTCGGTGATCCTTTGACCTCTAAGGCTATAGAATGGGCTGTAGATAAACTTTGATAACCTGCGTATTCTCAGACACCAATGTGCTAAACATTTCCCGCTCCGTAATGAGCATCGATGCCGGCGTAGAGAGAGAGAGAGAGAGAGAGAAATAACCTTATTTTGTCCGCAGCAGACGCGAGCGAACTCAACGTCACCCGGCTAGGTCCACTCGGGTACAATCAGATCAAAACTGACGGCCCTCTCGTGGGCCCTCTGGACGGCCAGAATTTGGGAGTTCCGGGCTTGGGCCTTAATTAGCCCCACCATTTCGTCTTGGGCGAAAGGGAGACCGGCCAAGGCACAGCACCACAGGACATCCTCGAAGTCTGCATAACCGCCACAGAGGGGGAAGTCCGGGCTTGGGTGTAGAGAGAGAGAGAGAGAGAGAATTTATATAAGAAGGCAAAGAGGTCGCTCTGAGGCAAGTACACGCTGGCCTGCTACTAGCATCAAAACGCTGGCTTATATTTTTGACGATCCTATGAACTGCCACCCCCCATCACCCCATCACCCCCCCCCCCCCCCCGGCAAAGAAAAAAAAAAATCTCACAGCTCTCGGGGAAATTAATACCGAATGTTCTTTCTTATACGCAAAGGTACGGAAACTGAACATTTCTTTGTTTCAGTTTCATCACGCAAGCAACGGGTTCACTTAAACGTAAATTATTGCTATAGGTAAAGTGAGAAGGTAACATAAAGATGATGGAAACATTTAATTATAATTGCGATCCGAAGCTCTGTGAAGGGGCAGGATCCAGGTAAACTGCGCCGAAGCAAACATGGACTACGATAAAGACAGACAAACGCAACTATCAACTGAATGTTTATTAATGAAGGTTCATGTATATAATGGGGGTAACAGGAAGTGGCAGACGTGAGCCAGATATTATTGCACAACATGCACCATGGAATACGCAATTTTGTTTCAAGCACAGCTGGAAAGCGCCCACTCTGCTTTCGACAAAATGACGTCACAGGGTGTACCGACTAAGCCGTTTCATGTAGAAATAGCATTGGCTGATTTCGCGATCATGTAAAGACAATCTGAGATGCCTTATTTGTTCGTTCGGAATTCAGCGAATAAAGAAAATGTGCGCATCTCTTTTAAAGAGCAACGAAAAGCGTCAAGTGACGTAGTCAATGCCTCCGGTGATGTCGTTTGTAGAAAGAAGATGCGGGAGCTTTACAGCTGTGTTTGAAACCAAATTGCGAATTGTCTGGCGCGTGCAGTGCAATAATATTTGGCTCAAATGTTCACAGCAGCCTCCACGACTGATCGCAGCGTTTTCAGACTATTTGTTCAAGAGAGTGTTGCAGGGTCCCTTTTAGAAACGCTCTTGAGTCTGAGCGAATCCAAATTTCACGTGCACTTCAATTGTTTCGAAAACGAGTAATATGGTAGAGTGCTTGTTTATGTTCTTCGATTCGCGTTCTTTTCAATGCGACGCGAAAGGCCAGTGAATGGCATCTCAGCTTCTAGATACGGCGCGTGTGCGTGCGCGTAGCACTGTCGCAGCTGTTGAAAACGATGATGATGATTGTGAAAACGACGATGACGCTAATTTCTGCAGCCCACGTCGGAAGCACGGTGCGTCCGTGGGGGTAGGGCGAAGGGACTGACACAGATAGAAGGGAGAGAAAGACCGTATAGTGAAGGGATCCGGGAAATTTGACCACATGGGGTTCTTTAACGTGCACTGACAACGCACAGTACACAGGCCTGTGGCATTTTCGCCTCCATCGAATATGCGACCGCCGCGGCCAGGATCGAACCCGCATTTTTTGGGCCGCAGCCGAATACCATAACCACTACACCACCGCGACGCACTAATGCAGTATGTATGCCTATGCTTAAACTCACTTTATATTCTATGACCAGACTATGCAACAACCATTCCGGGTCTAGCGCGTGCAGTCATGCGGATCTGAGAAAAGGGGGAAGACGACGACGAAACATGACGTCTCGGTTCGCTCTGGCGGTCGTCCTCTGCCTCCTGTGCCACTTGACCGCGGCCTCCGCGGACGTCGACTTCGCCGGAGGCGGCAGCCGACCGTCGCACCGCGTCAAGGTCAAGCTCTTCTACGAGACCCACTGCCCGTACAGCCGGAACTTCATCACGAAACAGCTGTGGCCGACGTACCTGAAGCTCAGCGAGCGCCTCAGCGTCCGCCTGGTTCCCTACGGAATGGCTCGAAAGAAAGAGGCGGTGGATGCCGACGGGCGCAAGAGGACCGAGATCACGTGTCAGCACGGCCACAACGAGTGCGTCGCCAACATGATCCAGGCGTGTGCCGTGTCGCTCTACAGGGGCACCTACCAGTTGCTCGCGTACGTCGCCTGCATGGAGTCTTCGCCGACTCCGCACCGGGTGGCCAAGCCGTGCTCGTCCCGGGTCGGCGTCAGCTGGTCGGCATTAGAACACTGCGCGTCGTCGCGAGCGGGACCGCGCCTCCTGCTAAAGATGGGCCGAAAGACCGCGTCTCACAGGCCCACGGTGCCCTACGTCCCTTTTGTCGTGGTCAACGGGAAACAGGACAACGACACCCAGCAACGGGCGGCGTCGGACTTCTTCGGACTGGTATGTTCGATGCTCGCCGAGCCCGTACCACGTGCGTGCGTCCCGGGGCAGTCGGAGGTCGACCGCGGGGCTTCTACTGGGTTGGTCGACTTGCGGGGGATCGGCTTTACCGAAGCAGCGTTTGTTGAGGCGACGGCGAACAGGACCGACGAGCGACGGACATGGAAGAGGACGACGTGAACAAGTTCTTTGTTTTCTTTCATCCATGATGTTTTGTCTTTCTGGCATGCCTGGAGGAGTCTGGGAAAAAATTACTCGTTGACGGATATCTGAAGACCCTGCGGGAAAAAGTACGCTGGCAGAAGTAATTACAAGTATACCTATTCACGTGAATGACGTCAAAACCTCGAGCTTTCCTGAGGAGGTCTAGCGAAAATCACTCGGGTTTAGGGGTCGCGAGAGGGAATCGGATGCTGTATAGCTATATAGGAGAAAGACGGCCGCGTGCATCGTGAGCGGCAAGGAAGGGCACATGAGGAAAATATATATGCACCGAGACGCGGGACAGAACATCCAAAATTTATAAGGACGGTATCACGGTATAGTATAGGCTTGCCCTTGCCATTGTCTCTGTTGTCTTCCTGCATGATGTTTCGACCACTGTCGGCATGCAGGGACAGAGTTCTCTTCTTCACTGATGACCTTATCGTAAGCGTCTACCGGGAGTCGCTTTCACGCCCTGCTAATCATCAGTAAGGATTTAGAGAGCACTTTATCGATGGAAGTTGCTTCAAGTATTTCTTTTTATATAGGAAGGAAGAGAGTACGAGCCAAACATAATAGAATGTGGACCTTCCTGCGTGCTTCGGTGTTTGCGCTGTTGTATATATCAATATTACCCTGTGCAGAGTGTACGCCGTCCATTACTTCAGGTACTGCGATGCTCGTATGGTACCTTCCGATACGACCTGCGACGTATAAGAGGTGTCCCGTTGATATGAGTCAGGGTAACTTGAAAACGCATCGCATGGTAGTACCTGTATGTGCGTGTCAAGGGCGCAGCGAAGTTTTTGAGTGAGCCTGGTTAGCTACGGTAACACCAAGGTGTATGTCGTAGGTTGCTCTTCAGGAGGACGTCTCGTCCGTTGTGTCACCGCAAATAAACGTTTGTTCGCACTTGATAAACGCAGGCAACACTAACAAATCTTTCCGCTAAAATAACTATCGCGTGTCACGTTTGGATCCATTTCAAAGGGCTCTTGATACCCTTCATTAAACGTTCTTATACTCGATATGCAAGCAGAGCAAACGAAGTAGTGCTATAGAGCTCTCGTGAGCGCACATTGCACAACATGTCTTTTTGTGCATTGCGACAGGTCCTAAATTTCTGCCAAGCTATGTAATTGAGTTCGGAATGGGTTAGCCGAACCGTAAGGACTCACTCAAACTACGCAAATGGTAAAAGCGTTCCACTGCTTTCATAGCCAACCATCTTTATATCTACGCTGTGGAGGAAGAGGATGGGAGAGAGAGAGAGAGAGAGCTCTATATCTTGGTCCAGGTATAGCTGTGAACCTAGTGATGTTACGAATGTTACGAACTGCTCCCATACACTACGGCGCCGGGAACCCGGGTTCGAGTAGAAAGTGTTACGTGGCAGGACGCGTGAAAGGCGACTGTTTCGCTTCTATATGTAACAGAGTGGAGTGGAAAAACTTCGTTTACATGTAGGTGAAAACTTTCCTAGCCCAGCGCTCACCGCATGTAGCGCCATCTGGTGCGTAAGAACCACCATGATAGAGCCTGGGGCGATATCTTATAACGGTTCCCGAAGTCGACCGGTCCACTTGGCCTTTCCTGATTGGTCACAATCGTTCCTTTGCTGACGCAAGCGCGGTTTTACCCAATCACGCGCGGTCAAGTGGACCAGTCCACTTTTGGAACCCTTATAAGATACCAGCCCAGGTTGCTATCCTGGACATTGTCGAATTCCGCCACGTTGTCAAAATCCACCATCTTGGCAGCTCTGACTGGCTCAATGGGCAGCTATGGGCACTCTGATTGGCTAAAAAAATACCGCCATTACGG
Source organism: Hyalomma asiaticum (assembly GCA_013339685.2). Classification (NCBI taxonomy): domain Eukaryota; kingdom Metazoa; phylum Arthropoda; class Arachnida; order Ixodida; family Ixodidae; genus Hyalomma; species Hyalomma asiaticum. The sequence continues at coordinate 21,798,558 of CM023491.1, read as the reverse complement.
AATTTATAGCAAGATGGTGGAATGTTACAACGTTCATGATAGCACCTCGATCCTGTTGGAAAAGTCAACGTGACTAGACTAGGCATGTGTGAACGCAAGCCTACAGGTAATGTACTTCATTCGAAGTAGCTTGCTTTATGATGAGGTCGGACGTGACGTCATGGTTGACAGGCTAGATAGTGAGCGTTAGCCATCCAAGGAAGGATATCGGCGGCTACGGCACACAAGTGACAGCAACAACAGCATCCTCTTGTGAGTACCAGAAGCCGCACCGACAACGACATTCACGCATGGAGCGCCAAGCAGCGCCGGGACCTGCGGGTACAGGACAACACTCTGGGCGGGCCACGTCGCAAGCCCGGTAGCCGTCATCTCATACGAGGAAGAGGGGACTGGTCGCACAAAACATCATCGTGGTGCCCGGCGACTGGCCCCGCTGAGGTCTCGCCTGATGACAGACTCGACAGTGTGGCTGTCGTCATGTCTCCACGTTCAAGCGATGAAGGCGGCGTCGTGCCGGTTGTCGCGGCTTCTGCTGTGGCTAGCGGTGCTGTCCACGGTCGCCAGCAGTGGGAGCGCGCGGCGGGGCTTCGTGAGGAGGCGTCGCGTGGACTTCTCGCAAATACCCAAGACGGCGCGCATCCAGCTGTACTACGAGTCGCTATGCCCGTACAGCATTGCGTTCATCACCGAGCAGCTGTGGCCGACGTACGTACGCGTCGGATACCTCATGGACGTCCAGCTTATACCTTTCGGCAACGCCTTCAAGGAGCAGCAGCAACAAAAACCGTACGTGAACCGATAATACGGGCCAACTTAGCCGGGCTCATACGTTGATGACATGATGATGATGGCGATGATGATGAGGTTTACGAGGTTCATTTGGCCTGTGTTCCAAGACCGAGAACGTAACGCCTTTATGCTACGGGCTGTTCCATTCATGTACCGCGTGATACCTCACTAAGTTGAAGTTAATGTAGGCACGGACATAGTTTTATTTTATAGTTCCACCAAATCGTACATCGATAGTTGCTGGCAGGTCATTCTTATTGCGACGTCGAGCATTTATATACCAGTTAGACATCAAAATGAAATGTGGTTTGCCCAACTCTATAACACCAAAATTTATAATACCTGCGAAGTTGTCAACTTTACAGCATGTGGATATTGGACCACATTTACCGTTGTTTGGGGGAGCACTCTGTCCATTCCGAATACGGTGAGAATACAGTGCATCTGCAGGCACTTTCCTTAAGTACTACGATATAACGAGTTATCGTATATAGCGAATTGTACTTGGAATTCTTCTTGCCGACAACAGCGTGTAATGAATACGCGCTTATAGCGAATAATATACTGGAATTACAGTCGCATTGCGAAGTGTTGTTGTTTTGTGGGGTTTACCGTCCCAAAACCAGCTTTGATTATGAGAGACGCCGTAGTGGAGGGCTCCGGAAATTTCGACCACCTGGGGTTCTTTAACGTGCAACTGGCATCGCACAGCACACGGGCCTCAACATTTCGCCTCCATCGAAATGCAGCCGCCGTAGCCGGGATTCGATCCCGCGACCCTCGGATCAGCAGCTGAGTACCGTAGCCACTAAACCACCGTGGCAGCCGGGCGCGTTGCGAAGTGGTTTAACGAGGTTACATTTTAACACAATATCTTGTACAAATGACTAGTTGAAATCGGGTGGTTAGCGCGGCTGCCTGCTATTAAGTACACTGTCAGTTCTTGATTCGAACTAGCATTCGAGGAAGTGTGAAAAATGTTGTTGTTGTATTGTAGTTGAGCAGAAACCCGGTTCGTTATTGTACATCGCCTGCAACCGTGTCTTTTCCCCAGTAACTCTCGCGGTGAGCGCTTCGCCGTGGGTCGGCGCGAGGAGCCAGATTACAAGTACAGCTGCCAGCACGGACCCGACGAGTGCTTTGGCAACGTTGTGCAGTCGTGCGCCTCGCATATATTCAATGACACCATCCTTTCGCTGGCCTTCGTCACGTGCATGTCGCTCGCCGAGCGCCCTCACCAGGCGGGTAGGGAGTGCGCCCGAGGCATCGCTCGCAAATGGAACGCCATCCAGCGGTGCGCCAACGGTGGCAAAGGGCGCTTGCTGCAGGTGTGTTTCAGTCGCGGTGCCCACGTCTTGTAAGAGCATGTCAGACTTTGCTAGCGGTGCGGCTTTAGTACAGCCGTTCGTACCAACAGTATACCATCCAACAAACCATCAATAGCCGTACGTGAAAAGTTATCAGAATGTTCACGTAGCCATATAGTTAAACTTCCTTGTAACAAATTCAATAGCACTGAAATAGATTCGTTATATCCATTAATTCGTTATAAATGTATAACACTGGGTTAATGGCAGTGCTATTGTAATCATATTTGTTATAACAGGTAGTTTGTTGTACACGCATTCGTTATGTCGAGGTTCGGCTTTCCTTGGGCGCCGTGGTGCTCGTTCCACCACTCTCTGTACCGTGAGTGTCGACGCCGAGGCTGTTCCAAGGGCACCTTCCAAAGAATCCTACAAGACTTTCTCCTTAATACCATAAGATGACGGGCAAACAATACGACATGCGCAGGACGAGATGGGCGAGCGCACATGGAATCTGAACCCTCCGCACCACTATGTGCCCTGGATCGTTATCAACGGCGTACACAACGACCAACAGCAGGCCATGGCGCAGACTGACCTCCTACAGGTCAGTGGCTTGGAGCTTCAACTCAAGCGCCTTCAATCTCGTGTTTTCTCCCGAGTTTCACTGAACCTGAACCCAAGCGGGAACGTGGGCCTCTCAACCCTCCGTTCCTCTGGCATCGAAGTATATTTGCGGTGCTTTACGAAATTATGTGTACCAGGTTCGTGGTAAAATATTCGCGCCTGAATTAAACTGCCTAATTCAGAAAGAGAAAGAATGGCACACGCAGACTAGACGGATACGAAGAAGGCGTCAGCGAACATACCAAGTGCAGTGTAATGTTTCACTTTTTGCCAGCGAACGGAAATAATAATAATAATCGTGTAGTTGTAGTAGTATAGTAGGTATATTGAAAGTTCAACTGTTGCTGGTCGTCTGAGCAGAGGAGCCAGTCACCATCGGGACTGTGCGGAGTTAGGTACGGTGCGCGGATGCAGGGTCCCTGTTAGAGGGCACAGGAATACTACTATAGGGGGCCGAATGAACCGCTGTATCATGTGGACACCTTCCAGGCGTAGCTAGGAAATTAGCAAGTTCGATAGCTGTAGTGGTGTTAAATAAAAGTACCAAGCATGATGTAAATGCACTTTGCGGCACAATTAACCTCACCACCGCAGGTCGTATGCGACGCGACTCCCGACGGTCGCAAACCGCCGCCATGTTTCGCCGACATGGAGGAACGTCGCGCCCTTCAGAAGCTGTCCGCCTCCGTCGAGGAACAAGCCGAGGACGCGCCCAACGGGTCCTACCAGCGAGCGAGGCTGTCGGTCGCCGGACACAGCCTCAAGGAAATCCAAGATTGACAAATTTTGGCCCGCCTCACCGGTCAAATTCGCCGCGCTACTGGATGCCTCCTGCGTCTTAATGTGGAGCGCACGGAGGCCCGTTATCCTTAGTCCTCGTGTGTCCTTGCTTTGAGACACGTTCTATAGGTCACCTGGTCCTCGTATAAACACCGACCGTATTTCGGTGGCGATATTTTGTGTTACGTATGGCGAGTGGCTGGTGGAAGTCGTTAATCACAGCCGACCCATTCCGCAGGACCTCGTTCTGGCGCGCAGGTCTTTAGCGCGTCTCATTTAGGTCCTCTTGCTTGGTGTCGGGTGAGGGCAGGTTTGGAGATATGGTTATATTTAAAAACACTGAAAGCGAATGAATATGAATATTGAGAAAGCCGTGACGTGGTTAAATAGCTGTCTGTTCCGGTGCCCACACGGCCAAGCATGCATGACCTTTCTTGTATGGTACAATAATTAAACGTAAGTTATATATAACGGTTCGGTTGCTTAGGAATGTCATAATGGTCGATCCTTCTGCGCATTTACATGCGATCTTGTGGAATAAATTGTGCAAATGTGCCCGCGCCCATAGCATAATTTGATAAAGCCTTTGCTGAGTCTAAGGGAGTACCCGCATTAAAGCATTGCCGTGCCGAAGCGAATTCTGTATAGTCATTCCATTTCTTAATTTATGTATATGTAATTAGGCACCATTTATTTTTCTTCTTTTTTTGCGTCGTAGCTACTGCTTAGCGGAAATCGAGCGCTGCAGCCACTTCTCCTGTGCGAAAGCCGCTTATATTTACGCTTATTACCGCTACCCTTGTGGGCAATATTATTAAGGGTGTTTCCTATGCATAGCTTTCTTGAAATGTTACCATTATTTCGGGTGCTGACAGGTAGAAGTTGTTGGTCGTCAGGAAGTGTGCCGTTGCGTATGTGCCACCTCCGATGTGCTCGAATAGAAATATGGAATAAGAGGGAAAGACTGCAAAAGAAAATTGGAGTCGACCAAGATAGAATGAACGATGGCGGCAGAAGCAGCCGAGTATGAGAAAGAAGTGAACAAAATTAGACGAGGCCGTGCATTCCGCACTCGTGCGCGTGGCCAGTATCTTTGATCTATCATCATCGTCGTCGTCATCATCATCATCACAGTCATCACCATGAAGTGGAGAAGTGAAACGAAGACATTTCTATAAAAGAGAACGAGATGGTCGCATGTACTTGGCATTCGTGGATTTTATTTGAATCATGCGAAATTCTTTAAATGTAAATGTACAGAACGGGTTCTCCTGGATACTGCTGATTCTTTTCTCATGCTTATTCAGTTTGGTGTTTTAAGCGTTACTCTCTTATACTACATAAATGAACTGTGTACTTCAAGTGCTCATGTGTTTGTGCAGGTAAGCGTTAAGCGTTAACGGAAGGGAATAAACTATCGTTTCCGGCTTTAGTCTTCTTCCTGCTATTGCGTACCTCTATGTAGTCTTCACGTTCTATATAATGCCCTCTTATGGCCAATTCCCTCGTGTGGCGGGTATGTTGTAGTGACAGCAGTCACCATCATCATCAACCCGAGGTCCGAGAACCGGTCTCTCGCTCGAAGCCTGGGATGCCGCCACCGCGGGCGACGGCGGAGACTCAAGCAGCCCCGCTCTGTTCCTGAGAACGAGGAGGCGGAGCGGGAGGGAGGGGCACACGCACGCCTGGCGCGTCCCGGGCGCCCAAAATTCTCACCCCCGCTCGTTGAGTGCAGGACCCCGGGCCAAGTAGCGCGGCAATGCGCCACGCTCGGTGCCGGCGTTGAGACGGCGTGAACGACGGCACTGGAAAGAAGCTGGCAGGACGCTGACGTCCGGAGCCGGTTGTTCCTTGATGGACAACGACGGTGACGACGTTACGATGAGTGAGTGTTTGTGCAAGTTCCGCATACACCACTGTAAATGTATAAGGCGTATGTACGATTCGCGTGAGTTATATAAGATTTATATACAGATTCCCTACATCCCCCCCCCCCCCCCACTTCCCATTTTCGCTCCAGAGAGGGGTAGTGTGCACACATCCTTGTTTTTCTAAAAACAATTCCTTAATTTGTAAATATTTGTAACAAATAACAATCTCAAAATATCTGCTGCTTCACCTCAGCCCGCTGTCCCCCTTACCCTTCGCTCCTACCCCGCCCACCTCTTAGACAAGTGGACACACTCCCTAATTTCGATTTCTGGAATATTCCCTAGTGTAGGCATACGGTTTAAAACGGAGAACAGGGGGAATGTCGCTGGAGCCAACGTTCCGCCAAGCGGACTTGTCTTCGTCAAAATGTGCTTTACTCAGCGTTGTGTTTATATGTGATTTGCTCACTTTCCTCCAACTCAGAAGGAGAGGAGGAGACAGGCGCTCCTCCGCCAACCAATCACGGAAGCAAACAAAATCGACGTCATGTGACCCTTCCAAAATGGCGTCGTAGGTAATTTTGGCGTCAGTTCAATAAATATGATTAGGTTTTTCACGTTCCACTCCAACAAGTGAATGAAAACAATGTGTGCACTGTAATTTTATTGTTGCATTTATCATTTTCGTTTGCTTACGTAATAAGTTTGAAGCGCGAACTACTTGTAGCCACTCGGAAATATTATGGCTGTGGTTATGAGGGCGCGGGAGAGGCATATATTACATATAATTTACCACGGCCGGTCTGGACGCGCGCGCTCGCTCTCTCTTTTACGGCCTGAGCAGCTGCCACGACTACAATGGATCTGTTTCTATACAGGACGACGGCGCGTTCCGCGCGAGGGCGTCGCGAGCCAACCCCCCAAAGCGTGTTGCTCTGCATGCGCTTCGTATGGTAAACCAGCTGCTCCCGGCCACTTTACCGTGCTAATTATTTTTTCCGCATGTAGAAAGTGGTGGAAGCAGTACAGGTGCGTGTGGGGACAGTCTGGCTTTCTAAGTACTCATGCACTCGGCAAAAGAAGAGGCACACTCAGTGCTACTAGCAACAAGAATGGGTTGGTTGGTTGGTCAAACTTGACCATCTTATATTTGATGGAGGCGAAAATGCTTGGGGCTTGTGCGCTTGGATTTAGGTGCACCCTAAAGATTACCAGGTGGTCGAAATTCCCGGAGCCTTCCACCACGGCGTCCTTCATAAACATAACGCAGTTTTCGGATGATAGACGGCATGCTGATGCAGATGTCCCGAAGTGCGTCCTTCTGCTTAGTTTCTACAATGAGACGGATTTGCTCAGCCTTGTGCTGATTCTTTTCTCATGCTTATTCAGTTTGGTGTTTTAAGCGTTGCTCTCTTATACTACATAAATGAACTGTGTACTTCAAGTGCTCATGTGTTTGTGCAGGTAAGCGTTAAGCGTTAACGGAAGGGAATAAACTATCGTTTCGGCTTTAGTCTTCTTCCTGCTATTGCGTACCTCTATGTAGTCTTCACGTTCTATATAATGCCCTCTTATGGCCAATTCCTCGTGTGGCGGGTATGTTGTAGTGACAGCAGTCACCATCATCATCAACCCGAGGTCCGAGAACCGGTCTCTCGCTCGAAGCCTGGGATGCCGCCACCGCGGGCGACGGCGGAGACTCAAGCAGCCCGCTCTGTTCCTGAGAACGAGGAGGCGGAGCGGGAGGGAGGGGCACACGCACGCCTGGCGCGTCCCGGGCGCCCAAAATTCTCACCCCGCTCGTTGAGTGCAGGACCCGGGCCAAGTAGCGCGGCAATGCGCCACGCTCGGTGCCGGCGTTGACGGCGTACGTTATTGCATAAAAAGATTTTTCTCATCTCTTTACTTGCACGCTGAAGACCGCGCCTGGACACGTGAGAGCTTGGGAATTTATATGCATGCAGGGACTCAGCGTGGTGTGGTGCGAGTTTATTATTATTATTATTATTATTATTATTATTATTATTATTATTATTATTATTATTATTATTATTATTATTATGTTCCTTCTGCTGCGATTGCGACTCACGGCTACTTGTGGGGAGTGTGACTTTCCCCTTTTCGAGGTATTTATTTAATAATAAAGCAAGAATTGCTACAGCTTGAATAAAAATGACCATATTTTATCATTTCGAGTACATTATGGTTGGCATATGTGCATTTGACGTAAACGTTTTGGAAACCAATTTCTTTCAAAAAAGAATGTTTCGTGTCATTTGTTCTGACGGTCGGTGACGAATCATGCGGCCGAGCCTTCTGAGCGCGACGCGCTTCGTCAAAATGTACTTTACTCAGCGTTGTGTTTATATGTGATTTGCTCACTTTCCTCCAACTCAGAAGGAGAGGAGGAGACAGGCGCTCCTCCGCCAACCAATCACGGAAGCAAACAACATCGACGTCATGTGACCCTTCCAAAATGGCGTCGTAGGTAATTTTGGCGTCAGTTCAACAAATATGATTAGGTTTTTCACGTTCCACTCTAACAAGTGAATGAAAACAATGTGTGCACTGTAATTTTATTGTTGCATTTATCATTTTCGTTTGCTTACGTAATAAGTTTGAAGCGCGAACTACTTGTAGCCACTCGGAAATATTATGGCTGTGGTCATGAGGGCGCGGGAGAGGCATATATTACATATAATTTACATAGCTTTACTGTAGACTTGAGTTGTCGTGGAGACTATTGATACGTCGGCATGACAGCGACGAGGTGCTGGAGCTATAGTTTAATGACGCGCAATAAATAGAGAAGGGAGACTATGCGTATTCTGCATATTGTTGCAGGCTCTGGCAATGCAAAGTCGGCTAGTATGGGAAATGTAAAATGGGGTGGGAGGGGAGGGGGAAGCGCTGGGGGAGCAGGCATGGGAAGTGTTAGTTTTAGAAGAACTGGATCCTAGAATGGTGCTTAGCTTATTTATGCATTCCGTAATCACCATGTTCAAATTAATACTGATGGAAGGGAAGGGGGCAAACGAGAACAGTAGGTGCCGCTGACGAGTTAGGCGTTGCCTCAGAGATCGCGCGCGTCATCTCGGGGGCTCGAGAACTCGTATGCGCTTTCTTTGTCGCGTCGTACTAGATTGCTATTTTCCGCTTATATGGATATTTCTTGCATGGAACAGGCGTGGCACAGATCGTGGTATGGCACGCATGAAACATGTGTGCAGTCTTGAATCCGCAGGCAGCAAGTGGACGCAGGTTGCTTTCGTGGTGTCCGCCATCTTGGGCGCTTACGTCTTCAACCGCCAGCGCGTGAGTTTCTACACTTTCGAGCCGCCCCTGGACGAGAGGATACCATGTGCCGCCGTACCTTCAAGTAAGGGCCGCCGACAGTCGCGTTCGCCAATCTTGCCTCTGCGTTCCTTTGTAGGTTTGCACCAGCGTGGCCTCCGAGATTGGGCGGTCAGTTGATGACAATAGTATTGTTAGCCTAACATGTTTAATGACTTTCTCCCCTTTCATATAAATCTCCCTCTTCTCTTTTGCCTACCTTATCGCAGAAGTGACTTTCTTATATCATCCTCCAATATTAGGCGGCGAGCAAGCGAACGCCGCCTATCTCGGAGACCATGCATATTTGCCCTGAGGTTTCAGCGCTGCCACCAGCTTTCCTCGTGGACAGCTCAGTTGGAAGGCGACATAACCGCTCTTGGAAAGGTGTCCGTCGCTGGTTCGATCCCAAAATTAAACGAGTACAGGAAACGATTTTCTAATATTAGTCTCCAAAATTAGGTGACGCGCAAGCGAACGCCGCCTATCTCGGAGACTGTGCATATCTTCACTGATGTGTCAACGATGCCACTACCTCTCCTCGTGGTTATTAGCTCTGGACGGTAACAAATTAATTTGTACGTCTCTGATATCGATCCCCAAAATCAGACAAGTGTGTTTGATTTGGGGAACTCCCTTATATATGAAGCCTCTGACTGCACGCACGCACGCACGCGCACACACACACACACACACACAGGCCCGTGCGAGAATACAAAGATATGTCTTTTCTGATACTGTCTGTTGCCCTGCCACTCAATCCATACATATCTGCAAAATATGTAATATTGTTTTAATGGTGTTAATTTTACAAATTGTGAAATAGTGATGTGTTCCTGCTGCATGTGCACTGAGAGGGATGTGTGCAAAATAAATAGGTCATTGTTGTAATGAGCACTTGGAATTGACCATTAATTTGCAGAAATGTTATGTGCTTGTGCGAGCAAGTTTGTTTTTTCCAACCAAAATAACCTGGAGCGCAGACTAGTAGAAGGGACCGCTCACCCAGCACTTGTCCCGGCCTTTCCTTTTTTTGCTTCTACCCCTCTCTTTATACATCACAAAACTCGCTATATATGAGTCGGCATATAGTTCCCAGAAAATTTTTTAAAAGCTTTTGTGCTGCTCATTCACTTTCGCTGCCATGTGCGAATGTGAGCACGCTTAGAGCAGAAGGGCAATCTGGGGATGAGACCTTTTGGTTGGAAAACATGCTTGCTGGAAGCGAATTCTTGCACATTTCCATGAATGGTCAATCAGGGCTGCATGTTTTCTATGTGGCCGCAGATTTAGAGGTGTAGGGGATAGCTCTTACCCTTATGATTCATGCCTCGATCTGTTTCATGGGCATTTTAAACTGATGTCAGCACATATCACAAGGTTGAGAAGTACAGTTTCTATCATACGTTATATGTCTTTAAAATTGTACAACAGTACGTCAGGTCCAACGATTAACAAAAGCCATGGATTGCTGAAACACCGCCGCATTAGTTTGCAGAACTTGGGAATACATACTTCTAAACTGGTAGCGGTCATATCTTCAGAAATCATACGAAGTCTATGTGACTTTCAAGGTGAACGACTACAGTTTGTAAACTGTAGCATGTTTCAAATTATAATTACTTGAACATCTAATCACTAAAACTCCTAACTTGTTTTGACGTTTTATGAAAATAGTGCCTGCCTCTAAGAGTGACAGCTCAGTAAGGAGTTGAATTGCAGGTCATGAATAATAATTAATCATAATAAAATAATAGTGTTAATGACAGAAAGTGAAATAGACTACGTCTTGAGGACATACCCTCGATAGTAGCTTATAGTGGCTAGGGTGTTGGCTTGCAAAGCTTGAAGTCACGGGATAAAATCCCGGCCATGGTGGCCACATTTCAATTGGGGCCAAATGCAAAGAACACCCATGTCTTTAGATTTAGGGGCATGTTAAAGAACCTTAGGTGGTCATCAGAGTTGCTCCAGAGCCCTCCACTGCAGAACCTGCCTTATAATCATAGCCGGCTTTCGCACGTAAAACCCCATCAATTATTGTTATTAGTCTTGAGGACATAACTAGAAAAATATGGTAATGTGGAGGCGGCTCTTGCTGCTTATATTTTGCACAGTGATGGAACGACGGGAGGACTGCGAGGCTGCTGTGTGTTTGTGGAAGGAAGCCGAGGCACCGTACCCTCGCTGCTTTCAGCCACAGGACTACTATGGCTATAGGCTGCTTGGATACTCAGCACAAGACGCAGACCATGCCCTGTTCAACTTGACTTATGCGGGTGGCCCGTACAGCCCTTACTCTGAAAGTCTCATACCCAACGTGCAGTTCGAGCTAATCAAGTACAGCAACCGCATTGTGCGCTTCAAGGTTTGTATAACATGCTGTACTAACCAGCCATACTCTGTCCAATATCACGGTCCTGGATGCTCCAGTCAAAGTGGAGGACTATGTTTTTAGAATAATCCAACAGGGATTTGTAGTGTTTCAGGGGACGTTCAGTGGTTGTCGCAACAGGAACTATGACAGGACAGATTAGACTGTCGTTTCATCGTAACTGCATAGAGTTGTGGCTACAATTCCTGTCTTGAGTCTGACATCCTGTTTTCAAGCCGCGCTTTTTGTTACCACAGCACATACATCTCATCGCTTTGTTTGTATGCTTGCTTGTTTGTTCCCATTTCATCTTATAATTTTCTGCTGTTACTTTGACATCGTCACTAAGCTTGCTGTCTGTAGTATTGGATGTTACATACGTCATATTTACTGAACAGGGATAATTTCATGGTGTTATTCTTCCTTCCACTGGAAATGGCATCATTTTTATGGTTGCATCCTTCTGTCTTTCTTTATCTTAATACCTTCCCTTCCAAATATATCATGCAGTTTGTTAATGCCGCTGAGCGACGTTATGAAGTACCTGTCCAAGACACCTTCGAGTTTCTTCACCAGCGCGAGCCTGCATACAACCCTCACTACTCCTTCAAAATGGGCACCAGCAAGAGAGGCGGCTTCTTTCATTTCAGCATCATGCGTCGGCACACGGACGTCAAGCTGTAAGTAGACCTGCTGGCGTACATGGATCTGGTGCTGTAATCAAACCGCGGCCTTCACTAAATCAAAGTCAGCTTTGTTAATCAGGGAGACAGTGGGTACCATCATGCTGCCATTGGGTGGACGGTTTTCTCAGTCTGCCTGTGTGCCAAAAAGCATACCCAAGTTGTGTAACTTCATGAAACATCAGAGCAGAATGCCAAGTTCCCTTGCCTACAGGCATCTACTTTTGTATGAGCAGCAAGTGGTGACTCTGAGAGGTTATTTGCAGGGCTTGAGGTTGCAGGTATAACTATGGCTATGCAGGTATAGCTATAGCTATGGTGGGGACTCAAATACTTTATTCATGCTTTTAGTTGTAGCCAGAAAGTAGGCTGGGCAGCAGCCATGGTAACTGTGGCATATTGTATGGATCAGTGCGAGTCTTGTGCTAAGCGCACTATTGGGAATGAATATAAGAAGACATCAGAAGGCAACAGATGACAAAGCACTCGAGTAAGAACCAAAGAGAGCGAGTAAAGAGCTAGGAAGGAAAATAAGAATTCACTGTCATCGACCACAATATCATGCCATGGCACTAGCTAATTCTACCAGGGATACTACCACTGGATACTACCTAGTTTCTCCATATTGTTCCATTTTGCATTTCTCTTATTGCATATGATTTCCACTTTGTGATAGCACTACCCACAGATACCTTCTTTCTCCACATACGTTTCTTGGCTCTTGGCTTCATGAAATTCGAGGAAGTGTTACTTTGCTTTGTTGAACAATTACGGCACATTCCTAAAGTTTTGGACAAGTAGTGTTCGCCTGGTGACTGCAGCATCGACACTAGCATCGGCGGTTTGGTGATGACCAACCAGTACCTTCAATTCGTCACGTACCTGCCATCAACCAACCTGTATGGCTTCGGCGAGTCAATGCACCGGAGATTAAGGCACGAGTTTGACTTCACGACACATGTCATGTTTGCCAGGGACCAGATGGTCAAGGTGAGAAGCATTTAATCATATGTGAGGCTGCAGATGAGGCTTAGCACATTGAGAGATGCCCTAAGGGCGACTTCCAACAAAAGCACCTAGAAGAGCTCTAATAAGAACTATTACTGCGCCCTTTAATGGAATCAGTGAATGAATAAATAAATAAATAAATTGACGAATGACAAGAAGTAGATAGAATATTGTAACCTGGGCCAGTGATGGTCCAGTGATGGACTCATTGAAAATGTCGGTTGTGATCAATAATAATAATAATAATAATAATAATAATAATAATACAAAAATATTGAATTGAATTGAATTGATTTCTTCTGTTTACAACAGAAGGGACTGTGCGATGTCAGTGCACGTTAAAGAACCCCAGGTGGTCGAAATTTCCGGAGCCCTCCACTACGGTGTCTCTCATAATCAGAACTGGTTTTGGGACGTAAAACCGCACAAAACAACATACAACAGAAAGGAAGCAGTAGCTAAAGGCTATGTGGCCTGACTAAGGCTTCTGCTCCTGTAACAGCTTGGCACGCAGGCCGTACGTAGCACAAATCAGTACAAAATGTGCTGTACAAATTCAACTGAAATAGTCGCAAAAAAAATAATAAAACGACATGTCTACACAGAAGAAAGCAGACAGATGCGACAGTCGCTAAAGGAAACGTCATGTCTCCAGAAAAAACTGAAAAATTCGACATAATTCAATTAAAGAACGTTTTGTCTTAGACAACTATAACCTAGATTTGAGACAGAGGAATTGACAATACATAGTGCACTTTACGTAGTGCATATATAAATTTGTTGATGATCAGGTAACTACAACAGACTACTATGAATTTAAATGACTGTAAAGTGAACAGGTAGGGTTTAAGAAGAAGAAAGTTGCTTGCCAGTCAGTGAAATTTCGTATACATAAAACTATATAGAAATGTAAAGACCACTTCGATGCATTTCTAAGGGATTTAATGGTTTGTTGATATTGATCCAAAGCCAGCACAAGGTCATTTGACAACTTTTGCACGTATAATTTTTAGTATAGTTATACTCGGGACGACGAGAGCCTGCAATCCTAACTTACCTGACTCCAGAATGAGTCGGTGTGAATTCGCATGTACGCGCACAGTCATGCACAGAGTTCTACGCTGGGGGGAGCAAGATGCCACTGTAGCACCCTTGCCTCCTCTCCCCTCTCTCCCATCCTTTTCTCTTTTCTTCCAAATCACCTGTCACTGAGCCCTTTAGGACAAAACACAGTACAGTGTAAAGGTATAGGGCAGACTTAGTGAACCCCTTAGACGGTCAAGGCCATCCCTGCGCACAGCCTATGTGTATGCATATCTCTTAATTAAAGAAGGTGCTATGATCTTGTTCAGTGCCGTAGAACTGCTCTCTGAGCAGCTCTGCACTTGGGCTAGTGAGAGAGTAGTGAACCCTCAGCAAACAAGAAACCAACAGGTATTTCTGTGGTGGGACATTCGTTCAACCAGGGAGTAGCTATGCTCTCATATAGCTACTGCCCCATTACTATTAAAGTCACACTTTCTAGGCAAAATTTCAAGGACTTTGCTTATGTTACATCTGCTGGTCCTTCCCCTGCCATACAGTTAGCACTGTTGTGTAGAACTCAAATAGTAAGTGGGCTTATATGGACACACACATACATCTGTACTACATCTACAGATGTAACACTGCACAGCTGCATATTCTATACTCACAAGGTCAAGCAACAAAACATAGCTAAATACCTTTAGCACAATAAATTTATTCCATCTAGCAGATAATCCCTTTAATAACGGAAGTCCTTCTCAGCACTTCTTTCACTGGATTTGCTATGTCTGCTACAAAATTGGTTTTTTACTAAGCATATTGAAGATAGTGCACTAATGAATTCAGCTGATTGGTGATGTGCAAAAAGGGGTTTGGTTACAGAGACAATTCTGAGCTTTGGTTGCATGAGTCATGTTGGTCATGTGGCCCACCTTTGCACATCATGTCAATTAGCCATAGGTTCTTAGTTTTTTGTGGTTATAGCATGGTGCAGGATATTAAAGCTATTTTAACATTTGATTAACTGCCTTACAAAAGCTTCACTCCACACAATACTGAAAATGTGCATTAATTGCTTTTTTTTTTCTCACATTTGAAATTAGAATGACAGAAACCTGTATGGCGTCCATCCATTCTACATGTGTGTAGAGGATGGCGGCAAAGCACATGGAGTGCTTCTCCTGAACAGTAATGCCATTGGTGAGTTTTCAGAGTTGAAAATGTGGTGGTTTCATGTCGCTAAACTGTGAAATAAGTTATATATGAAGGATGCTGTAGTAGGAGGCTGGAGGTCAGCTTTTACCATGTAATGGGATATTACCATGCACTGAAGTGCAGTACGCAGTCATTTCTATATTTTTTATTTCCCACTAAAATGCAGCTGCTAAAATTGGAAGTCGAACCCACATCGAACACAAGCACTGAGCAGCAGCAGTGGTCTTGCCATTACCAAGTCTCCTCATTCTGGAGGAAATTCTATTTCTAAGAATGTCTTTGTGGTATGGCATAATGAGCAGTTTTTCATCTGAATCAATGTGGGTTGTTTCAATTCGGAACCTTGCATTACAGTCGTCTGTTGCCTGAAGATTAGTAGTTCATTCATTGCCTGCTGCATGAGCGAAAAACCGGCTGCCAAACCCTTTCCATTTCTTCTTTCCACTACTGTTCGTTGCTAGCACCACAAGTGGCTGACATGCCAGTTGCTTTGACACCTTGCATGACCTCCAAAATGGTTGTGAACCGTTGCCAGTCTTGGAGGTCTCTTGATTGGAGCACCCCAAGGGGCCACAAACAAAAAGTGCTTAGCAGATGTTGCAATGTTGCGTATACTATTTCACCAGCACCGAATGCTCACTGCACATCTTAAAGTGGTGGTTACTCAAGCGACAGCCCACCCAGCTTTCAAAAATGCGCCCAAGTGATCACAGAGCATAGCACGTCTCAGGATGCCGCTGAGACACTGGCTGTCACGGCACTGCCCACACGGGATGATAGTGCCAGTGGTGAGCACCACCTTGCAGATCTTGCTCAGAACTCAAGGCATGCTGATTCTGCTGAGAGCTTGAACGTTTCTAAGACATCTAGTAAAGGAAGCAATGGTTCATGTCTCGCTATGAAAATTGGATGACAGACCGCTGGAAACGTTTTGAGTATTTTATTCGGTATACAGGCCAGAGCTAGTGTAGAAATTGTATGTATGTAGTGGTTAATTTCTTTCAAGCTTTGCAAAGAGTCTCTTGTTTCTTTTATACACCTCCCTTATTGCAAAACAAAGGCTTCTACCTGGAATTTATGATGCCATCAGTTGTATAGCACTTTGCCTGTTCCTAATTTTACTCGTTGCACAATGCCTACATTCAGCAACTATCATTGCTGCTCAGTGGCACTGCTAATGCTCCCATGGCCAAACTTGCATACACGTCTCCCCAAAAAGTGGATGGCCGACAGCATGCATATTGTAGAAGATGTAGGTTGATCTCCCGCTACATCAAGCTATCTTTCCATTGCTTTTATTCCTTATTATCCCGACATTTGAACTGAACAACCAGTTTCCTTGCCCGGTGTTTTCTCTGTGTTTGCTTCAATTTCTAATACATGCTGTACACATGGAAGTTGTCAACCAGGCAAAGCACAAGAAATCGCATGTGCTTTTTCATACATGCTTTCAGAGTATACGCTTCTCAAGGCTCCTGCCTTGCGGCTGGCCACCATCGGAGGAGTTCTGGACTTCTTTTTGTTTGTGGGAGACAGCCCCATGCAGGTCATTGAACTCTACTCCAGTGTACGTGTCTCTCCCTATTTTACATGTCTTGCATTTTAGTAAGTGTGGGAGACGTTAAACCCTGAATCGATGTTGGCTAGTGGCCAGGAACTGCAACTGCGTCCTCGTACACTGCAGCAGAGAATTGACTGCAGAGCATGAGCCATAAATCTTCTTCATACCCACCGACCTTCCTCAGCAAAAGTGTCAGGATTCTGAAATGTAGAGACTAAACTGATATAGTTGAGAATAATGTTTTGAGGGGCCGATTGGTTCACAACTGGTTTTAAGGAAATGCTCCACTTGAGAACACAAGTGGAACATCATTTACAAGTACATAGTTCCAGTTGTTTTTGTGTACATCCTAGCATGATGCTCCTTTAATTGCATTAGCAGATATAGTGACAATACCACACAAAGGAATATTTAGAAATCATACAAGTGCTCACACTATTTCAATCTGTGTTGACACTGGTATAGCAAAATGGGTCGACCTACAATTGTGTAAGTATGGTAAAATATTTCACATACTTCACCAAAAGCGTCGTGGGGTTGCCTTTGGTATATTTTTTAATAGCACAACTACATCTCTCTCTCTGTGTTTTCTTGTGTACTGCAGTACCTTTTCTTTCAGTTTGCATAATTTTACCCTTTGATAAACCCACATTAATTGATGAGCTCCATTTGCCTCTAATTGTCATGGGAAGATCCATGGAGGCTTGGAGATAGCCAACAGTGACTTCCCTATTCTTTCACCATTAATGGTCGCTTCACTCTGTGTGTCCGCTACTTTGTACAGCATAAGTGTACAGTATGTATTCAAAGTAAGGTCATGGTGTTGACGTACCACTTATACCGAGGAATTTGTATACAGTAAAACCTCATTATAACAAACCCGGATATAACGAAATATTGGATATAACGAAGCAATCGCAATTCCCCTTGAAATTCCCATGGGCGAAATGGATATTGGCTATAACAAACTAATGGTTATAACGAAGTAATTACGGCTACCCCTTCAACTTCGTTATAACGAGGTTTTACTGTATTTGGCATTTGGGGAACATGGCTGCAGGTGATCGGCAAGCCTTTCCTGCCCCCATACTGGGCACTGGGATTCCAGCTGTCACGATATGGATATGGATCATTGGACAAACTTAAGAAGGTGCTGGAGAGGAACCAGAAGGCTGGATTTCCCATGGTGAGTGCAAGCTCTTTACTAACTAACCTTAACCAGACAGTTCAAGACGTTTTGCAGATGTTTTCAAGCTAAGCCACTAGATGCCTCTGGGCAACCTACGAACATGTGTGCTTACACTTTATGACAGGTATTGTTTACAGGCTTTCTGAAAGCAACAGGCGCAAAGCTTCAATTTGAAATGTATAGTACTTGTCAGTGACTTCCACGCAAAAAAAATCGTGGAATCTGCATGCAGTCTACAAACGGTCTTTCACTTGTCTTTTAAATTTAATCCTACACTCCTCATTTATGTGTCAGCATATGAAATGCAGAAACCAAAGCTGCAAAGTGAGTCCAGTGGTTTTCTATAGAGAATTTTTATGGAAGTGTGTTGTGTGCCACACGAAGTGTTTGGCTGTGTGTTGAAATGCTGTCCCCTCATAAGGTAAAATGGAAATGCAAACTGCTGGATGTATAAGCCTAGAAAACATCAGGGATACGTCCACTGTAGTTTTTGAAAATATTACTACTACTAGTAGTAATAATGATGATAATGCACTCATTTCAATATGAGCAATTATAGTCTCATAGCCTACGTGAGCTAATCAAGCCTTGCTACAAATGTTTACAGCTTGTTATCTGTCTGGTTACTACTGTAGCTGCAGCCACATTAGATCCACTTCCCTACTTATTTTTAACTGGTGCTCATACAGTTTCTTAGTTACCTTGACCACTGAATAAATAAATAAATAAATAAATGAACAAATAAATAAATAAATATCAAAAGCAAAATGTGAACGTTATGTAAATACCACAAAAGGGAGAAAGAGAAGAAAAAGAAGAAAAAAATGAAAAACTGCAGGCATTTGACACTTCTCTACTCCAGTCAACTGCACAAAATGAGTCTTGACTTCCATGAGTAAGCTGTTACAGTTTGGTAAAAGAATAGGAGGGGCTACTGTCAAACCTTCTGTATTATATACTAAGCATACCTATGCTTATGTTGCAGAACGTACATGCATTGACAATTCTAGGCATTGGGAATACGAACCTGATTTATTCATTTCTATTTACTGTCCCTGTCAGTGCAGGACGTGCAACACCTGGACATTGACTACATGAAAAACTCAACCACATTAACTGTCGACCCTGTGCGCTACGCCGGACTGGCCGACTTTATGGCTGAGCAGCGAGCTAAGAATGGACTGCGGTTTGTCATCAACCTGGTACGATGCACACATGGTGGTGATAACAGCGACAGAGTTTGAAGCTATGATGGCTCCAGCCACAGTTCCTTAAATTTTCCAGCGTTTTGAGGGTAGTTTGGTCTCTTCTTAAGGGTGTGACTGTCTGGTTCGCAGAGGTGGCATCACTCATTCAATCTAGCCACAGATCTTTGTCAGAATGTTCACGTTCAAGCAACTGAGTTTGCCTTTTAAATGTAATGTGTACCACGCATACATTCTGCCCAAGTCCTTATGCAACCTCAATGTCATCAACTCCAATTTGGTTTTCATTCTTTGTGGCATGCATAAAATACCGTGTTTATGGCTATGCCATTCTGCAGTCACAGAGAAATTTTTGTGTAACATGATTCTGAGTCTTCTC
Source organism: Hyalomma asiaticum (assembly GCA_013339685.2). Classification (NCBI taxonomy): domain Eukaryota; kingdom Metazoa; phylum Arthropoda; class Arachnida; order Ixodida; family Ixodidae; genus Hyalomma; species Hyalomma asiaticum. The sequence continues at coordinate 21,779,208 of CM023491.1, read as the reverse complement.
CCACTAATTCACCACCTACATTCCGAACGTCTCTATAGCTTATGTCCTATGTGACTTTCTTCAACATCAGGTTACTGCTTTTACTGGAGGTAGAACACACGCTTATTCTCTTCAAGTAAACACTTTAGCTGTGGGTCCATAAGAGATGGTAGTTCCCTACATTGCAATGCACAGTACTTTTCTGCCTTTGTGAACAATCAGTAGAATAGGCAAGCATATATACATGTGCTTGACAGTTGATTTAGAACATGTGAACACCAGTGGGAAGAGAACGAAAGCTTAAGCCTGTATATGGTTTCTTTTTTCATGCAAGTGGCAGGTGAATAATGAGAGTACACTAATGGCTTCATTACACTGAAAAGCATATTTCATGCTCTCAGTTTAATCTGGTGCAAAAACACTGTGATAACCAATGTAGAAATGATTTCATTCCTGCCTTGGTGGAAACATTTCTACCTAGGTTGGCACTGTATTTTTTCATCAGCCTGTTATTGCCCAAAGAGGCAGAATTCCACCAGACTCCTGATTTTCGTTCACTCGATCTGGGTGCCATCTTTCATACATTGCATTGTGTGGCCTCTAGAAGAGTGTGAATACTGCTAGCTAACATGTCTGTAATGTATAGATGCGTGTTGTCCTTTCTTGTCAAATGCAGCATGTTGCTGCAGAATGTGCAGCGTGATGCTATTCTACTATGTGGTCTCCAAGGTCTTGCCTAGCTGCACATCTTTTGTAGTTGTGTACAGGGATGATGCACACTGACGCACACCTTTCAATACCCTTTTATGCGGTTAGAGCAAGGTAAGTAAGGCCATATTTTTGCTACAGTACAGAGAAACTGGCAATGAAGTCTGTCTGCAGCAAGTAATAGAAATGGCAATATGGAAGGAAACTTGGCCACCTATTGCAGGCCATTTTCATTTTGAGTAATGTAGTAATAGGGGTATAACAGTTGCTATAGTGCATTTAGGTATTGCCAGTTTGCTTTTTTATTTCTCATAAGTGTGGATTTCATCAACATGTGCTCACAGACACCAGCACTTCCGAGCACATTCCCCGACTACCAGCCGTTTGTGCGTGGCTGCCATCGCAAAGCATTCATAGAGTATCCGAGCATGACGCCGTTGGAACGACGCAGTGTGCCACCTGCTGAATACAAGCCACGAGACATCATGTTTGGAATTGTGAGAATGAGCTTTGATGCTGTTCAGTATGTTAGGTGGATGATAAATAAATCTCTTGACACCACCATAATATCATTGGATGTTATAATGACATCAACAGGGCTCCCATTTGTACAAACTCCAAGGTATGCGAGCCCGACCTTCATTCCCTCAACTCAATTGCATTCACTTAGCTTACTGTGCAATCCAGCAGTAATTGCCTTCTAAGGTCCATTTCCTTTTTTTTTTTAATTAATGCTAAGCCCCTGATACGTTCAAGTCATGAATGGATTGCGTGTATCAGTATGTGACACGTACAGTGCACATGACAAAAAAATATTGTGCATCAACTGTTAAATAAACTAAGTGTAAACGTTTTTCTGTTGAAGCACATGGAGTTCTAAAAGAATGTATATTTCATGTGTGTAAACATTTTAGTCACCTCTTCCTTTCTTGGGTGCCATTAATGTGCACTGTAAGGTGTTGAAAGTTAAGTACATAGACGTAGCTAAATAAGCAAGCACTGCGAACAAGAAGGCAGCAACACGAGTGCTTCTGGGGCTTCTTGTCCCTTGTTGCTCACTTTTCAGGGCTCCTCTATTTAGAAACGAATTGCCTCCTCAATCAGCCATCTGTTTTAAGTATTCACATATCAGTTTTTGAAAACCTGTATAGGAACCTGACTTTAATTTAAAAGCTGGCAATACTGAAGGCACTTTCTCTCTCTCGTAATTAATTATGGCTATTTGATTATCAGCATTCCACAGTGTATCTCACTCTGCTGAAAAATAAGAACATGCAGTGTCTTACGAAAAAAAAAAAAAAACTGCATGAAATGAAGCACCGACAGCTATAGGTAAAGAAATAATGTAAGCACTGACTCGCACATTCTGTGATCACCATAAGCTTTCTGTGTTTCTCTTATGTGTTTAATTTTATTAAAGGTCAATACAAATCAATGGAACCACCTGTACAGCTACTTGTACATTAATTTCTTTTTTTTACTCACCCACTTGGAGTTCTGAAATTTCAGCATTTTTTTCTAGGCAATCATATCGGAGTTAGTGAATAAATTGATAAGGATTCACTTGAGGGATTTGTGTTCAAGCTAAAACATACCATTTCGATGCTTTTATCTCTCAGCTCTGGCCTTGCAGCCCCGTAGCATATGTGGACTTCTTCAAGAACTCTACCGCCCTCTGGTGGAAGGACGAACTGGCAGAGCTGCGAAAGAAACTGCCCTTCGATGGCATCTGGCTGGCAAGCAACATTGGCATGCTGTTCTGTAGCTTTTCTTGTCTGTATTTGCATACCTGGCTGGTCCTTGGTTAAATTCTCAGTAGAAACTGCTCTTTGATGCAGGGCTGGACAGAGGACTTTTCAAAAGGGTTTTAATAGCTTATGGGAAGTTTGACACCTAAAACTTAGTATGGGGCATCAGCACCCAAAGCCACATATATATATTTTGTCAAAACTTTGACGTGAGCACGTCCACTTGTCACCATCGGGACTTTACCTATGACCTCATAGGTCCAGTCTTGAGAGTGGTGCACTAAAAAATTAAGAACGCCATTCAGACCTCCCCTCTGAATCAGTCACTACTTCAATAAGACACAAACACAGTATCTGTTATGTGTTTGAAGATTTTGGCAAACATCAAACGGCCCCAGGATAGTCTAATCTGTCTTCAGTATTTTACTATGGCATTCTTCATAGACAAGGCTCGAGTCTGGGCGTGGGTGTTAAAACAACAAACCAGCCAATAATTAAAACAAAGGCATATTATGACAGATTTCCTTTTTTACAGTTTACAGCTTTCCATGTTATCACAGTAAATCTTATCACAGTAAGACTAAGAAAAAAAACTTTACTATCACCTCAGAAAAAATATGTTTATAGAGAATGTCAACTCACCTGTTGTAATTTAAAAAAATTAAGCAGTTCTGTCACATCCTCCAGTTGTGCAGTGATGTGACAAACGAGTTTAAAAGCTTGTATGCTTGCTGTGTGGTAGGCTTGAAAAGGTGCCTGGCCCCATGGATCCTGTGAAAACTTGTGGATATGTTGCTGATTGACTGGATGGGAAGCTATTAAACTGTGTACAATAAAGGGCTCCTTAGGATAACACACAAGCTAAGTATACAGCATTTAGTGTTGGCCATGTGTCTGTGATGCGAAAAGCTCAACTATGTAAAAGGCTCCTGGGATATGTGCCAAGGGGACTGCATAGAGTTCAAAGCTTGTGGGTAGTTGCAACACTACGCCTGGCCACTCCACGCAGCATGTGTTCGAACAACTGAAAGGCTTTACTAAAGCAGCTCATTTATATCAGTACTGGTATTCCGCACAGGACATGAATGAGCCAGCTGAATTCAGCGCCAACCGCGGTGCACTCGGCGCTGATGTTCGCAAGAGGTGCTTCAAGGACTGGAAGCTCCTGTGTCACGTGACCATATTCGATGACCCACCATACCCTACCAGTAAGTAAAACTGCACCTTCCACTTTTCCTGTATGAGATCTTTTAAAAACTGCATGGTCTTTTGGGCCAATTGATATGATTGTCTTCTGCGTCCTGTGTCATGCTTAAGATTCAGTGGTTTAACTAATGCTCTGCATCTGCCATTTAAATATTGCGCCAAATGCTACAGTCAAACTTGATATGAAGAACACAGATATAACAAATTATTGGTTTAAGTTTAACAAAGTAAATGATAAATAATATTGCCATTAAAACAGTGTTGAACATAGCTTTACACTCAATTACTGGATATAACGAACGTTTTCCAAGTTACATGGAATCATTATAGTATCGAGGTTTGACTATCATGTTGTACCTCAGTTGTAGGCAGTGGCTGATTCGGCCAAATGTGACTCTTCCTGAACCCAGTCAACTCATTGCGTTTGCAGAACCCCGACAGTTCAGTGTCAACGTGTGACCAGCCTTGAATGCTTCTTTTGCAGAAGCGGCGACCCGGTACGGTCCAGATGCCCGTCTCAGCGACCGCACACTGTGCATGAGTGGCCGCTTCGGCGACAAGGAATGTTACTGGCACTACGACGTGCACAACCTGTACGGTTGGAGTGAGATGCGAGCTACACACAGGTAGAGTACATATGCTCGAATGTGCGTACTTAATTTGACCACGTGGCTCTTTGACAAACTCTTGACTGCAGGGGTGAGTAAAGAGTTTTAACATGCACATATATGTTAGTGTTTATGGACCAGCTTGCTAAAGCTCTTTGTAATATTCACTCCTGTAATCAAGAGTTTGACAGAACGCTGTGGTCTGGTTATAGTACGTGATCCACCACTAAGTGGTGGATCACCTTCTAATCTTTCCTTGGCACTGCCTGGACTGTAACTGCACACCCACGTTAGATGAATTCTCAATCTTCTACACAACTAAGAATGAAGAAACATGTCTAATGGTTGAGGCTTGGCATATCAATAACAGTGCAAGTGTACGCATGAGTTGGCTTTTGATTAGCCTACATAGGGAAGAGCTCAAATGCCTTAACTATTCTCTCACATACACTGGTACATGTAGTCAATTACAGGGGGCACTACCATTCCTGAGCATGCACAGATAAGTTTTGTCCCTTCTTTTTTTTTCAACCTCAGTGCTTTCATTCAGTTAATAGTCGGTGTTGTGTTGTCTACTTTCTTCTCTGATGTCCATGTCTGTGTGCCTTACTTTTGTGTATTATGAACCCTTACAAACGAGCTAAGCTTTCTATCATTTTATAGTACCACAAACAAACGGCACTTGTGGCACAACAACCTGACCAGTGTCATTTTAACCGGTCTCAAAAATTATTTTACCAGTGTCAAAAAATAAAACCTGACATCTCAGAATTTGAGCACATCGTTCGTTCACAAATTCAGTCAAATCTTGCTTATTTTTGCACTGTTCACTGAAATATCTGCTGTGTTAAATTTGCATTTTGTTTCTAGATGTCTTCACCTAATGGTACCACGGGTTGTATACTAACCTGTACACATGGCTCAGTGCTAAGAAATAAAGGAATATTTTTTTTTCTTTGTTACCTTTGCCTGGAGCGACATTCCTTCTGCTTACATGTATGATTAGGCTTATTAGCAAATGCAACAGTGTCCTATGTTGATTATCGATCACTCCTGCAGTGCTCTCAATGAGGTTCTAGATGAGCGGCAGGTGATCATCAGTCGATCGACATACCCTTCGAGTGGCCGATATGGAGGTCACTGGCTCGGGGACAACCTCAGCACCTGGAGTCACCTTCGGCGCTCCATCATCGGTACTGCCGTGGGTTCATTAGTCTCTTCCTTGCTGTTCGCTTTATTGTGGGGGAGACCGCTGTCATGAGTGGATTGGCTTTCTATTCGTGATGTCAGATTTTCTTGGAAAGCAATGCTATTATTCTCATTAGAGCATTTTCAACCACAGACTATCATTTGACTCGATGGCTACATATAGAAAAAGGGATGAAATATAAGATGCGTTTGGCATTTTTTGCTTGTGCCCTTGGGAAACGTAACTGTGTAATGTTCCAATGTGCTACTGAGCATGTTCACAGGTCCAACCTCGGCCACATTTTGATTATGTGAAATAGCACAAAGACGCTTGTTAACCGGCACGTCATGCACGTTTAGGCTTTAAGGACAGTGGTCAAAATTAGCTTGGGCTCCTTGACTAAAACATGCCTCTAAATCAGGTCATTGCAATTTTGGCATGTAACACCCCACAATGAGAATAATTAAGGGTATGCATTTAACTTTTATTATACGTTTATCTGCACCACATTTCACAACGTTTTCATAGTTAAGCAATGTGCACTTTGTCATGGATGTATTTATTTTACGATGTTTTATTTCTCAGGTATGCTCGAGTTCAACATGTTTGGCATACCATACGTAAGTAAAAGCCAGCCTAGACAAAGGTGGCAGTCATCATGACGAACACAAGTTAGAAAAAGAAAACATGCTGAGAACGTAGCATATTAAGTGCAGTGGCAATGAACTGGTCATGTTCCAGGTAGGTGCTGACATATGCGGCTTCATCGGCAATGTCACCGAGGACCTTTGCGTCCGATGGATGCAGCTGGGTGCCTTCTACCCATTCAGCAGGTCCCACAACGACATCAAGGCAGTTGTGAGTGTGTGCAGTTTTGTCGGTTATTTTTACAGGTGATGCCACAGGGCAAAAGTGTAGCCAGGGGTGAGAGGAGGAACAGTGGGCACGCACACCCCTTCCCTCCATCAAAATAGACAAAAGACACATGTGGCCATGCAACTTTTAAATCTTGAGAACCAGACAGCACTGGTGTCATCAATTTTGACAGCATCTGCAGAGTGCTAGCAATAGTATAAAGAAATGGAAAATGACAGGCATAACTGAATGAAATTGGAAGACACCAGAATGGATAAGAAAATGAACATGAGTAGCGAACAGCATAATTGACATTATAGGTGGGAACAGAAGAGTGAGCTTACACTTTGCCTTCAGAGTGCAACATGATAGCATTATCCAGCCCTGTTCGGATTGCCTACTCATAGAATATTACTTAAAACCAGTGCATCCTCTGGTATAATCTGTATATCTTTCTGTGTGGCACTGCCAAGGAGGGGAGTACCATCTGGATGATGTTTACACAACTAACATACCTGGGCCAGCTCCTTCTCTATATAGGTGGCACTGCCTGGCGTGCTGCTGTTGGTACAGTTGAAATGCTGGACAAGGGGTTTGTATTTCAGTTTTCTCATAACAAAACTACATTTTCTCGTACATTCAAATTACAGTTTGAGATACCTTGTGTAGGTTGCAGTTAAGTTGTAGTTAGCAATTTTTCTGGCAGACTTTATTTTGAGGAATTCAGTTTTGTTCTCTTCAGAGCTGGTTTTGGGACGTTAAGCCCCACAAATCAATCAATCAATCAGTTTTGTTCTCTAATAAGTTTGTGCCATAGTGGGAGGGCCTGTGGGATGAGGGTGGCTCGGGGTGATTTTTTCTGCCACGGACGCCGGCACTGATGCCAAATTTTTTGCGGTACAAGCTCCCAAATGTTACCAAGTTAAAAACGAACATGCATGGGCACACCACAAAATGTATAGGAAAAACAACTGGTGGAGAGCTATTGAAAAAGAATGGATACAAATGAATAGGAAATGCAGCGAAGGACACTGGCAGATTAGGTAGGGTGGTGGTGTCAAGAAATCTTCAGGAATAAAATGGAATCTGCTTCCACAAGATTGGGAGAAGTCTGCCTTGTGGTGGATGTAGAACAGGCTGATGATGATGATTATCATGATGAAGAAACAGATACCTTCTGTAGCAATACAATCAATGGCTCAGCTTTGCAAATAACATTTGCATTATACAACATATAAATGGCCAGACACACATACTGAGGAATCTATGATTATAACATATACTGCCTCTCCCTGCCACTGTGGTCTAGTGGCCATGGCACATGAGTGCGGATACAAAGGTTACGGCGGCCGCATTTCAATGGAGGCAAAATGTTGAAGCTCGTGTACTGCTCATTAAAGCGCTTGTTAAAGAACCCGAGGTGGTCAAAATTTTCGGGGCCCTCCACTACGGTGTGTCATAATCATATCGTGGTTTTGGGATTTGAAACCCCAGAAATCAATCATTTCCCTGTTTAATGTGTGCAGGACCAAGACCCAGCTGTTTTCAGTGCGGCTGCACAGGCTGTGATGAAAAAGGCCTTGCAGGTGCGCTACACCTTGCTGCCCTACCTGTACACACTCTTCTATGAGGCGCACAGCATGGGCTCACCCGTCGTGAGGCCCCTATTTTTCGAGTAAGCAGTGCTGTCCACATATATCATTTCAAAGGCCAAATGCATAGGAACAAGAAAGACAAAAAGTTCTGCACATGACTCTCAACCTATCTTTTAAGCATGAAAGAAAAGTTGAAAAGAGTCACACAATGCTTTTAAACTATGACAAAAACCTAATGCATGAAATTTTTAAAAGATTTATTGTTTTTATTCAATTATACAAGTATCAACATAGGTCTGTTGTTACAAGGAGCTCAGCTGCCTGTGTATTACATCTGAGTGGCCAAAGTCAGATGACAGTGCAAAGTAACTTAGAGGCTGTTTGCTCCGTGCAACTTGGTGATACAGAAATGACCTGATGGGTATCTACATAAGTCATTGTTCTGCATACTAGATATGTTGTGTACAGGTTTATTACTGCGCCCTCCCTGATGAATACAACTCGCCATGCGTGCAGGTTCCCGCACGAACCTCATACGTACGGGATCGACGCACAGTTCATGTGGGGCAGGTCTCTGCTTATCTCCCCCATCATACGAAAGGTAAGAATAGTTGACACGAGTAGGCTTATGTTACTAATGTACATGTAAAAGAAAGATTATACAATTATTGTTGACATTCCATGAGAGCATATGCACAACACAACTTTCATTAGTGTGTATTGGGCAGAGAATGACGGGGTGTCTATTTGGCTTCATTGCTTTAATTTTATTGGTTGAATGAACAGTGGGTCCCTGAAGACCCGCACGCACAATGTACCATGACAGCATGATAGCAACATTGCACATATGTCAACCGTTGTACATAACCTGGCTGCGGCCTTTTTCAACTGTTGGCATGGCACCAAGGATGGGTACTCACTTACCACACTGCAGATCCAGGTTCGATTCTTCATAGGGGCAAGATTTCTTTATATGCAGTTGTGTTGAGGCCATGCAGACAGATAGATCGATCAAAAAGGGGTAAAATAGTCAAATAATGCCTTCATGAAAAAGATACAGCTTCGCAGTTTCTGTAGGCCTCTTAAGCCCATACTATACACTTTGAAGAGGAGGCTAATGCTAAACGTAACAGCTTAGCGCAACGCTATGTGGAACATCCTGTGGGTGCCTGTACACCTGCACCTAAACAAAATAAGTGATATGCCAAAGTGCTAAATTGATGTTTAAATACATCGCCTCTAGCCCTCATGCTACCTACGTGGTGATGAAGTCAACTTTATTCTTGCACGTGGAACTTCAAATGTTATCGTGCTGGTGCGGAACACCTCCTACATGATTTTATGTTTCTTTGCTTCAACTGTAACCTGTGCCATGGAGTTACCTGGTTTTAAAGATGCCTCCAGTATGCCTTTGCCCTCTTTATGCTTCATTGCAGAACACATACATGTCCTTCTACCTGCCAACAGGCCTGTGGTACGAGTACTATGATGTAAGTCATTGCACACATTTATTTAAGCAAATTGATGTCACCCTCCTGCAAGTGTAGCCAGTGGAGCTTGCTCATGATTGATTGATTGATTGATTGATTGATTGATTGTGTTTAGCATGTCAAGAAACACTGGGGTTATGAAAAAAGTCATAGTGGGGGCCTGCAGACAAGTGTAACGTAGCCTATGTACTTTTTCATAGAGATGTTGTGCATGTGTACCAATACCTTATTACCAGAACACACCATTCCTGAGCTCGGGCGAATACATGGTGCACAACTGGCTCAAACTGAAGACACCGACACCGCTATATGTCCGGGCAAGTTCCATACTCCCGACGCAGACTGCTGGGCTGAACACAGCTTGACAGGTATTGCACTCGCTCACCATAGCTCTGCCAAAGGTGTGCATATGCACATTTGCCTATTATAGTATAACCTCGCACACTACGATTTCAACAAGAGACAAAACATTTTGAATGTGATGTCTTTCTTTTGTTATTGGTTAGATTAACCTTCTACAATATTCGATATTTTTATCCAGTGCATGCACCAACAGTGATGGCATGTTATAATGCTGCACTATAGCTCATCAGGTATCGTTTTAGCTATATCGTAGGAATGACATGACATACTGGCATGTTCGCTATACTGTAGGAACAACATACTGGCATGCTGACTTAGGACCCAAGGCACAGGAGTTGACTTGTCTGCAATTGCTGTGGCATGATGTGGAGCACTGGCAGGAGAATTCCTGGCATCATGCCTTCGATGACATGCGCAAAAATGCATCGTTGATTGTTTGTCAGTGCCAGATGAATCGCTGTCAGACCAGTGCACATTACTCTTTGCTCATGGCTCAGCAGGGGCGACAGTGGGCCTGCCTACCATGCTTATGCCAGCAATGGAAAGCAGGGTACTCTTAAATAGCTCTGCTTTAGAACAGATTAACCAGGTTGTAATGGTGGGACTGTGTCATTCTTGCAGATGAGTACACTGCACGTAATTGTTGTCTTTCGACATGAGATTTTCTATATTCTAACCACGAACACCCTAACTCGCTGCATGTTGGCCACGAATGCACAGTCATTACCATGGCACCACAACTGCGGTCACACTGCAAATGGCATGAGTGTGTGTCTCATCATGCAGTAGTTAATTTTTTTAACAAATGGCAGCTGTTTTTTCATCACAGGGATTGACATGGTGCTGATACCAATTCCGTAATATGCAGTGGTATGGATTTTCATATATTTATGTGCATTTTCTGAGGAAGCGAAGCCAGCTTTATTTTTTCATCATGCACAGGCTGAACAAAAGTGTAACACTCATGGTGTACCCGAATAATGGCAAGGCCGCTGGTGCTCTCTTCTGGGATGATGGTGTCGGGAAACGTGAGTGAACGGCTTTTGCTCATATATCAGGTTTCAGTGTCTGGAACATTGTGTGAATGGAGATGTTAAAGGAGCAATAAGCACAAGCTAATAGTAGAAGGCATATTAATGTCCATTACAATTGCAAGTGGAGAAAATGTATGTAAGGTAATATTACAGATAGCTCAAAAACCTTTGAAAGAAACAAGTGTGAACACACACATGTGAACGAAAGTGTGCGTACAAAAGAAAATCATAGAAGACATACTTTATACTGTATGAGAAAATGTAAGTAGAAAGCGAAGTTTACACTACGAAACTAGTGCCATTGCAAACCAGAACTAGGAGGAATTGACTTCAGGCATTAGTAAATACGTGGGAGTTTGATTAGGAAAAAAGAAAGAAACAGAAAACTCATTTCTAAAGAGTGTTACTTCACATATATTAACAATACCATCAGGAAGCCCAATAACCAGTAATAAGCCACGTAGTAACCATTGGAACAAGCATAAGAAGATTCTAAATTCATTTGAGAGCCATGTACCATAGGCCACCAGATGATAAGGTTCCAATTTAGAGGATTTTCATTGCACCTACTCATGTTCAAACGACTTTTTGTAATTAATTAAGCGTAGGACATCTCAATACCTGTCCTGCATACCGTTGAAAGGAAGCATAGGATTATGTCAGAACCAAAAATTAATAGTGGTAATAATAACAATATGAAAAATGCACAACAATGATCTATCAAGCTTTCCAAGAAACATCTTTTATATTGCACTTTGTAAGCAGCTATAGTGCCTTCACTTTAATGAGCCATCCGGTAAAGCTGGTGTCTTCTCGTAGCTTTTGAAAGTGGTTTTAGTGCAGGTGTGGCTGCCTCCACAATTTAGGTGTCAGCCGATCTAACTACAGCTTGTCATTTTTCATTTTTGACAGAAAAGTTACAGAATAAGTGTTTTTATTGTGAGGGAGAGCACAATTCAGTCTTGACAGTTGCGTAATTGTACAAAGTGCATTTGTTGGCACATTCGTGAGAACAGCTTGGAGGACATTATGGTGAGCCCTAAGATATTAATGGCATTAATTGTACCCATATAGAGTCCCATTTTGATGGTCACGATTACTTCATAAATTCAATAACTGACAAATTTCTCCTGAACAGGAAACATTGAAACTGGTGCCTATGACTACATACAATTCCGCATCGTTGCCGTAAGTAAAAGGAATAGTCTTTATTTTTCGTAGTTTCTCCGTTACATTCTAAACTTTCTAAATGCTCATATTTACATGATAAGCTTGCGTTTTTTCATGTGGTTCTGAGTGCACAACCTCATAATGTGCTACTGAGCCCCTTTATTGGAGCCGCTGTTTTATTAAATTAATTTTTTTTTTTTGTGGTATAGAAAGACACATCAACGTAAATAGTCCTGCATTGTGAGAGTTGCTCACAACAAATTACATGTTGCTTATCACAATTGCTTTGAACATTTAAACAACAAAAATGCCTTCACATTATACCCTTATAAGAAAGGAACCAAAAGACCAGAAAGCATGATTACCAAAAAATAAAAAAAAATGCAATCCCTAAAGTAAGAATTTTATGAAGCCACCAGGTAATGAAGTCAAATAAAACATTGTAAATGTTATTTGCAGTTTCTTCTAATTAAGGTGTAGTAACTGTGAGCCAAAGGGAGATGAAAGTGGATGAAGATGCAGTTTCCCACTGATGGGATGACCCCTACAGACGTATGCTGATTTCTGTTAAGTCGTGGGCATAGTATGGCAGCCAACACCACAGCACGAATAAAGATGATATACACGTATATATACATGTTTGTGTGCATCATGTATGTTGTTGGCATTCCATGCATGCATATTCTTTGTCTTCACTTTTCTTCTTGTATGTTGTGGTGCATCTTAACTACTTTTGTTCTTGTGGGTGCTTGGTCTGAAGTGCTTTTCCAGCATCACACGGGATGTCTAGACATGCTATCCAAATTATGCTGCACATTAAAAATTATCTTCACAATGCAAAAAGAATGCATATGTATTGTGTGGCACCTTTATACATGAATTTTTTTTCTTCTAGTGTCACATGACCATTAGCCGGGTGCACAAGAACACTATGCCTGTGCCACTGATCATTGGCACCATTGTGGTCGTGGGCATGGAGAGTGCACCCACTCACCTTTACGTCGACGAAAATCTCCAGGAAAAGGCCATAACCCCAGTCGGGAACAAGGTCACCATCTCTTGATCCGTACCATTCGATATTTCATAAATATGGAACAATTGAGAGGGAGCATTAGTCCTAGGCCTACTGCAAATTTCCTTAAATCGCGTGTAAGATGCCGAAGTGCCTATCTAGGACAACTGCCGCAGCGATTCATTTGAATGAACATCGTGACATTTGGCAGAGCCATGTAAATTTCTAGCAAGTTAAAAAAAAAACAATTTTGATCGTTGACCTTGATAGTTATGTCTTTAATATTTGTCATAAGTCAGTCATTTTAAATCTATAACTAAGTCTTCAAGTGCACATATCTGCAAGAAAAACAGTTATCACAGTCCTGTAAACCACATTTGTTAGAGTGTCCTTAGCAGACAGATGTGAATACGTAAATTTACAGTTTATATGAATTAGAATATTTTTCAATGTTTTCTAAAAGTTCTATTCACAAGTCAGAGCATTATCTCTCGGAATACTGCATAATACATTAAGTTGCAGGGCTTCATATGTGTTGTAAGATGCAGTTAGTAGAATTGTGACGTTATGTTTAATTGTCAATCTACAGGCTCACTGTAAAGCTGCCTTATGGGGTGCTTCAGAAAACGTGTCCGAATGTCTTATAAATGCAGAAAACCAGATAATTGAAAAAGGTGAAGAGGAGCAGTGAAAACGATGAACAGGGGATGTCGCTGGAGCCAACGTTTTGAGGATCTGTGTTCATCACATGCAGTTGTTGCCTTGACAAAGATAAATCCACTTTTCGAAACATTAATTGGCTTTAGTGACAATCCTGTCCTTCGTCATTTTCAGTGATCTCTTCATCAATATCATATATAGAAGTTGACATTTTTGCTGCTTCCCATTTTTTGTGTCTCTGTTCAGCACACTTGCCTTTTTTGGGAGTGAACACCTGCAGTGTGTGTGAAGTAAGAAAACTAAACTTGTGCTAAAAGTACACAATGTTTGTACGTGCAGGTGTATGAGTTCAAGGTCCAGCTGAGCCTCCACTTGGACGACAGGGAGCATAGTGTCGAGTGGGAGGGCGAGGGAAACAGATGCGTGATGTAATATGGTAGGCAGCCTTGCCAGGTCATGCAAAATGCGACTGCAGACCTCTGAGGCAAAATCATAGACAAGTGAGACCGGTCTTCCCGACTACGACTGTCGGTTGATTCGTGAAGAAAGAAAAGAGAAATTCAAACTTGTGATAGAATAAACAATGACTAAAGCAATCTCTGCTTTGTTGTCATCATGACTTCCATAAAAACTACAGTTCGACCCCTTTACTGTGCACACTTACTATACATATGCACTATTTACACCTTAGCTTAGCTTATTTATTACCGTTGCTGCTTAATACCTATGTATACTTCCAAATGTCCTTTCAACAGTGAAGACAGACTGAGATTTTTAAAATACTCGTGGAAGCTCATGATTAAGAAAACGGTGCGCCAAAAATGAGACATTGAAGATGACACGAAGACGTCTTCAGTGTGTTTTTTATTGTGTAGTGTGCTGTTTTCTCAATCGTGAAGGTGTACCAACCTGCCCCCATATCAGTGCTACTCGGGAAAGTATAGTATGCACATTAAGCACACAAAAGAAACTTTGGTAGGCCCCATGCATTGGGAATCAACATTGTGAGTCAGTGAGTGTACTTCAGGCACACATTGCCGAACGTATTGTGGGCACTTAAAAGGCTCCTCTTCATCATCTGTACATAACCATAATCACAAGGATTTCTTCTTCATCGGGTGTGGGTAATCATGTGGAGTCTGTTCGGTGCTTTGGGTGCAGCCGGTTCGCCGCATCATCGAGGCTTAATAAATACTCCGTGACAACCGCATCCTCACAAGTGGTGGAGAGTGCTTCTCAATCCTGGTCCTCTACCATCCCCATCTCCCTCCTGGAGCTCCGATCAGGTCGCGGATTGTGCCATCTGTCCGCCGTCATGTCCCATGACACGCTAACCACTCCTCCTCGTCCTCCTACTTGGCCCCAACTGCTGCATCCCCTCCTTATTTGATTGTCAACAGGGATCGTTATCATCATCAGCCTGTCTATGCCCACTGCAGCGCAGAGGCCTGTCTCATAGATCTCCAATTACTCAGGTCCTGAGCTAACTGCTAATAATTTATCCCCGTAAACTCCCTGATCTCGTCTGCCCACCTAACTTCTTGCCATTCCCCTGCCATGCTTGTCTTCTCTAGGGATCCACTCTGTTACCCTTAATGACCAACGGTTGTCTTGCTTTCGCATTGCATGTCCCACCCACATCCATTTCGTCTTCTATTTCTGTTAATATGTCCTTAACATATTAACAGAAATACATTAAATAGATCTTGATTTTGGCTTATAAAGCTTCAGAATTTAAGAACTTCTATAAATTTTGTGTGCTTTCAGTCTGATTCAGCAAATGTTTGGTATGATAAGAATTCAATACAATGGTGTTTGGCATCAGTAAATGGATTTTTTTTAATGTTCAAAGATAGGAAAAAGATTAAGTAAAAAAAAATGGAATTGTGGTTCGACACACCTCTGTCTTGTGTAAGATAAAGATGTGCATCAGATATTTTAGAGGGGTTCAGTCACTTGAATTCTTAGGCTATATTTTACATCAGTAGAGAGAAACAAAACAAGAAAGTGTTTGTGGGCACCTGCATATATATACTTTGAATAAGGGAATCAGCTGGGGACAAAATGTGGTGCTCTTGGACCAGGAAGGCAAGAAATGGAAAGATAAAAAGGCAAGGAGATATCTCATCATATGGCATTACATGCAAATGTGACAAATAATTAAAGTAGCACGTACTTTTTGCATCATACACATTAACGTACTTCTCTATGGTAAAATATTTACTCTGGGCATACTTGATCAGGATTATGAAAGGGGATTGAATCAGGGGCTCATTTATTTTTTAGACACAACCTAATGAACCAACAGGCATTGGGGCCAAGGAAAGCACAGGGGAAATTATATGCAGTTTTCAGCTGTAGTGTAGTAATTGTGACTTAAATGGAAAGGAATTAAAGTGGGCGAAAAAATACACCAGCCGTTGGTGGGGACCGACGTAATTTTTTTCGTGGCTTGAATTTTGCGCGCGCTGTAAAATCACTAGTGAACAGTCACCAGGTCGCCCGCAGTATTATTCCTACTAAAAATTCATGACGTCAAAGCGAGCTAGTGCGAAAACTGGAATGCGGCGTCGCCACCTTCCTTTCCTGCACCACGCAACCGCAAAAGTAGGCGAGGCACTCGCGCATTCAGCACCCGCGCAAGATTTCCTACATTTGACTGCAGAATAAGAGCGCTGCCATCGTGAGGCAAATATCGAGGAAGCTTGCCACGTTTAACGGGAGGGCAGTGCGCATAGACAGCAAAGGCGGCAGGTTCAGCACTTTGGCGCGATTCAGGCAACGCGGTCAAATGCACGCGCGGCTTCGGTGATGTTGACCGTCTCGGAGGCCATGCAATTTCGTGGATTTCAGTTCCGCACTCCGCCAGGGCGCTGCCGCCGGCAAAAGTCGCGCAGCCGCCGTCAGGTGCCGGCAGGCGTCAACGAACCGGGAAGTGATTGACGGCCGCAGCGAGCAGCCGCTGCCGGCGATCGCACGTGTGATCGTCGTGCGTTGGCCGGCGGCGGCGGTGGGCTTTGGCGCCGATGCTGAGCTTACGAAACGACAGGAGCCGCGGAAACAGTCCGAAGGGCGGTCAAGGACGCAACATCCCAGCTGCAAACACCACCGCGACGTCGACATGGATCTCAAGAGCTACCAGTTGTCCATCTTCGCGACCATGTTTTTCGGCTACGCCTTCTACGCGTACAACCGAAAATGCGTTTCCTTCGCGCTTCCCGAGTTGATGGAAGAGGGTTTGACCAAGGAACAGGCAGGTAAGCTAACGTAATGCGCGAGCTGGCTTTCCGATTGGTTCACTTGCCGTGGTACACACATACCAAACTGTCGCGGATCGTGGTTTTTCACGGCCGGATGCGATTCCAGGGCCGCGAACTTTGACACTGTCTTCGCCTGCCACGGCGTTTCCGTTCTCCATGTTCAGATTGCTCGGGTTGGATAATTATCGCACGTACGCGGCGTCACTAGCGTGAAGGTCATCGTACATAAACACATTATGCGCGCTGATTAGGAAGCGCTCGGGAACAGCTGCTGCCAGGAGATTCTGTATGACGAGATCGCGATCTTGCTTCGCTTGTATGTGAGTCGCGGTCTCATAAAAATACCGGAGGCTCGTAAAAGTGCGTTCGAGCTGCTGCGGACTACTAGCTAGGTTAGGTCTTTGCAACGCTTAACTATATAGACTTGATCGGTTCACACGCGTGCTACATCGCTAAGAGTTTGGGACGGTACTCAAGCAGTGTTGGCACGCAAACTGTTTACGTAATTCCGTTCCTGCGTTCGCTAAAAGTCACCTTACACTTAATTTAAGCAGTGTCGGTGGTTGTCGTAGAGAAAAGCAAGCCAGAAAGATATTCTCTAAGGGAAAGAAGGACAATCCCCTTGCTGAAAAGCTTGCCCAGATAATGCACTAGAACACACGCTGTGTTTGTCTATAGCCATGAGCAGCAAATACTTATACGCACACTCCTATGTAATTTATTCGAAACATCAGGTTTTGCTGCATTGATTCAACAAATGGTGCCACAACCAGGAGCTCAAGGCAACCACAATCCAAAGAGAAGGCAACACAAACTGGTGGGAGAGCTTCCGTGCTGTGCGAAATGACATTGTGCGCTTGAATGCTGAGCCGGGCGGCTGATATCTCACAATGGATATCCCAGCTCAAGAGACAAACAGCAGTCGTGTGTGCGAATTGTGTTTCCTGGCCCAGTTCCACATCTTCGTCGAGAGATAAGGTGTCGTTTTGACCGTATTGTGGACTACCGGGGGACCTCCTTGGAAACGAAAGGTTTCATGAGTACTGTCTGCTTTCTCTTCTCAGACCCTTGCCTTTTTCTGCCCCCATGTTGAGAGGTTTGCCCGTGATGAGGTGCACGTTATCACCTCGCCGACTTGGGAGATAAGGAAAGCTGTCAGGTGTTGTTCATAGAGTGGCGTGTGCTCCACTTCTTAACTTCTTTATACCTTTATGGCTGTTCCTCGGCTCGCGTTGTCTTGTAGGATGGCATGGCCCGGTGCTTTTGTCAGGTCTCTGCTGATTATACAGCAGCCACAGTTTAGCCTGTCTCGGGCAAACCTTGTGAAATTCCAACTGCACCCTCAGGTGTCTGATGATAAGACGAATGAAAAGCTGTCATGAAAAGATTTGTCTAGTAAGAGAATATATGGCCATGAAGGAAAGGGTATCTTTATCTTGCCATGATAGCATTGTCCATTCTGTCAGGCCCTTTACCTATTAAAATTACAGGTGAGACAATAACACTTTAAGCCCTAATTGATGCTAAAGTGACGAAGATAGCATTGCAATTACTGGTGACGAAGGAAACCTACGTGTTTCATTTTAAATGTTTGCAGAGCTCACAAAGCAGGGTGCAGCATCAACGTGAAACTGTCATTCATTATAAGAACTGTCATCTTGAAGAAAACTAAGAATTACCTGAGACCGTTTGGGAAGAAATACAAGACAAGTGCTGTTCTTCCACACACCTTGTCTTTTTGCACTGCTTCCTTAAAAATTTTATTGCATCAACTTACTCCATTGTTTGTTGTGCAATAAAAACTATAGAAAACGTATTGACTGAGTCTTCCTTTTGAATAGGACTTGCTTTTAATTGTACACTAAAAAGCAGCAGTAATTCAGTCAAGACTGGTGCAAAATAATTTTGACAGAATTTTAATGGCTTTCATTTTGTAGCACATACGTTACCAATAAGTAAAAAAGATAACGGATTCTAAAACTTCATAAACAAAGTGCAGCCATGGCATGAAAGTGTGGTGTCAGGCATTGGCAAATAGTTTTTTACATGGGCTGCATTTATGCAAATGTGCTAATGTATATTGCTCAGTATCATTAGTTTGTTTCAAAGGCAATGTTATTAATTACCAATAATGGTAAATTAGGAGTGACAGGTTACTATTAAAATCTGTTGTGTCATTTGAAGTTGGTTCAGGCACCTTAAAGCTGCCATCCTTCATCCTTTCTTCATTCATACATGTGTTGTCACTTGTCAAATTCATCTTGGGGAGGCTTTCACATTTATTATCCCAAAATTGTAAATTTCCAGCTCATCATAACTGTTTCCTCATAATTTAATAGCATTGGATATTTTGCACACGATTACGTCTCCTAGCACTGTGGCTTTCATATCTTATCAACCACGTGGTGTCATGACCTAGATTTTTATCATGGCATTGTAGCCAAATGGAAGACGAAAAAAAAAAGATTTTTTAAACTAATGAACTTCAGGAGGTCAAGTTTTATTCAGAGAATTGTACAGAGAATTAGTGTTCATTGAGATCAAGAGCAGGCTTGTAAGTGTTAAAATCTCTCAACAGTGAGCCTGTGCATTTTTCATTGTATTGGAAGCATTGCCTGATGAGGACGATCATTAAAAGGAATATGACAGTGCCTGGCTGGTTAGCAGTCACTTGTGGAGCTACCACTCTGCTGCTATAATTGCTGTCAGAATATGCGTTTATGCCTACAGCTTGTTCTGGCAGTATTTAAAGAAGCGGTGAGGAAAATTGTGAATTGAGTCTCTTACCAAAAAGATTAGTTATATTGTATATCGTGGTGATTGTTCAGTGCCCCATTGCAACCCTGCAACTTGCTCAGTGCAAACCTTCAATGCTGAATTGGTGTGTCTGTGTGTATACCACAGATCGCCACAAACCCTACAGTGACTTTTCGCAATATTTCAGGCATGATCATCAGCAGCCAGAATTTGGCGTATGCTGGCAGCAAGTTCTTGGGCGGCGTGCTGTCTGACCGCCTCAGTGCACGCCTGCTGTTCACCTGTGGCCTCGTCATCAGCGGTGTGGCGACCTTGCTGTTTGGCACTTCGCCCAACTCTGTGCTGCTCTTTTGTGGATTCTGGTTCCTCAACGGACTTGCCCAGGGATGTGGATGGCCATCGTGTGCCAAGATCCTGAGGAAGGTGGGCTGCCTTTGCAGCATCGAAGGCATTTGTTTGTTAGTTTCAATGTGCAGGAAACCGTGTAGTGTCAAAAGCAAAAGCTCCATTTCATCATAGGGACTGGTATGAAAAGCTTGTGATTGTTGTAAAACTGTTTTCCTTCCTGCTTTTAAGAAACTCCTAATATTATCAAAACCCTTACCATCAGTGTCATAATTGGTGCTATAATCACTAACTTCATCTCCTTTGTTCTTGCCCCTTATATCTGCTAACCAGAGGCCTCCTTCAGCAATCTGGAATTTCCTCTTCCTTACATCTGTCAACTCCATCCTACTACTGAAAATTTTCTGATTTACCTAACCTTCTGCTGACTGTGACCTTTCTTCTTCCTTTAGCACCCACTTTGTTGCTCTAACAGAACAGCTGCGTACTCTACCATAGTGTTACCATAACAAGGTAATCATAAATAAATCAGGCCACAGAATCAACGTCTTGTAGAATGCATAATTCCACTTTGATAAAACCTGATCTCTGTCCTTGTTATTCCGGCCAGCCCTGTTCAGTGACAGTCCTCTTGGCTGCTTATCCTGCTGCTCTTGTGTTACAATCGTTCAGTGCTAATTATGTTTTTAGTTGATTTGATTTATTGATAGACTAGCAAGCTGGCTGACTGGCTGTGATCTAAGGGTTTTTGACACTGCAATTGAAGAGGATGGTACTGAATCGAGGAAGATATGGTTCTGACATTGGTGCAACGATATTGGAGCAGCTTCACTGAAAAGCACTAAATTCCCTCATTTGGTAAACCTTAATTTTCATCTCATTTACAGTGGTTCTTACCATCTCAGTTTGGCACCTGGTGGAGCGTCCTCTCGGCATCTGCAAACATATCGGGCGGAGTGGCTCCGTTTCTGTCAGCATTCCTGATCTTGAACTATGGCTGGCGCTTTAGCCTGACGATAGCTGGTAAGTAAGGGCTGACCTGACCACTTATTTTGCGCCAAAAATTTCATTTCTGCCACATATGATGATGCCCATTATGTATAGCAGTGCTGAGGTGTCATTTCGAGCATGCATTTACTTTTACATTGCAGTGTGGTAGAGTTATTCATACAATTTAGTAAATGAAGGCTGATTTTATGTACACATTAAAGTGTAAGAATAAAGAGGAAGAGCGGTCGCTAGTCTTTTTAGGTGCCTGTCACCCTCTTCTACAGTCTGTGCACTGCTTGATTTCTATTTTTTACCACTCTACCTTTACCAGGAACCTTGTCGATTGCCATGGGTGCTGTGGCTTTGCTCACGCTGGTCAACTCCCCAACTGACGTCGGTCTAGAAGCGCAGGATGTGGCCGGTAAAGAGACTGTGACGGCCAAGAAGGATGCAGCAAGCAAAGGTGAGCCTCGCAACGTGGGGCATGGACAGCCTAGTCGTTGGGAATTTCGCACTTTAGTTGCTCACCTGAGCACGCAGGAGAGCCCCAGAAGCCAGCAGCCGATGACCGTAGCTCAGCGACTGTTTGGGACCTGGTTGTCAGTCCGTTCCTGTGGCTTGTGTCATTCAGCTACCTGATAGTGTTCTGCGCTAAGACAAGTGCCGTCGACTGGGGCCAGCTCTACGTGATGGAAGACCTTGGACAATCGCAGTACGCGGGTATGTGCAAACACCTTTGTTGGGGGGGTGTCGTATTGAATGTTGTTGAGCAGTCAGCATGTGGTGTAGTTCGGAAAAGCTAGCTAGTGTGGTAGGAAGGTGAAAAAAGATTCAGTTCTGCAAAAAGTGCACCGGGGCCCGTGCAGAGGTCTTTTTTTAATGTTGCCATATCAGGCATCGTAGTGTCATAATGTGCAGTAGTTCAGAAAGGCTATCTGCATTTACATGATTGTAAGTCGACTTGATTGTAGGGCGACCTTCTCAAAAAACTGCAAATCAAAAGAAAAGACAAATGGCAGTATAGTTTTGGTTTTGATTGTAGGTCAACACTCCACGTTTGGATCTCAAATTTCAGCAAAATGGGTCGACTACAGTAGCTATTGGGAGGGGTGGGGGACAGAAAAAGAACAATTGCTCTGTGTGAAGACTTCAGATACTGATTGTATGCAGGTTCCACATGCAGATGTATTTGTTGCTGTTACTGTTGCCATCAACTCAAACATTATAGCTTACCCAGTATCAAAAGTAGCAGCACTAGTCCTAACATATTCATTGTGTAAGGGACAGTGTGAAGGGTCAGAAGAAAAAGTACTGTAAGAAGTAAAGGTTTATCTATGCTCCTGTGAATGTGATGCAAACATGTGATAGCCACAGTACATTCTGATTGGTTCGGACATCGCATCTTACCCTTATACTCGCCTACGACTACACATTAACATGGAACTACACATAACATGGAAGAAAGCAGGCAAAGACCAAGCATACTTTGTTGTAGTGAGGTCAGCTTGAGAGGATGTGCTTGGAGTTCTACTCAGTACTTGAGAAGATGAATGGGGGGTGCGAGTGGCGCGAATGTGCTGCTGGTCAGTGTGGTGACCCGACAGCATCTGTGTCTAAAACAAAGACAAAAGTGCTTCTTGCACATTATAAAATTTAGTTCTGGATGTGAGCAGTTGCTGTTCACGAGTTCTTATGTGTACATGACTCTCCACACAGTACAACATGTCTTGTAGTACTAAGTTCGGAAAGCTGAATTTGGATTTCTTGGTGCCACCCTTTCTAGCCTTTGCGTGTATCATCAGTCAACATTTTTGACAAATTGCATCCCACTTGGCGCTCTCTCCTGCCATTCTAGGCAGTGCCCTGACAAGCAGCATAGAGTCTGGTGGGTTTTTCGGAGGCATTCTGGCCGGCTACCTCACTGACTGGTTTCTGCATAGGCATGTCAAAAGGGTGAGCTCTCGCTAGCATGTGTATTGGTCAAAGGAAATAGATGCTTACGATGGAGCCAGTGGTATTGCCGTGCAGAATGTGTGTCCTTGAGCTGGTGTTATTTTTTATAATAATAATAACTAATGGGGTTCTATGTGCCAAAACCATGTGTGATTAGTGGGCACTTAAATCTGAGTACACAGGCGTTTTTTGCATTTCACCCCTATTGAAATGCAGCCGCCATGGCCGTGATTTGATCACGTGACCTCGAACTTTGCAAGTCAACACCTGCTAAGCCACCAAGGCGTGTGTCGTTTCTTTTTCTTCTCTTTTTTTTCTCTCTGTCTTCGTGTACTACTCTCAATGACTTAGCTAACTCATGTAACAGAGAATATTGAGTTTCATGTGTTGTTCCAACTAATACAGCTATGCCTGTGACATATCATGAGATTACTAGGAATAATAAAATGTTTTCTAACAGGGTAATAGTCAGGGTTTTATTACAGGGGTGGGTGGTGGGGTTTTAGACTTTGTAAATGTATATACTATTTGGCCAAACGAGTAAACGGACGGTGGCTTGGTCAGCTGGAGCGGCTGCCGTGCCACAACACCAGGCTGCTATTTTGCTCCTCGTGCTCAGGTTGAGAGAGCCTTGAGTGATGTTACACTTCACCAGCATTGCAGATCCCACAGCTGCTCTGGCCCCATAAGGTGTTCTTTGTTTACTTTTCTGGCTGATAGCACATATGTATGTATGCGTATGTATGTATAAACATATTCAAACTGAAATAGGGGGAAGAGGGACGGGGGGAGGGTTAGGTGGACGCGTTTGAACTACTCTGTTCCATTCTTGTCTAGTTATGCCTATTTTGCCTATGTTTTCTAAAGCAGCTCGGTAGTACGATTTGCTTAGTTACCGAATTCGGAATATAATTCACTGGTGGATCGCATTGTGTGGTGCTTGAGTCATGCCATAATCTTGTAAGAGCAGTTCATGGCATCGTATGACAACAATTGACGGATACTAGGAAAGCCGGAAAAATATGAAAAGGGCCCTTTCCTGTAGGACATCAGCAAAGTTACATAAAATAATGGACTGGACAACTTTCTTACATTGCTGCTTGGACAACGACTACGTTTTGACCACTCATTCAAACTGGGAGAGATAAAAGCCAGGTGAAATAGATCTTGTAAATTAAAAAAAAAAAAATGTGCTGGCAGTACTTCCAGCATGTCGAAGTGGTATTTCCAAGTTATGAAGATGGTTATGCGTTATGTGAACCTGACAGTGTTCCTTTGATTTTCTTCTTGCCCCCTCCCACCCAGGGCAGCAAAAGTAATGCGAACCCTAGGATACCTGTTGCAGTACTCTTCATGGCTGGGGCAGCTGGCTGCTTTCACCTGTTGTGTTACAACGTAGGAAAGGAATCCTCAGAAGTAAGTCAGCATTTCTTTGTTCTCTTTAGCAGTTATGTAACCAAGCTTTCAAAAGAGCCTTGAAAACGCCAGGAGCTAGCGAATATGGGTATTGCTAGAGAGACTGATGAGTGACCTTGAACACCCAAGGCCTTCACTTCTCTATATATTGTGTTACTGCCTTTCACATTGAAGGGGACCACAGATCTTTATGACGTGGGTTTCTTTACTTTGAAAGGTTTGTTTTTAGAACCTTTTCCATAATGTTTGTGACGTGTTTAGCAGGCTCTGTCCGAGCATCAGAGTCAAAGTTGGGCCAGTTCGTACATGATTGAAGACGAAAACCAGCTAACACAACACAAACACACAAAAGAAGTTAACAGGATGAAGCGGGTGGCGCAGTTGTCAGTCCAGCTTTATTGTGCCACCTTCCTTTGTTGGTTTAGCTGAGTTTTACATTCTACTCAAGCCACATTTCTCTGAGAACACAAGCAAAGAAAAAAAAAAGGAATCTGTTTTAACACTTCTTGTGACATAAGGTATAAATATGAGGAAGCTTCTCGTTGCTGTAGTTTGTAACAGGGTTGTTGGGTGCTTTTGGCTTGTCACTTGGCTCAACTTCATCACGTGTTTGGCTTAGCTGGTTAGCAGAAAAAAAAAAAAACAGGAAGTGCAGGTGGATGAGGAGATAAGTGTGTGCTTTTCTGTGAGCTCTTCCTGTGAGCAAAGTCCACCTTGAGGATTCAAGAGGGTGGCATTAGAGATGGAGGGGTCGTTTCTGCATACCAAAGAAAATTGCAGTTCACAATATCGTTCATTTTAGCTAATATTAACGCAGCCAGCCATGCACAAAGTACAATATAGGACTGTCCGTGTTTCTAAAGCTGCCTCCAATCATGTCATTTGCTTTTGTAGCTATGGATATCCGGCATTGGCCTGGTCTTAGGTGCCTGCCTGTACGGACCCATCGCCATCTTTGGTGTTGCCGCTTCAGAGTCGGCACCAGCGCACCTGTCGGGAACATCACATGCCATTGTTGCACTTGCAGCTAGCAGTGAGTGGCTTTCTTGCTTCATACTGAATGTCACATTTATAGTGCAGTCTAATACAAAATTCTACAAAATACAAAGTGGCAGCAGAGGGTGTATCACTGCAAATTTGCTCAAGAAATGTGTGCAGATTCAATGACTGCCTGCTTCTTTTGGATAAGTCCATAAAGTACACAACACTGTTCATGCTGATCAGAAAGTTTGAGTTCAGGCATTGCTGAGACTTAGGGGCTGCTAAGGTCCCCCACCACCCCCCCACTTCTTTCCACACGTGCGCGCACGCACACACACACAAACACACACACACACACCAGATGCTCTTCTGGTCAAACCCTCATCCGAAGCATGGGCCATAGTGCTTAATCCCAAGGATCTTGGCACCTTGGTCTGAATCGCTAAATGTGCCGAGACAGCTGTCACAAGGCTAGGGCTGAAGGCCATCCCTTCATTGTGACCAAGTTGTGCAGTTAATAAAGTTTACCTGCTCAAAAGGGGGATACTCAAGGCATATATGTCAACTTGGCATCTATTCTTAATGTAGCATTCCACAAGCCTCTCAGTACATGTGCACCATCCAAACTGAGTACCCAGACCAAATGGTACAGAAAGGCAGCTTGCCTTTTGAACCCTTGTATGGCTGGTTGCATTCAAAGTGTACGTTAAAGTATTTTCTAACGTGGGGTCTAAACGAAACCTGTCAGAGCAACAGAAAATGGAGCAAAAGAAATGTCACTCTAAGAACGAATGACCTCGATATGCTTGGAAACTAAGCTTTACTGTCTGTAGGTCCCATCAGGGCACACAACATCTGCAGCCTCTTTTTCTTTTATTGGTTGATGGCTTCCTCGACTAATTAGGAAATGCCTCAGTTTAATGAACTAGTTCTCATTGCTCATCAGCATCGTTAGGTCAGAAGTGTAACTGATTTGTTATGTTTATCCACAGTTGGTGCCGTCATTTCCGGGCTGCCGTTCAGTATTGTCGCCAAGCACTACAACTGGGGTGCCGTCTTCTTCCTCCTGGAGGTGTTGTGTGGTGTCACGTCTGTGGTCCTGTTCGTAGGGATGAACTTAAATGCGAAAATGGGAGGTCCGAGACAAAAGAAGGATTAGTGTCGCCAGTCATCACACCTCCTCTACATCTGCTCATTCCTTCCAACTTCCACTGAGAAACCCCTCAGTGTCATTGCATCCTTCCTTTTTTGGGCATCATTCCTCTTTTATATCAAACGATGACAAGCATTCAACTTGGAGACTGTCATGTCATGATTACTAGAGAAGGAAAGGACACTGTTCTATATTTAGTTAATCACTTTGACGCCTTCAAAGGTGTCGAAGTCCGCGAGGAAGCGCAGTTAGTTACTAGCTAATTGCAAGCATGCTGTGGTCTTTGCAAGCAGTCATGGGAGGCTTTAGTCTGATGTCACATAAAAAAGACCTCCTTGAATTCTGTGCTGAAGTGTTTCAACGAAGTCACCTGTCACTTACGAGAAGGTGCACAGACCCTAAATGCTGAGCTTGCATTATCAGGAACATTTATTGTCTTTGACATTTGAGTCGCGAGATGAATTCAGGTCAGCATGGGAGTACCTTTCATAAAGAGAACGGGTAATCAGTGGGGCTTCTCCCAAGATAACCTGAACCTGGCCGGAACGCTGCATCCAGAAATTATGTATAAGACCTTAGTTTGTCCAATTTACATGTACAAAACTCGTACTTTATTTCTGAATGTGTCGATCCCGAAAAATAGCTCGATTTCTTGAGCAAAAAATTCTGAAGAAATTCAGTCACTATAGTTACAATGCTATTCTGCACTATGCTACATTAGTGGTAGTTTTTAGGAACTGATTTCTAATATTAAATGCACAGTCGGGTGTCAAAATCAGTGTGCAAATCACCATTTTCAGAGCATTGATGACAGAGTGTGATACAGATAAGCCCAAAGGAATACAGCAAGTGGTCAGACAATCTTAGTGATCGGTCACTAAGGCATGCTTCACGTATGAGTGAAAATAGTCTCCGTACTGTGTACAGAGCAAGCTCCTTCAAAGCACCACCATGCCACCTAAGGTGGATGTGATAGATGGACTGTGAAGAAACTGGAATGGAAGAAAAGCCGCCAATGGTAGTTTGGATGGAGTACATGTGGATCAGTTTTATTTGATGTTTTCTACTTCACTCTTAGCTTGAGGTTCACTGTATTATATAATACGCAGCGACTTTGCAGTAACGGATTCTGAAAACGGATTTTTAATGTTTACACCATCGACCTTACATGTGGTAGTAGCATGTGGTAGTAGCATGTGGATGTTTCAACAATTTGTCATGAATTCTTTGAGAAAGCACACCAGGGCTATTTTACTTTCGTTGTCTTGCGCGCTTCAGTTGTGTTCCTTGGCAATCTCTTGTTGGTTCTTTAGAACAGTTCTTTGTTGCCTAGGGGTACGCTGGTGAAAGCTCTTGCATCTCTTGGGCATTTTTAAAATGAGTCCAAACTTTGTTTTATGACGCCATTTAAATGAAAAATTTTCATCTTCCCTGCGGTGTCTGTAATGTGATACTACCAACACTTGCGGTGACAGGAATCTGGGTTGCCACCGATGTGCTGACTCAGCAGAATACAATAGAACACACATGCTAGCACCACATTTCTTCCCGGTGGTTTTACTGTGACACTGAAGTACCAACTCTACTCTGTGACATGTGTAAGAGCATTGGCTGCATGTCCGCAAATGCTACTTAGTATACATGTTCTTTACTGGCTGTGCTGATGGCCTTTGGTTATGATTATCCTTTTTTTATGGAACAACAATGTGCTACTTTTTATGGTGTATTGAGGCAGGGCATACTTCAAGGCCTCTTTTCACTATGCTTTGGTTTTTGTCCTATTAAATGTTGGCATAAGTCTTAACTGCACTGATCTATGCAGACTTTTTATACTGTAAAGCTTGGTGAAAGCTTATTTCTGAGTCATTTTACATCATGGCGGACAGTGTCTGCTGTACTTTTTGATGAAAATAAAGGTGACATGCATATCATCCTACAATCTGCATGGACTTCTTCCTCATTCTTCAAGGTCATTTTTCATCGCCTGACCTTGACTCATTATTGCTATGCACATAATTGCCAGTGCAGCATAAAAACATTGCAGACATAAGAAGAATTTAAGAAACATTTAGAGTAAGCTTTAGGACTAAAGAAGCACCACATTTGTTGGCTGTGTTGCACAGAAAGTTTCCTACCTATATTTGTTTTTGGTGACCATGCAAGGTGGTTATTGTCTACTTTTTCTTCATAAACTGTGCCGCACATTTAATTTTTTCGTAGCTGCAAGGACACCCTTAGCTGTCATCAATGAAAACTTTTCCATTCAGTTTCACTTGATCTGCCTTCTGATATATAAACCTTTCTGGTACGAGGCTTTACCTTTTCGACAAACACCTTAAAGGGACCCTGCAATAGTTTTTGCGATTTTGTGCAAATTCATTTCACCAATATAGCTCAAGTCTTTCTGATCATTAGTGGACCACGGTTTGCAACGGAAAAGGTTCGTGCAAACTAAACAAGGACACAGTGAAGTCACGGAAGAGTGCTGATTGTCATGGCAACTGCAGGGGCACTCCTGTGTGAGACAAAAGCACCTTGCTCCGGTGTGAACCCTGGGCCGCAATTTAAAAGCCGCCCTGAAGTGTTGCCCTATATGCATCGCACTTCTCATAACTTGAAGAAGATTGCATGCAGGCATGATGTGCAGGTTTTTTTCTGCCCAGCGCAAGCTGGCACGACACTTTAAGGAAAATAAACTGACTGACTGGCTTGTTGAGTTTGCGTGTATCTTGCAAATATGGACCAACTCCAGAAGAGATACTTGGGTGAGTTGGGTGCAAATTCATTTTACAAGAACAAGAGTGCGAAGAGATGAGGACACTGAAAAGAGCCTTAGTATGCCTTTCTAGCACCCTCATTTTTAGTGCAGTTGTTTTTGTAAAATGAATGTGAGCCAACTCTCCCAGTAGGAAGTTTTATTGGACTGGTGTTTATTGGTCTGCAGTCAGCCAGTACTATGATCGTGTAGTGCATGCCACCTTCTAGCGAAGAGAGTTCCACATTCACCTCCATGGCTACATGTGGCGCTGAATAACACTCCGAAAATTCACTAATACCCAATAAGGTGGACAGGTGAACAACCGCTGTCACAGCTCAGCTGGTAGAGCTTCGGGCCTATTATTTAAAGGTCGTAGGTTCGGTCACTACTGGCAGCAGATGTGGTTTTTCTTCCACTTTAATTCCTTTCAATTTATGTCATCGTTACTAGACTACAGCTAAGAACTACATTTAATTTCCTCCATGGTTTCCTTGGCCTCCTTGTCTATTGGATTCAATATGTAGTATCTAACAAAGAAACAGGCCCTTGACCCATACACTTTTCCTTGTTTCATAGCACTAAATGTGTAATTTACTACAAGGTTTTAGATATGCAAATTGTGAAGATTGACTTGACTCTACCTAGAGAGTTTTCGACTGCTCCTTCCCACGGGCTGTGCAGTGGGCATGCAACAATTGTCTGTCTTGTTTGGCTTAATGAACACCAAAAGGCCAGCCAACAGCATCATAGGAGCACTTGGTGGCGCCTACTTGCGTCGTCATGCACCAAGTCCTCATCGAAGGCATACGACTAGGGTAATATACCCGCCATCCAAGCACTATTTAGGCCAGGGGGCCACATGATGTTGCCTTGTCACTATAGTGAGGCCTCGGCACAGCGGCTGACTTGGGAGGCACGGGTGCCGCTGGCATGCAGACCAGGGGGACAGCAGTGGTAAAGAGGAAGGTGACGGAAATAAGCCCATAGCTGCCTTGGTTCAAGGTGCTTCGGTTAATTTGCGGTGTGATTGGTTTCATAATGATGTAGCGTAAGCAGTGACACAATGTTGGTTGGTTGGTCCCTGGAAATCTTAGTGCAACCCACCCAGCTGGACCGGCCATGAACTGGACAGAGCTGTGGCTTGAAAAATAAATATTAATAGACAACACAAATAAAAAAATGTAGAAAATTGTCAGGGCAATAGAATGAATTTAGTAATCATAATTGAGATTGAGGAAGACTGCCTTACAAAGTAATGTCAAAAAGCCATTTCAGGGCCCTTTGAGCTATCATCGAGTTATTATCAGTAGGAAATAGTAGACACCCACTTTCGGATGTGATATTCACAGTCATGGTCAGTGCTGTCGCTACCCCAGTTTTCATTGAGGGAGTCTGTTTATTCGTTAGTTCCTCCAAAAACATGGGATGATGTATGAGACTGGCACAAATCGTAACAGTCCGAATTAATGGATAGACGTTGCTTGCAAGTAGCAGGAAGCAAAGATAAAGGCAAACTAAGAAAGAAAGAAAAACGATACGTGAACTATATAGTGAAGGATGCAAGATCAGAGGAAGAAAAAGAATTGGTAAGATGTAGAGAAAGATGAAGAAAAGAAAGGAGCTAGTTCCACATATCAAATTCTGCATGCAAAGTGTAGCAA
This sequence comes from Hyalomma asiaticum, assembly GCA_013339685.2. Taxonomy (NCBI): domain Eukaryota; kingdom Metazoa; phylum Arthropoda; class Arachnida; order Ixodida; family Ixodidae; genus Hyalomma; species Hyalomma asiaticum. The sequence goes on along the minus strand of CM023491.1, from coordinate 21,748,317 downwards.
TATAGAAAGTAAGAGAATAGGTAAATCATGGGGAACATGAAACAATATTGTTATAATGAAATAATATTGTTACAATAGAAAAGCTTTGATAGTTTTGAAACGACACATGCTGTATTAGTAAGCAACGATTGAAGGAGTATAACTTTCCAGCAAAAGATTCAATATAACCCTAAACAAAAAACCAAATACCACAGCAAAGATTGCAAAAGCAACAAGAATGTGCTGGAAACTAAATGTATAAGTAGTTGTGCAAATAAAAAAAATAAATACATGTAGAAAGCAAACCTCAGATAATTGGAGGAAAGGGTGCTTTTCTAAATGATTGTTACTTTAATTCTAACATATAATTTTCAATCTTATTAGCACTTATTCTGTAGCAGTCCTGAAATCATTTTCGATAAATTGAAGGATTTTGCTTATTAGCCCACCCTCTTGTAACGGGTATGAGCCACAAATACGTCAGATAACAGCGACGGCCTCCTCTGCCGCAGACTCTGCTTCAAAGCAGTGTGCGCCGCAAGCTACAATGGCCTAGGCCTTGGAGTGTGCGCAGTTTGCGCTGCCACCTCACCGGCCATGAACATGGAAGTTGAAGACCCAACAGTGGCCCCTGCAGTGAGAGCGTTTCCTTTGCCATTATTTCGTGTGTATCTGCAGTATGCACAGAACAGTGCTGCCTTAAACTGTTCATAATGTCTCCTGCGTTCATTATTTGGGCATCTCATGAACTAAGGATTACACAGTATTTTGTTACTTGTAGCAAGAAAGCCTGCTTAAGAAAGCAGTAATGCAGTGTAGCTCATGATTTGACATCCATACCAAAACACAAGCTCAGGTTCAAGTTTACTCATATGTCCAGAAGAACAATGAGAAGTCAACTTTGTTATTCGTGATTTTGATCTATCAGTGCTAACTTAGAACTTACCTCGCACCTTCTCAGCTTGTCTATTTTTTGTGCATTGTACACTTGTGGTCCTGGCACTAGTATTGTATACCTGATATACAATGAGCTATTACAGAACCACGGACTACATACACAATTGCCATGTGCATTTATAGTTTTCGTACATCTCAATATCATTTAGTTCAATGCCTGTGTTTGCAGTTCTTGACATGATTGCCCTGGGGTGCACTGTTTTCGTGCAGGATGACTGTCGCCTGGTGCTGGGTTCGTCACACAACACCTTTGAAGCGGCTTCAGCACTGACAGTCAGTGAAGACAATCCAGGGGTCCAATTTAAAAGTGAGTTTCTGGCTTCTTCCTCCAGTCATTGCAGTGCTCCATGATTGAAGTCTTTATTGAGAAATGGAACATATATTTTGGTTTTTTGAACAGACCAGAGCTCATAGGTAGCACTATTCATAGAAATAGAACAGTTGCAGTAAAGGAAATCAAAATTTCATTTCTTTAGCTGTACAGATTGTGCAGATTTGTTCACAAAGGGCTTGATACCATTAGTGTGTATTGCAGAAGTATGTAACTGCTACCATAGTTACTCGTTTTCATACTTGTATTTTTCCCATTTTATCTTATTTGTTCACATTTTATAACAGTGCAATAGTACACAGGATCTCACAGTTCCTGGCACATGTATAATTGTCATCCACATTCATGCATGAATATACCAGTGTCCAGACCCCCCCGATATTGAAGTATGGAGGGTCAGCATGAGTGTAAAGTGCTTGACAAATTCATGAAGCACTTCTTCCTAGCTGTTCCTTCATCAGAGTACTCATATTGGGACCAATAAGTTTCTTATTATTAGTGCATGAAAAAACTTGTGCAATCATCATTGAGGATCATGAAACATGGTTGTGCAGGGTTCTGCCGGTGTGGTCTCCAAAGGCCAGCCTTGCAAGATGTGGAAGCAGGTGACCTTGGCTTTGCCCAGGAGCAAAACACCAAAAAGCGCAACCAGAAGCTCATGGTCCTCATCCTTACTGTTGCCTGCATTGTGAACCTGGCTGTCACAGGTATCGGCATAGCCTACCTTAGGTTGCACTTTGCACAAGAGGAAATTCTGTCCGTCGATGTAGTGTCACCGGATGCTCGGCGAGACAAGGCAGAAGGTAATGAAACAGAATCCTATTTGTTCGATGGCAAGTGACATAATCTTCAGGGCAGCAGATAGTTATATCATCTTCCTTGGAAGTTTTGCTTCGATGGTTCATCACTTATATGGCTGTACGTAAAAGTGCCTGTTCGATACAGGCAAAGGCTATAGTGTGTCCAGTAGATATGCCTTTTTTTTTGCACTGTGTCGCATGAGTCATCAGAAGTTTATCTAGAAGAGCAAGTGTGTTGCATAAGGACAGATGCAGTATCAAATATTATTATCCTGCATTGACTACACTATGATGTGACTGTAGTCATGACGCACCAAATGTCTCTTGTTATTCAGTGTACCAAATTTAGGCATTCTTTTTGTTGTTAAGTTAGATTGTTTGATGTGGCGATGGGTTACTCTAATTGCATGAGTTAACCTGTATGCAAGCTGACAGTGACCTGATAAAATGACGATGAAAAAAAAAAAAAAAAAGAAAGAACTGTGGTTAGTCTGGGTATGGGTGATGAATTATATTCAACTGCATTTTTGATAGAGGGTAATAAAAAAATGTGTTACTATATCTGCATGGTTGTATATAAATGGTATGCCTTTTGTCAAATGTGATGTTCCGTCAGCTAGGGGGAAGGTACATATAATGCTGCAAATCTGTAAACTGTATGTGAATGCCAGGATAATCACAACTCTGTACTTCTTAACTGTTGTATTGTATATGTATTAAAACTCTAATGTTCAAACCATTTGCTTTCTTTGCAGCTTCCAGTTTATACAGCCACATCAAAGCCATGATCAAAAGAAGAGCAAAGGCACCTATAAGCACAAAGCAAACATCAGCAACGCCAAGTCATAGGCCAAAGCACAGGCTAAGAACACGATGGACACCCCTCTTCCACGTCCCAAACCTTCCGTGGTTCAAAAGTGTCACCACAAGCATGGCACCTAAGATATTCAAGGCACCTTCTGGCTACTCTCTCACATGAGCTGTCATGTAGCTTGCCTCTGAAACTGTATGCTGCCATCTTAGTTGTAGATGGCTAGGTTAAGAAGTGAGCATCATTGCATGCATGATGCTTGGGCTAAAGGAAGCTATTGCAGCGCATGATTGAGATATCTGCAGCCCACTGTGTGTCTCGTACATTCACAGCTCCGTTGCTGCTGCATCATCCTTGTGCATCCTTAGTTAATTGTGCAACATAAGTGTCATGGGGGCCTGCAAAATACAAATTATGAAAGTACAGTACTGTTGTATTTCTTGCACACAATTCACCACATAATCTCTACAAGACTGAAGCCGTGGATAATATATACATGTCTGGTAAGATTAACATGATGCCGTCTTGTGGTAAATTTGAATACATTCAAACTATATTCTGAGCAATTTAACTTTGTTGGATTGTGTGTGTTGGGAAGGCACAGCTTTTGCTAAATGACCTTTGAAGACACCCACATGAGGGTTGAGTTTTTATTTATAATACATACGACGGCCCCTCGTCTGTGGTGATCAGTGCATATAGATGAGGACTCCATGGTACTCTAGGAAAGAGTGCAATTAATGGGATTTAACATTCGACGTTCTGGTGCATAACTGCGCGATCATTTTTTTTTTTTTTTTCCCTGCTTGCGTTAGCTAGCTAGGAAATGCAGAGAAGAGGAAGAAATTGAAAGACATCGTCTCTCGCTTGAGACAGCAGTCCGTTACGCAGGTCGCGGTAAGAGAATACCTAGAGGCACGCTATCTGGATTTTGTTATAGAGATTTTATTGTCGGCAATTCTAAGTTTTCCGAAGGAACTCCACAGTGAAGGGCTCGGACAAGCTCAAGCAGGCTGTGTTGGCTCTCTTCAGTGGGATGTGGCGCAAAAGAAGCGCAAGGTAAATACGAAGTTACATTGCAAGCTGTTCTTTGTCCGAACTGTCGTCGAGTGTAACATTTCATGCGCTACCAGCGAGCAGGAAATGTGTTTCGATGCGCTTTACCAACCCACGTCAGCCCAAGTAGCCCAAGCCACTTTCCGCGTTTTGGTCAGGCAACCACGGCAACTGCCGCGCGCGCTGGTAGAACGAAGCGAATCCAATCCAATCCGATCTCTCCGGAGTCTTCTGCCACTTCAACATCGCGCGTAGGTGATGCTGACAGATCCGTGAGGAGACGGGATGCCAATACAGCGGCGGGTTTTACAGCTCCTGTTGCTCACTGTGTTCTGCGTCACCGCGTCGCACGCCTTTATCGATGGACTGTACTGCGGCAGGGAGAACTGTTACGATGGTGAGTGAACCGTCTCGCGCACGTCCGCTCAAACGTCGTGTTCGTCGAGGAACCGACGACGACTTGGTTTCCACATGGCGTGACTGACCGACGGTGTAAAGCCGTGACACCTTACGAGGAAGACGTAGCACTGCAGCGGCAACGGAGCGGAAAGGCACAGCCTCTGCGCCTGACCCGCCGTCGCTTTGGGAGTATCCGTGAAAATAGCGGATAAGCGCCGATTTCGATTTTCGCTTGTAGCGCGCATAACATATGCATCAAACCTGCGTGTTTGGCGATGGTACGTGTAACAGCTGAGCGTTGCTCGTTTTCTTGATATGCTGATTTACTCGCGCCTCGTGCAGAACAAAGTGTGTGGCCCTGTTAGGTTATTTTGCCCGAAAATGACAGAAATAATTGGGGCACCCGCTGCGACCGTGTTTGGATGATACTTGCGTAACATCGCATACGAGTACGTCATCCAGTCTTCCGAGGGCACCTTAATATTCTACTGACGAACCTGGTGATCTAAACTTGGGCTTCACTTGGTCGGCTTGGCCTTCAACATTTTGTCAGAGTGTGTGTGACGTATCAACACTGCTAAGCGAAAGCGCATGTTCTAAGGTTATCCCAACATTTTCTTGTCGCACGCCGGTCACTGTCGCATCACGAAGAAAGGAAAAAAAAAAAAATTCTGTAGCCCTCCTTGCGTTTGTTTTACGAGTTCATTGTCTGCGACGGCCTTCGCGCTGGTAGAATTTGCAGATGTGCAGCCCGTGGACAAAGCAAGCTTACATTGCTAGCGGTGCTTTGCGGCACGTTGAAGAGCGTCACTGCATACGACGAGCAAAGGTCCCAGATTTCGACTTCCAGAAAAAACATGGCGAGTTGACAATCTGCGAGATTCAAAAGTGAAACAGTTAGCCATTGCTTTCTCTTTAAAACTTAGCTTGCACAATCTGCAACTTATACAGGATGACTGTAGGTTTGGCCTGTTAGTGTAAGTTCATGGTGGCAAAGCGCCACTAAAAAACTATGGTTTTAGAAGAACACAGGACAACATGCTTTTTGTGGATGAAGCATCTTGTCCAGAGTTCTTTAAAAGTTTCCATTTTTAGTAGCACTTTACCATCATGTGCAACACATTGCTGTTGAATGCCATCAATCCACTGTAAAGGCACAGTGACATACTGAGTATATAAATTCAAGTGAGTTTTATTTAACAGAAGCTGTTTAAGGTCATGGAGATATTTTCTTTTAGCCCACATGAAGACCAGGTGGCTATATCTTAACAATATCATGCATGGAAAACTGTGTTCTCCTATGTTCCACTTTGGCTAGCATTAATTCATGCTCCTCCTGAATTGGCAGCCCACATGTCATGACCAAAACAAGAAAGCTTTAGTTTGATGATTGTTTACATGAAAAGAACATTCTGAATTAATCACCTTTATGACCAAGAAATTGGTTCATTTGGCAGTCATTCACGGTTTCACAAACCTCTGTAGCTGCATCATGCTTAGGAGAAGCACGTTTTTTTTTTTTTGTTTTTTTAAATATTTTTGCAAAGTGTGCACCTCACACACATGCATCATTACAGGAAACACCAAAGCCCAAACGAGCAATATCTTAAGATTTAAGGAACACGTTTCTCTTCGATAATCCATGGAGTCCATCCGTACATTGCTCCTTTTCCTGGTGGTATTCATCACTGAACTCTCTTTTTTAGAGTTGCCATCTTTGTAGAAAAAGCATAGCGCTCTGTAAAACTTGTTTGTTGCTCATCTAATTAATCTATTTCCCTATTTTTTCAGTATTGGGCATTACAAGAGACACATCCAAGGTTAGTGCCAGTTTCTCTTTGCCACTAAGCTATCCATTTGCTACCAATTTGGGCTTGTCACTGAGCTCATCACACCTTTCTTTCTCCCTTTTCAGGCCGAAATGGCTAGGACTTATCGACAGCTGGCAAGGAAGTACCACCCTGACATGCACAAGACACAGGTCAGCAATCAGTTTACGTGTCAATTTGTTTAGCATTCTTCGGAAACCTTACCCTATTTATGGTGTCCTTGCCTATATTTGTCATTTTCTATATAACCTGTCGCATTGGCTTAGGTCACTGGATAGTCCATGGTGTAACTGCTAGAGTGTGAGGCTGCTCTGTTGAGGGAACCAGGTTCGATACCAACTGTTAGACCAAGTTGGGTCACTGAGCATGCACCTCTGGGTATGTGCTGCTCTTCATTGAAAAAGGACGAAATCACTGAAAAAATTTTGGAGCAGGTCAAAATCAAAATCCTGACAAATATGTTGGACAATCTTGTTTGACTATATGACATTAAAAGTATACTCAGGCAAATATGGACGTTAGAGGGGTGCTGTTACCCCTGTCTTGTGACGTGTCAACAATGAAGTGGAGGTTACAGCTGGCATCAGCCTATTGGGAGTGTGATTCTGAATGCACTGTGTTTTTCTGCCATGGAGCCTGCCCTTGAAACATGCAGAGCTGCATGAAACTTCTCTGTTAATGGCATACCTTACTGCCGCTCATTCAGTTCAGCGAGAAATACCTTAGCTTCTAGACGACAGCTCATCTTGGCAAACTTCCAAGCCTTCAGTTTCAGTTTATTAGTACATGCAAGAAGATATAGAACACATATATACAGATGAGGGTCCAAAAGTAAAAATACTGTACGCGGTACCCTCTATTAGAAAATAAGACAAAGTTGAACTATTCATAAATCAGTAGAACAGTTACAGTTGGCTAGACGGCAGAGAAGAGTGAAACAACGAATGAAGTAACAAGAACTCAAATCCAACGAAAGTCTACACATACATATTAAAACGAAAATAAGATTCACAAAAACTTCCAAATAGTAAGTATGCAACTAAGAACCAGAACAAAGCAAAGCAGAAAAAACACGGGGAAATACTAACAAAAAAAAATAAAAAAATATTGCAAATGATTTGACAGAAACAATTTCAATGAAACTATGAAATCTGAAAAAGTTGTAAGAGTTTTAAGTGTCACAGGTAAACAATTCCAAAACTTATTGTGGTAAACAGATGTTTTTTTACTGTAGGTTAGTTCGAACAGGTGATAACAAATAATTATAATCAGAAGCAAATCTGGTGGGGTTAGTATTTCTAAGGAATGTGCTTTTAATGTATCCAAAGGATAGCAGGGAATTATATAGTTGATAAGACATGATAGCTAAATTGTATTGAAATAACTTTTCAACGCATAGAATGCTGTGCTCATTAAGTAGGCTGAAAACACTTGAACATGAGGAACTGTAAGTTATGATGCGCATTGCTTGATTTTTTATATGCTGGGCTGAATGAAGATAACAAAGATGTGTATTAGCCGAAGCGATTACTCCATATTTAATGTGAGAATGACTGTGAATGCAAATCAGAGTAATAACAATGCTCGAGGTGAAAAATACTGGTGAGCCCTGCTAAGTGCCCGAATACCAAAAGCTGACTTTTTATTAATTTGATCGATGTGAAGATGAAACTTCGAAGGGGCATCTAATATAACTCCTAAAATTACAGCAGAGTCACTAACAGGAACATAATGGTTACCCAGTGTTAGGGGGGAGAATTAATTATAGGCTTTTGATGGGAATGAAATGCCAGGAATTTAGTTTTAGATGGATTAGTGAGTAGTTTATCATTACACCATTTTCTTGAGCGGGCTAGCATCATATCTAACTTATCTTTTTTAAAGAAGACATAGATTTATCAGGTACAGATATGGTCGTATCACCAGCATACAGAACGTAGTGGCATAGATCGGTGACATCAGGCATATCATTTATTATGTAAATAGAAAAAAAGCAGCGGTCCTAATATTGAACACTGTGGTACTCCCTGGTTAGTTTTTTTAGGAGGCGAGAACGATTCGCGTGCATATACAACAAACTCTGTCAGTCGCATTATGCTTTAAAAGTGCAATAGCAAGGCTGGTTATTCCATGTGCTTCCAGTTTACGAAATAAAATTTCATGATTAATTGTATCAGATGCTTTAGTGAGACCCAGGAAAACGGATCCGGCAAATTCGTTCTTATCGATACTGTTCCTAATAAAACCAAACAGAGTAAAGCTAAATTAGCAGAACTTTCCTCCCAAAAACCAAACCGACAAGAGGTAATTTGTGGAACTTCTCCAAGTACCTTGTCAATCTGGTCACAAATAGCTTTTCGATAATTTCGCTTAGAGAGGGAAGGATTGAAATTGGGCATCTGTGTTGCATAAATCAGCCTGAGGTGCATACATAAAATTTGAAATTTGTTTGAATCAACTGAGAGTTTGGATTAGCGCGAGTCTACTCCGTACCAAGGGAGCACCGTGCCTTACCACATCTCTTAGGTAATTTACAGGAAGTGGAGCCTCCTTTATTAAACCATGGGGTCAAGAAATCAAGACCATATTTAGAAAGCAGCTAAGATTGTTAACAAATACTTCGTTTATTGAGCCTGTATGACACAAACCTGAAGCAGGTACAAGCATCAGCTTGAACTAATCAGCCACACATTGCGCGGTGCATCGGAACTACTTGTTGGCATGCAGCCCTAAGCAGCATGCTGATGCTCAGAGTCCTGCCTGTATTGGTTAATCTCACCTTGATTGTGAGACGAAGCACAAACGTTGTGGCATGTCCTGAGGGAAACGTGAGGGGAGAGCCCCACTGCTGTACATGCCTCATACATGACTCATTTTGATGGAAAATGGGGCATCACTACGTTGCTTCAGTGCTGGTCTCTGTGCCGATTATAATGGCAGTCATCCAGAGGAGGATGCTTTGGGGATTTCATTTATTTAGAATTTTTGTTTACGCTGAGTTTGGACATCATATTTGAGATTAGGTAGTATTACAAGACAATGACAAAAGTGGATACATACATATGAACTGTACCTTGTTCCATGTGCAAAGAAACAACACCCCATTTGTGTATGCAAACATATTTGTATGTATGTGTGCGGGGTTTCGTGCTGTTCACTCTTGAGCACATTTCAGTGACTTGCCTGGGCTGAACATCCTCATTGCATTGTAACTCGATGAGGAGGAGTATTGCCTTTAGCAGTAGGCACAGTGCATAACACCAGTAGGGTTAACATGCATTTACAACTACTGTTTTACTAACCTGATGTTACGGGTGATTTTCTTTTGCTGAATCAGGATTGTGAGAAAAATTCATTTGCACATTAGTAGCATAGCTATAAAGAAAACAAAATGTACAAAGGCTCTTCAGAAAGAGCACTGCACAGTGGTTTAGAACTTGAACCTGTGACTAACACCATCCCATCTTGCAAGCTTATGCACAACGAATTTAAAATAGTTATACTATATGTATACAAATTTGGCCTTTTGAAGAACTCTACAGAGTTTACATACACTAATGTAAGCGTGGGAACACTTTTTTTTAATAAGCTAATTAAGCAGAACATTGTGTTACCGAGACAAAATTTAATTGAATAGCTGATATAGTCCAGCGATTGAATGCAAATGTGGTTATGCTGAACAATGCTGCACAGTTGCATCTCATTTTCAAAATGGAAATAAGATGCAGCTTTGTTTTTCTATTTTGCACTAAAATGCAGTCCCATGATATAATACAAGGCGGTACCGCTGCATTCATGACTGCATTTTAGTACTGTATTGGTAGACTAACCTGCCCAGCAAAAGATTGTGATTCTTGGTAAAAGATCTGTTAATGGAGAGGAGATCACATAAGAGATCTATGTTTATATGTGTCATATGTATATAAGTAATTGCCGACATCCATCTTCAGTCTTGAAGAACAAGGAAAAGGTAAATGGTTTTTGATTGTTGGCAGCTGGGGGGGGGGGGGTATGCCCTTTCACATGAAGGAGCCTGAATTACTATCGGTGGATCATCACTTTATGTAAAGCTTTGTAGGTTACTCTTACAGAAACTTCTCCAAATGGCATTTTCTTTCCTGAGGTTCATAAAAAGAGGACGAGATTGTAGTAGGATGTTATATTGAGCATTCCTGTTCGTTGTAGAAATGTTTTCACATAGGCTGTCTCCTGTTGAACGTCTGTGTGAGAATCATAGGATTAAAATGTACTTTAGCGGTGCAAAAGGTAAAAATGTAGCAAACTTTCTGAGCACGTCCAGAAGGTGCTAACTACACGGCATTGCGATGAGCAATTAAATTTATTCAAAGTGCGTCATGGTTTGCTTCATGGATGAATGAGTATTGTTTCAGTCCCTCTGGAGACTTGAGGCCACAGGTGACAGTCTGGAACTTGAACAATGGATTGAGGGGACGTGCAAAGGCAGAGTAGGAGTGATTGAGAGCTTTATTGTGTGCCTGTGTGTTCATGACAACACATGGGAGCTTGGGAAAAGGAAATGATGGCGTGGCCACACTTTCAGCTAGGTTTAGCTCCAGCATGGAAAGCATTGGGCATTTGTGCTCAATGGCAGAAGAGGTAGCGTGGCTGCTGGCAGTGAACTTCCTGCAAAAATCTTGGAAAAATGTTTGTTTGCACAGCAGTGTTTAACTTCGTTTCACATTACTTACCTTAAAGACTGTGGCAAGGGCATTGTGGGTTGGATGAGACATACAAGTGCTTGCTCACTTTACCACTAAATGCAGTGAAGACAACGTCATTAGTACTTACACTAAATACCTTTAAGGAGAACTCCAGCATTTCCTTAACCATATTACAAAGTCACCGTTTTTAGAGGGTATTGACAGTCTGCAACAGGTAGAATGTTTCAGTGTTCTTGAGTAGCTGCTTCGTGCAACATCTGTGATAACGTCACAGCACCTCCCCCCCCCCCCCCCGCCCACACACTTTTTTTCTCGTGTAATGTAAGCACATATGGCACTGGCGCTGGAAAAGAGAAACTGGCGATATAATTTTACGATGCACTGAACCGTGTCAGCGTTTGGAATTTGACAGTTAGGACTTGACACCGCAGGCTCGTTTTACCACTTGAGGTTGTGATGTTAGCTGTGACATCAAACACATGGTTGCTTGCGTTGAGAGGCGCAATTTGAGAATGTACTGCCACTCTTTAAAGTTCATTTTCAGGAAAGCTAAATGACTTTCTGTCAAAAAGAGAGAGAGAGAGAGAGAGAGATATTTGCAACACTATTCCTGGACCCAGTGGGGAAGCTCGTTACAGTGCACAGGTGGCACGCCAGATGGATGGATGATGCTTAGAGAGAAAAAAACTCCTGGATAAGACTGGGCTCTTTAGATTGACAGAACCCAACTTCTTTCACGAAATCAGCTTTGTTGCTTTTGGGCTGCAGAGTTAATCTCTTTGCAGGAACGTACCAGGTTTTCAGTACTTTCCTCCCCCTTTCCACAGGCACCACGTCATTTCCTTGCTGCTTGGCAAGGAAAATCGGGATTTCTTGAGGGGCTAGTTGGTTCGTTCATTCTACTAAACGAATATAGCAAGTGCGCTTTTCTAGGTTTTTTTTTTTTTCGCGCATGGCAGAACTAGAGTTTGTTATTAAGCGCGGTGGCACGTGCGCAGATTGTTTCGCACGATGCCGGCTCAGTTTCTGTAAAGGCCGAAGTTCCGCCGGCAACTCGGCGAACCACGGCAAGCTCTGCAATGTCAGGCGACTGACGCGTTCGGGTATGCCGCAACATGCGCAGCTCACTTTTGCCGTTGGATGCTGCCTCGTGTCACAGCCGGTGGTGGCGAGGGTGGTTATCGGTGACAACGCCTCCTCTCACTCTAGGTACAGGAGGCGTTGTCGGTGATCACCTCCCCTCCTCTCCCATCCCAAAGTGAATGTTCGCGTTGGTTCTGATGGTTTCCTCCGATTTCTGTCTTTGCCGTCCTCCGCTCTCGCCATCTGGCTCAACGACGATGTCGCCTCCGTTATTGCCGCGTTCCGCGGTATCAGTATCACCGTTATCGCCATAATCACCATATCGCCCTATCGGCGGCGCCGCGATCACGCACGCCTTCGGTGGCGCGGCGCGTGGTCAGCCCCGCTGTCACTCGCCTACTGTCCTCGTAGCCGTGGTGTCGCGTGTCATCTTTGATGCACGGTGTTGCTTTGACGGCGCCGTGTGGTTGCTCACGCCTTCGATAACGTAATGGCTGCCTTGTCTAGTGTCCTTGGGGTAGTTCTTTCCTGGTGCCGTGGTGTCAGGTCAAGAACGCCGCGGTCGCACACGCCGTCTCCGGTGCCGCAGCGGTCGTTCACGCCTACTGCCATGGCCGGAGCCTTGTCCAATGCTAGTTCCCCAACCGAGCCTTGACCACTGCCTTGGCTGCTGCCACGGCGGCTTGGTTCTCTTCCTCTGTGTCAACGTCGAAGTCGCGGTTGTCGGCACGTGCACTAGTTGTCATGGCCTGCTCGGCAAAAAACGTTGTGCTCGGCCTCGTGACTACGTCATCCTTTTTAGCCGCCGAATTTCTGACGGCCTTTTCATCGCCGCCCCCTTTGGAATCGGTTGGCTCCACCATTGTTCAGTTTCTCTTTGCCGCGTTCAGTCCCATCCTCCTCCTCATCCTCGTCAGACGTCTCGACCTTGGGCTTCTTGCGCCAGCGTGTCCCTTTGCCCAACCAGAAGTGCCGGCAGTCGTCCACCGTGACCTCCCCAATTCGCAGAGGGCTACAATTGTCCTGTCCTGGTGCTGGTTGCGTGCATTGCCTTGAACAGGTTCCCCTATGCCATGTCCATCCAGCTTGGTGGCTTCGTTCCACTAGGGCCACAGGGGTTGCTGTTTGCTGACGTGCCTGCAACCACTTGCATGTTGGGCACCAGTTGGGGGACCTTTGGGCACTGTGTACCAAAGTAGTGCTCCAGGGACTGTGCAGGAACTCTGCAAAGCAATTGTTAGTATGAACTTAACATTATGGCCACGAAGGAACAAGAAACACTCTTCACAATTCAGGTCAGTGGACGTTGAAGAATCACTGGGACTGCCCCTTGAGAAAAGTGTTTAGTGTGGTGACATTACTTTGCATCACTTCATTACATATTTATTGGCCCATGAATATAAGGCATAACATTGTGTATTGGCTGTGACGCAAACATGTCTATTCCCTTGATAGTGTTTTGTGGTTATTTCTGCGTGCCATGTTTTGTGAAGGGGTGTTGTAGCGGCGGAGAATGACCTGTTGAACTGACATGCCTTGCATTGCAGTAACGTTTGTTTCTTTTTTTTTTTCATTCAGGAGGCAAAAGCCAAAGCTGCAGAAAGATTCACACTTATAGCAACTGCTTATGAGGTGAGTGGACTTTTCTGATTAAAATTTTGCTGTATTTCATATTTATCTTGGTGAGGAAGTTTTCGTGGACTCCAAGATTGCCCCAGATATCTGATTATTCGAACCCTGATTCACCTGAGCCTAGTTTTTTTCTGATCTGATTTACTGCCTAAGTTTCCTGCAGGTCAAGCCCCACTCCTTTCTCTTGATTCAGAGGCACGATTACGTAGCTGTTAGCTTCACCGCAGTATGCGAGTACGGCTGTTAGCGTCGCCGCAGTACGCGAGTGTTAATGTGCCGCAGTACACGTACGTACATTAGCTTAGCTGCAGTACGCGAGCGTTGGCTCCACCGTACATGTGTTAGTTTCGCCGCAGTGCACAGGCGTGATGCGGCGAAGCATGCTACATGCGGGAATGTGCCACTTGTCATGAGACACAGCATATTTTTTTCCCCTTAATTGCCAACTTTGAATAGTTTAATTACCAACTTTGAATAGTTTGAACTTTGAATAGAACTTTGAATTACCAACTTTGAATAGTAACAGTGAAGTGCAAATCGAATAGCATTTTGTTCGAAATTTCGAGTATTTGCACACCCCTAGCATAAAGTATTATAATTTGCTCTTAAAGTGTTCTTTGCCCAGCATCTGCAGGCCAGCCTCATTGCAATGGATGGTACCATGATGTGTGAACAGTCACCAAAAAATTGCCAAAATCACTGTTGCATTCACTGGACGACAATGAAATTGCCATTCTTTGTGCACACCATGTGCAACTGAGAGCGGTTGACAGACACTGCAACTCCATCACAAGTTGCTGTCCCCATGTGGCTTACGCCTACATCCAACCTTGTTGGCACATCGCTATGAAACTGCCCCCTTGAAATCAAAACTGAAAGTGGGTTTTTAAGGTAGCCATATTAAAAAATATTCGGTGTGCTTTGAAGCACCATGATACTCTTTTTAGGCTCTTGACATGAGTGCTTTTATTTAGAGCAATAAGTACAGACATTTAAAAAAGTTCATATCACTGCTCCTTTAAGGGGGGACATGGTTCTTAGAGATAACATAGGTTATTTCTCAGCCAAATTAGATGAAATGCACAGCTTTGTTCAGTCTTTTTGGCTTTATTTAACTATTAAAAAAAAAAACTATCCAGTTATATTTTACACAGACCAATTATTTCCAAAGATAATTAGCAATCTCATTCTATTGTTTGCCAAAACAATGAAAAATTATCTATGCAACGTAACGTTATTATAAACCCATATATGGATACTGGAAAGCCTAAGGAGAGCAACGCTGCAAGGTGATTGGAAATTGAACTGCTACTTCTCAATTTACAGCACTAATGAGTTCATGGTCTACACCTAGCCAAAAACATGATAATTTTAAAATTAAAATAAAAATAAATTTGAACTGTAGATTGAAAATCTGCTTGCAGCGTTGCTTTCTATGCATATTTAGCTACGTTGTGCAAAAGGAATTGTAGCTCTAGCTTTCCTAGGTCAACTTTTACAGAAGCAAACAAGCTAAGCGGCCAAAATCAATTTAGCAGCAATTTGCGCTCAGACACACCTAATATTGGTGTTACAAATTAATTTTACGGCAAAAATAATGAGAAGAGAAGCTAGGAACTTTGCACATTTGTGCAATTTGTGCAAAAATAGAGATTCCGAAAATGTCAGCTTCAAAAAGTCTTTCTTTTTTGCACTTTTCGGCCTTCTAAGACTAGTGTCCCCCCTTAAGAGAGAAAATAAGGGTCGGAAAGTCGTAACTCTCACAAATTGCTGCCGAAGGCAAAAAGTCAACTGCGAGGCGTTCAGTCTCGAAGGGCAGAGAATAGATCTACTGACAAGCTACTTAAGGTTGCCGTTCACAGCGTAGGAGGTCCTTCTCAGGGCCAGTAGACCATTTTCAAGCAATCCCAGATAGTCCGCGGGTGGGTGGAGCACTACAGGGAAAGTGTTTGTCAACTGAAGCTAGCTGGCTCCGGTGGGCAGGTCGCGTGCCTCCTGTTAGTGCCTTGGGAGCATGAAGTGAACGCGGTGCTGATTTTTAACTACTCTAAGAGTGTTAGAGCCAGTTATCTGAGCAGCTTTGCGTACGCATGTTCTTGCCTTCTTTTGTACTCTCCACTGATGTGCCAGGGATACAATAAGAACGCAGTGGCCTTAGCACTTAGGGTATTCCAACATTAAAACTCTCCGTTGCAAGTACTTAGCATATTCTAAAGCGTCTGCTTGTAATTATATGCATGAAGTTTGAAAGCAAGAATTCAAAGTAAGAAGACTGTTTTCTTGCGGTCCCCATCACCTGAAGGTTACCTTCACAAAATGCTGCATTGTCTGGCAGATTAACTCCTACACACACACAGGCTTGCAAAAGTAGGTTTCTCTTCTGTGGCTGCAATGATAAGATAAAGGAAGATGCTTGTTGTGGGATTTCGGAAACTGCCAAGGTGCACACGAGATGGGGTAGTGCCCTACAGTTTGGATGCCTGCAGGGCAGCACTCCAGGCCTAATTATTTCTTTTTGAACATAGGAAAGAAGTGTTGCTTGCTCTTATTATGAACCATAGCTGTGTCGCAGGCTAGCGTGACTGGGAAGCAGCTAGCAGTAAAACTGTTACTGGTCACAAGTGCATAATGTCGTCGCTTTGCATTGAAATTTTTTCTAGCAATTCCAATCCTTTTTACAATATATGAATTGTACTTTTGTTTTTTGGGGCATATGACATGTGCATCTTTGTTGAGACATTAAAGTACTGACACAAATTGTAGACATTTTCCTGTTATTACTGTAAATAAAAGCACTAATGTCAAGTGTCCTGAATATAGTACGTGCTACTTTGGAACGTCATCAGTATATTTTTGTAGGGCTATTGTAAAAACCCACTCTCTGTTTCGATTTGGAGGAGTGGTATCATAGAGAGGTATCAACACAGTTGGATGTACGTCTTAGTCACGTCAGGACAGGAATTGGTGACGGAGTTTCAGCATCACTGTTGGCTCCTGTCAGTTGCACATGGTGCACATAAACAGCGATTTCATTGTCGCCCAGCAATTTAGGCGACTGTGTTCACACGTTATCACATTGTCCGTTTCGATGGGGCTGGCTTACAGACGCTGTGCAACGAAAACTTTAAAATCAAATGAAATTGTTTATACTTGTTTCCTGGCTCCGGTGTATGGAGAGCTGTTAACAATGCATGCCAAGAAAGCAAAAAAAATGTCCCTTGTGCACTGCCTCACAATGGCTTCAGTACTCTTTTAAACATTGGTCGCAGCTAAAGTGCCATTGTGCCATTTTACCTGTGGATCACGTTGAAATATTTTACATTTTCACTCCTAGACACCTGGTAGAGTTAGATGACTACAAAATGAAGCACATTACATTACCACATAAAATGCACAGAGGGCAGAATAATCTATTTTAGAAACTGAGGCAAACGCCTCTCTTGTCAATTTCCTATGCGAGACAAGGCAAAGCATAACACTAAGTCGACTTGACAGCTGTGCGGTATGCTATAGGTCTAATGTTAAATCTGTGTGATGATTGTTTGTTATGCTTAATTTTATGCATTCATGATTTTTTCATACAGCTCAGTTTTAGCCACCACACAGGATTCTTCAGTGTTCAAGAACAGGGGGTCGTTGGAGGGGAGGGAGGGGGATTATCGTGTAAGCAACAGTCAGAGAATATGTATGCCATAGTAACTTTTTCCAGTGCAAGTAAACGTGGTTAAAAAGAATGCAAGAACGACAGATTGGCATTTTATAACAATGTACAGCAACAATTCCTTTTGGAAGCACATTAAATCTTTCAAGCGTAACAGTTTTTCAAGTGAGAATCCAGCGCTGAACGGCTTGCGGTACTGGAAGAGTGATGCAAGCGCATTTCAGTAGGGGACAGCGACGTTCAGTGTGTCTCAGCACACCAACACTCGCTTCACTTACATTTAATCTTCACTGGGGGAGTTGTAAGATCTAATTGTGCATATTAATGCCATGAAATATACACGTGATAAATGCGATGACAAAAGGAAGTGCTATCTGACATGCTCGTGTTAGATCGCAAACGTTGACCACTGGGTCGATATTGTTTGCTCTCACCAGATGCGTCAGTGGCGATGCATTTGCGTTTTTTGCTGGCGGGGATTTGAAGTCCTCCCAGCTTAGACCGACGTACTGGATATAGGTGGAGCCTACGTGCTTCTTGCTCATTTGTACATTCCGTTCAATGCGTACTTAATTTGTATGTTTTCATAACGTCCAAACAAACGCTGTCACAATCCAGGGCAAATGCCAGAAGAGATTCTTTCCATACATGGTGCATTTCACTGCTGATTGTTTGAAAGGAATAATCAGCACAGTGGCTGCAGAGCATGGGAAATACATGTCATGGCCTTAAAAAGAAAAAAAGAAGGGAAAAGTGTGCATATATTCACTGACAAATCACTAAGCATTTACTAGTAGTCCCAAAAACCACTACCTTAATTGTTAATATGAAGGTAGCAAAGGTGTAGGTCACCCACCCTCTTTGTGAAAGTTTGTTGAAAGTACTAACTAGATATTGGTAAATTTGGAGCGCAGTATTCACTACATTAATACAGTTACTAACGCTGGTAAAGGACAATTTCCAAACAATACATTTATGGCTATTTCGTTTGCACATGCTGTTTCAAATTTCCATGCCATGCCGCTCCTATTACGAAAGCAAAATAAGAATAAACACAGATCAGGTGGTATCGAATTGTTTCATTTCACTAATGAGCACTTGCTGATTAATTATTTCAAATAAATATGCAACCTCATGGCATGCTCAAGTAACAATATACATACAGTACATGCGTACGGAGAACTTCAAGGCAATACAGGTACGTGATATCGGGCAATAATTCTAAGGATCATTTCTGACACCACTTTTATGTACAGGGAACCTTGCCTAACTTCTAGTCATTAGGAATTGTATCAATTGTGTACTGCAAAAGAATTATTTGTGGAAATTCACTAGTAAGTACATTAGTACCTTAGTGTTTTTGATTAACTTGGCAGGGATGTTCCCCGGGTTGGAAGCACTGGAGATATTGATCTAATCAATCAGGGCTGAGATGCCCTCAGTTGTAATGTCATTTGAAGGCATGCGAGAAACTTTATAGCTAGGAGGGATACCGCTGTTTAGGTCAGGTTCCCGGATGCGTACATGACATCATATTCATGACATATGATAGTTGCTCGTTGAGGGCAGGTGATCCATCAGGATATCGTTATGTTGAGAAGCACTGCGGTTGGCAGGTAAAGTATCCAAGATTTTTGTGGGTTTTCATCAAAGATACCAAGAAGGTCAATATGGGAATATCGGTTGTAAGCAGCCTGCTGGCATCAATTTCACAAAAATGAATGTGTCATGTGCGGTACAGAAGCTGTGCAGTGGTGGAGGCAATGTAATGGCTGCGGGAATGCTGGGATGGTGTGCCGTAAGGTAATGCTATGTTGTTTTTCTGTTAATATTTCTTGAAACTTGGCAATTACTCTCCTAATGGCCACTGCCAGTAGACAGACGCGTTTCGCTAGTTCAAATGCTCCTGTGAAGTGTATTCTGCTGCCTTTGACGGAGCAAAGCCACCATTCAAGTTTCCACCAGATGAAAACTCGTTTCAAGTCCAAGCATTCAGAGCGGTGAGTACAATCTAATTGCTTCTGTTTGCTACTGTTGGCTTTGTTTGTGTGCCACAGGGAAATGACAAAGAGCAACTGCAAATGTTTGAGCACCTTATACTCTGCGACTAAGAAAACCAGTTTTGAATGATATGGCCTCACATGTGAGCGAGTTGCCGAGTTGAGACGAATGCTTTTCATAACTTTACAATGCTTTCTCTGCAAACAAACCAGATGGCCACAACAAAAGGGTGTCATACACAGTACTAACATCCTGCATGTGTCAGCGTAACTCTCCTGTTTGTAGTGCATTGTCATGTTTTTTGAGTTACAGTCGTTTCATCAAGCCCACATTCCTTGCTCTTCGTTATCTCTGATAATTTGCAACGCATTAAAATGCCTAATGCACTTAACAGACACTTGTTTCTTTGTTCTTTTTTCTATTCATTGCAAGTGTTGAACAATGTATTGTATAAAAGCATCACCACTTATGTTAGTATACCGAATTTTTGCCATGACAACTTGTATTACTGAAAGCAGCGCTGTATTTGACAAACCAGTTGACTTTTTTCGTTGTTTTGCTTGTTAGTGAGCCCTTTTATTGTTCAAGTGCATCGACTCCTGCTCAATGCTTGGAAATTCAGGCCAGCAATATTCAATCAATCAATCAATGAATCAATCAATCAATAAGTTTACAATAGCCCCGTAGAGGAAGGTTAAAGATTTTTTTCCTCCACTGTCTTATCTTAAGGATCAGCTTTATTTAGGAGTGTACTTTAGTTCATTGCAATAAACTGGCATTTTAATCAGATATCCTTTTTTTCTTCTTCCACAGCCTCTTTCTTCTTCCACAGCCTACAGTCACTTGTAGTCCATGTTCCCTGTGAATGCACCTTCATACCATGGGCAAGGCGCTTGCCACTACAAGCCTTCCAAGGTATGTTTGTATACAGTTTAATGTCCTTATAACAGACCTTGATAGTAAAGATTTTCATCTGTTGTAAAAAGAAGTATGTAGAATACAAATGTTGTTGAAACACCTTTTTGTAGACACTGAGTCTGTTATAACCAGAGGGAATTACAAGTTCCAGACATGGACAAAGAATGGATTTATTCCTCTCTAACTTTCCTTGTTCTAACTTTGTTGTTGTGTGAACGGTTTTGACACCATGCATGTCTCCACCATTACAAGGCTGTTTACTTTATCTGCCACCAGCTTACTGTGTTGATCCTACAGGTGCTGTGAAGTGATGTTTG
The DNA here is from genome assembly GCA_013339685.2 of Hyalomma asiaticum. Classification (NCBI taxonomy): domain Eukaryota; kingdom Metazoa; phylum Arthropoda; class Arachnida; order Ixodida; family Ixodidae; genus Hyalomma; species Hyalomma asiaticum. The sequence goes on along the minus strand of CM023491.1, from coordinate 21,727,861 downwards.
AGCTTGGAAGCTATTGAACTTGGGATGGTCCAGCATGCATAATTCTGCTGTGAAGGAGTGCTGACCAGATAGCTGGCCTTGTAATTTAGTCCTTTATATCCAAATGCATGTTGTATCAGAATCCATTGTAAAAGTTCAGTGGATGGAAGGGACAGGAAGATCAGCACAATACTGCAGTTTGGTATGTTGTATCCAAATGTCTCTTGTAAGCAGATCTGTTGTAATGAGGTTATACTGTATATGAATAGTAACACACTGCAGTTTACTTGTTCGCTATGTTTATTGGCACAAAATTTTTCTTCATACATTAAGCTTCTGAATACTTAATTTTGTAATTTTACAACTTATATTTTTCAGGACTGCCATGCAACGTCGGGATAATACTGCAGTCACACGTGGAAACTTAAGTGCACTTTGAGGGAGTGAACTTCGCACAGTGCATGACTTCGGCAGCACGCTGCTACACAAGAAACATGCATTTTCTTTGGCAATGATGGTAATTGCGATGGTTGTCAGTAGAACATATTTGTGATTTCAGGAATGCACATGCTATGAAGTAACATTTTTTAATTGAACATAACTTCTGGCATTCTTCATTCGTTCAATTCATTTTGGCCCAGGTTTTCCCACACTGCAAGGCATTATAGAATTACTTTTTCTTTGTTTTAAAAATCATGACATTGTCATTTCTTTGGCTAAAAACTTACCGTTGGCAATAGCCACTGAAGGTCTGTTATTGAAAAGTTAGCTAGTACATCTTAAGCTAATTAGCACTTTCTTTAGACTTCCTGACGTCTGCCTCGGCTAACAGTCTCCTCCTGAAGAGCTTTTCGATTTTGCCCGGACAGCCTATTTTTGAGAATCCTTGAAACTGTTTGCTAAACACCCTGTATATTCAACGTAACTGCCACGCCATGGTGGTTTAGTGGTCATGGCACTCGGCTGCTGATCCGAAAGTTGCAGGATTGAATCCTGGCCGCAGCGGCTGCATTTCGATGCAAACGGAGCGTTGAGGCCCATGTACTGTGCAATGTCGGGCCATGTTAAGGCACCACAGCTGGTTGAAATTTCCGGAGCCCTCTACTACGGTGTCTCATAATCATAGCATGGTTTTGGGACGTAAATCCCCAGAAATCGATCAATTAGTCAACATAATTTATTAAATTATTTACAGCTAAACAACAAATAATAAATGTACCAAGCACTACTTGCAGCACAGGAGCCATCATGGACCTTTAATTATAAGCCAAATGCTGTTCATGAGATGTGCTCATTTTCATATCTTCATATGGCACATAAGTCTATATATAATTCACACCTGTAATACCTACTTGTCCTGTATGCAGTCCAGTTATCATGTCATATTAATAATGCCTCCCACTATCAAGCTGAACCGCCTATGATGCAAGTATGCACAATGCTGTTGCAAAACAAAGCCCAGAAAAGCTGACGATCGTAAAATGGCCATAATCTGGGGTATGCACAGCCGTCCTGTGAGATTATGCGTCTTTCAGTGTGGAGCTTCTTTAATTTTAAGAAATTCTTTGAGCACAGGTAGAGAAAGTGAGAAGTGCACAATGGGAGACATTCCCAAATTATGAATGGAAACTTTCCACTGTCACTGAAGTGCATTCTTCCGGTACTAATGTACGGTACAGGAACACAGAGGATAACTAAAGAACTAGAGATGAAGATAAGGAACATGCAGTGTACAATGGAAAGAATAATGATAGGTGTAACACTAAAACGAGTGGAGTGGATCAGGAAACAAACCAGAGTAGCTGATATTCTTATATCAATTAAAAGAAAAAAGTGGACCTGGGCAGGACATATCATGACAGCAGATATGTGGAAAGTAAGAGTAATGGAATGGATACCAAAAGAAGAATAACAGAGGCAGGCAAAAGGTTGGATGGAGTGATTAAATTGGGAAGTTTGCTGGCATGGGGGGCAGTGGGAATCAACTTGCTCAGAATAGGGCAAATTGGAAATCGTTGGGAGAGACCTTCGTCCTGCAGTGGACTTAAAATAGGCTTATGATGATTATGACCTGTGTGTACGACCTTGATTTTTCAGTCATCTGCAAACGGTGTGCGAGATACCCTACCATTCAGTGTGACTGATTGGTTGATCTCTGGGGTTTTACTTCACACGCCTGCGATACAGAGACGCCTTAGTGGAGGGCTCCGTAAATTTCAACCACCTCGGATTTTTTAACGTGCGCAGGCATTTCACAGTACATAGGCCTGAACATTTTGCCTCTATTGAAATGCAGCCGCCGTGGCCATGAGTCGATACGACTTTTGGATCAGCAGCCGAGTGGTATAGCTACCAGACCACCATGGTGGGGCACCATTTGATGTGTGTGCATGTGTGTGTGTTTGCTCTAGAGTGCATAATTCCTGTCGACATTTCCATGCATTGCAGTTGTGCTAATGGCTGAATAATTCTTTACTGTTCAGCGCACGCACCGACAAAGATGTACATGTTCCTGAGGCTATTTTTCTCAGAATTGTACCTCTTCAAACAATCAGCATTATCCTTGTTTCTGTGTTTTCATCCATATTTGGTTCATGCATTGTGCAGTGTCTGCTGTTATTTACATTGCCTTCACAATACAGTCTTATCTGTCATTACTTGTGCCAAGGCACTCTGGTTTTATGGGAACCATGTAACTTAACTAATGGGGAGCAGGACAAGTTTTAATTCTTTTTTTCAGCCGTATCCTACGTATCTATGGTGTGGGCTCACAGCTGAGAATTGCGATTTGTGCCTATCCTGTTGCCGTAATGCATTTCTTCTTTGTGATGTGTCAATTTTTTAGGTAACGCTACCTTAGAAAAACTACTTCAGTGTTACTGTGCCAATTTTCTGCGGAATGCATATATGTTTCATTTAGACGTGACTGTGAATTGTTGGCCCATATGTGTATTGTACATAGCTCGCACGAGCTGTCGCATTCTCAATAAACAGCGCAAACCTTACTCGATTGATGTTTTTTTTTTTTTTTTTTTTTTGGCAGTCAAGACCTGTTTGGTCAGCTGGCAATAAGCTACAGTAGGTAGTTGCGCATGAAAATCACACATGTGAGCTGCAGTTTACAAAGAATAAACAAAATGCTACAGCAGGCTTGTAGGGTACCCAGCATGAACCAGCAAGTCTAGTTTTTCTAGTGATGGTACTTCCATTGCCATCTCCCTTTGCCCTATCGCTGCTGCTAGGTTTCTCATGCTACAGTGGAAAGCACAGCTTTCATTTTTTAATGTGTGCGATAGTTCTGTGGGGACACTAAAGAGAATGATTTTCTGACATTTACATTATCTTTTCAAAATGCCAAAAGTGTTACCCTCACTGCGTGATGCGAAAAAACGTGAAAAATGCCTTTGAAGTTTCCGCATTCATGCAACCAATTCTGGTGTATGCTAGGGCAGACATATTCTTCATTGGTAAAAATCAAGCAAATTTTCCTCTGAGGAGACTAGAGACCTAACGTACAGATTAAAAAAATTTTTGTTTAACCAGTGTGGTCAAACACATGCAAACGCGAAAAAAAAAATTGCAAAGTCATGCTGTAATTTACGTAGGGAGGCAGTTGAACAAAGTTTAAACATGTAACTTAGACTGGCTTTCATCATCTGTTCTGTTAACAAACCTGTGATGGTTGAGATAACTAGTTTTCAAGGAATGATTTATCAGTCTTCATTGGTTCATTGCTTCGCTTTGTGCCCCTCTGATCATTCAGGGGCCTTAATTTACAAAATGATTATGAATGTGCATTATGTGGTCATTTAGTTAGTGAATGTTTCCAATAAAAGTATTGGATGAAGCAAACAGACAATGAATCCTTTTGCCTTTATATGATTGTAAGTACATGTAACAAAAGATCAAGCCCATTGATTCTCTCTGTACCATAGTGAAACACACATGCCTTTACAGTGAGTGCCTTTTCAGCAAAATTACTGGTATAAAGACCTCGACCTTTCCAAGTGGTCTTTAACGCACGTTAGTTGACCACATAACTTACCTCAAGGCATGTGCTTAAAAGCCTGGCTCATGCTGTGCACATATGGGAGGGCCGCACCCTTGCACTTCTTTTTGGTAGCCGCCTGGTGGTTGAGTGCTGAGGCGCAATGTTCCTGCTCCCTTAGCATTTGGTGTAGGTATCTGCTACTCAATAGGTCCTTCTGTACCGAGTTCATTGAAGCCCTGGAATGTCGAGTTCCAGTGGTTTCCACAGAGGGTTAAGAAAAATCAACCATGGCATGTTCCATCAAATTGCACGTAAAGTGGAGCTACTAACATGGATGTATCTTGGTTTTTGGTTTTGCTGCTAGGGGTAAATGCATTTAGAGTGTACGACAAACATTGTTACCACATCATTTTACTGGAAACGAGCAGGAGTTTTTTTTTTGTACTTATTGAATTGAAGGGGTTGGGGCATCAAAATTTTGGTTTATGCACTTTTTAAACGTTTCTAATTGCTACAGGAAGTATAATGCATACTCGAATGTTCCCGCGTTGTGGGTAAATACTTTAATGTCTAATTATTTATAGGAACAATATTTGGTTTCTGTTTCTGGGCACAGAGTTGAACAGCGACATCACTGTCTAAGGACACGCACACATAGTGCACCTGTATGAATGCAAAATAGAGGATGGGGGCCCCCAAAGCTTGGGGCGCCGCATTCTCTTGTCCTTTTACGTTCTCCCTGTCTCCTGTGTGCCAGAGACATGCAGGGAAGGTAACAAAACATCTGCCTAGGTTCTCCTGGTGCAATAGTTCACCGCTCACATCACATCGCTCTAATGTGGTATGCTGTCAGTAAAACTTCCGTTGCGTTTCCAACACAGCGATGCGGGTGTGTCACGCTTACAGAGGGTCTTGGTTGTGTGAAGGGCATTTTGGTACTTTTTGTAAGCGAGTTAAAGTATGTTTTAAACATTTACTGCAGTCAACACTTTGTCGTGAGTGCCCTTGAACACAGAGGAAGCCTACAGCATGCTTGTCATAGCCTCTAAGTTATTGTTATAGCTGCACATTCAGACTGTGCAACATGTGATAAACAGGACACATGGGAATCTACCCGAAAACTACACATGCGTGCTGTGCCATCTCTTATAATTAGACAAGAGCCACTATGTTGGATTTTACTGTGCTTAAAGGACTCGTGCGGACCTCGAAGTGTTGAAAATCAATCGAACATTTCTAGGAGAGTGTTCGATTTATTTTGCTAAGTTAACTTTTTGCAAGACTAGTTTTATCTAACTCTGGATGATTGTTCTTGATTAATAAGAAAAATTTCCTGGAAGCTTTGTAGCAAGTAAAAACAACAGACATGCGCAAAATAATGTTTGCTAATGAATTGGCTTGTATTTTGCAGTTCGTCATTGTTGTCCTGTATATCTCATCGCTTGCTGTGATTCTTTGTTCAGATTCTTAAGGATGATGAATCTCGAAAAGATTATGACGACATGCTGGATAACCCAGGTATCAATCAGATTTCTGAGCATTTTTTATGCATGGCTTTTTTTAGCGCACTTTGTTCATATCCCCTTCAGGCATGAATTACAATGAATTGTACAATTGTGTGAAATTTATTGAGACATGCGACGTTCCATTGGATGAAATAGTAGGTGATTATATGTACTGTGCATGTTTTGGCAATTAATTGTAAATGTAGGCTGAATAATTAAGAAGCCAGTCAAGTAGACTATTGCATAAAAAAAGGAATTATTGATCTGGAGATACATGTACTGTTTATCATTTTGGTTCTGCTCGAGTGATATAAATAACAATGTCAGTGTTGCCGTTGGAAAGCGAGATGTTTAACAACTCATCGAGTGTGGTATGTTGTATTTTCAGACAAATGATCACCTCAGCATTAAAACAGCACATTGATGTTTAGTTCATCCAGAAGTCTATGTGCATTGCTGTTTCTTAGCCACTAGTTGAAAAAACTTGGGAGAACAAGTTATGTGCAAAATTTATGCCGCTGCTGAGGGGGATATATCCGACAGGGCAAAATACCGCGTGAAAGTTACTTAACTCAGGCCCCTCATGCAGTCTGGTCGTACAAGCCACAGCAAAACTGTTAAGCAACCATTTAGTAATATTAATGTAGTTCAATATTCTCTTCTTCCCCAGGCATTTTCACTATGGAATAAATTACCAGAGTAGTAGTTAATGCTGATACAACAGAATCACTCGTTCAGCTTTGAACATGTCCTTCGACTTATAAAATTGTTTTATACTGTGTCGCAATGAAGGCAGTTGCCTCTTGCGTTCCCTTTTCATTTGATGTTATATTATGTAATTTGCTTTATGTATTTCATTGTTGTATGTACATGTTCATTTTTTTTACCACTACACTGTTGTGTTCCTAATGTATAATGTTCATGTATAATGATATACCCACTCCTGCTTGGGCCCAAATAGGGCCTGCAGTATTTGGAAATAAATTTTAAAAAATATGCACTTGTATACAGAATTTTGTTTCTGCTACCATCTAGTTTTCACTCTTACCGTCATTTCAGTTGCTAGCGTGTACTTTCTTTTTAATGTCGTTTGATGAACTGTTGTTATTTTGCTAGTTAACTAGGATTTGTTGGAATTTCTTTTGTAAATGGAAATTTATTAACTTATCGATGATTAGGCAGCGTAGTTCAGTTTGCAAAATAACCATGTAGTATGTAGACAGATGAACATGTGTTTATTTTGCTCTTGCAGGATATGTACTACTGTGCTTGCAAATTATCATTTACTTTGATCATGTACAGATAGTGAAATGTGAGATGCTTCATTGTGTAATTTGAGGTTATGCTAGTGCTCTGTGGTGATTGGGTATGTTGTACCCTTATTTCAGAGGCAATATACCGCCATTATTACCGGTACTACCGCAAACGCATGGCACCTAAGGTTGACATCCGCATCGTCCTTGCAGTCACAATCACAGTCATCTCAGCTGTTCAGGTAAAAGCCTTTATTTTGCTTTTTTTTTTTTTTGGTGAAATAATTGTTTTAGTGATGGGACTTGCGAGTGTGGACTTCAGAGTAAGGATACTAGTTCTGTGGAACTGGAGAACCAGTCAAGCAAGATTAGAGGATTTGATGCCAAAACAGCAAAATACAAGAGGGTGCTGATATGCTGGGGCCGAAGTTTAGGTTGAGAATTGAAGAAAAAAATGTGTAATATTACTCGGCCCAGTAATCATAGGACTTTCTTCTGACGAATGAATTATTACTGGCCTAACCAATATAGTGTTCTGTAGTGCCCATTTGACATGTACTACACATTCTACACACGTACCACAAACCTCATAACGATACATGTCTATCAGTTTGTATGCAAGATATTTATGGACAATACCAGCATGCAAATGATATGGACTTCTTTTATTGATGTACCTCTCTGTATACTGAATATTGTAGTATAGTGTAACAAAAATGTTCTTATGTCAAATCCAGACAAGAGAGGTTCAGGGGAAGGTGCAGGCTTGAAGTCACAATTATTGATGTACCTCTCTGTATACTGAATATTGTAGTATAGTGTAACAAAAATGTTCTTATGTCAAATCCAGACAAGAGAGGTTCAGGGGAAGGTGCAGGCTTGAAGTCACAATATGTTGTTAAACAGAAAATGTTCCTAGAGCCATCGTTTTTGACATCGTCAGTGCAAGGACAAGTCCACTTGCCAAAAACGTCTGCTCTAGCAACATTCCCTGTTTGACCTTTTCACGGACTTCAACCCCAATGTAACCTCAGTGTAATGAATGTGGATATAACAAATATTTAACTAGCAGTATTTGCCAATAAAGCGGTGTTAAAAATGCAGTAAATTCCTGTCAAGATAAATTCTAGGATATAGCAAACAATGTGGGAATATCTGGTTTTTCTATAGCAATCTGCTTGATACAGACTGCCTTCTGCTCAAGACAGACTTGTGTAGTGACCGTCAACACTGGGCCTCTATTTTCAGGAGTTTGCCAGAGCCACATGGGAGGCAGCTCATTCGAGTACTTATAGAAAATGTCATGGTTACATTGAATCGTGGGGGAACTCATAAGAGCTGAAAGACCAACAATGCCCTGGCCAAATTGTCTTGGCACATCACATATGAAAAGCTGTCTTAAGTTATAATAGCATGAGAGTTTATGCAACACCAAAACACCATTTCAGATTTAATAAAACCATGTAAGAACGTTCAAAGCCATTGTTTTATATCATGCAGAGGCAAAATATCCTTTTCTTTGCTGTTAGCTTTCCCTTGTAAACCTACTTCATTCACTGTTTTTCACTTCTTTATTCAGGTCGTTCTTATAAAACTGACGAATTTTCATAGTCTCTTCAAGCTTGCTTTAAAGGGAGTCTATTATATCCTTATCATGAATTATTGGATACAACAAAGCTGTTGCCACAAATTATTGGATTTGTTATGAGGTTTGACTGTATTGCAGATATAAGATTTGAAACAGTCACCAGAACTGACGTGTGCTCCAAATGAAGTGAGCAATTCAAAATCATGATGGAATTTGTTGCCAGAAATGAAAAACACCCTTTTTTTTCTTCTTTTACACTGAGCAGATAGCCACGCATTATAGACTGAAGGTGTTTGAGGCCACCCTCATGTAACAGTACACTCAGCTACAGATTATAAAATGTTTCAACACCTATAACTGTCTCTTAAGATGATCTAGCCCGGCAGCCCAGTCCTTTCTTTTTTCTTTTTTTTTTTTCCAGGAGTCCTTGTTGCAAGGACAGGCAGTTCCATTTAGCTCTAACCTATGCTTACTTCACTTGTCCATAACAGCAACATACACATTTGTAGACCTTGACATGTGAACTTCTCAACTTTTGCAGACTGAATATTGTGTATTACGTTACACAGCAATCCTTGCTTAATGTTTCATGCTTCGTCAACACCTATAGCTGTCTCCTCAAATTGTGCTTGATTTAGCTTGGTGTCTCTTCAAATCTTTTGAGGAACCATTGTAAGGCAGAGAACGGGTGGTGCCACTTACTCCTAGCCTTTGATCACTTCATTTGTCCATGACAACAGCATACACATTCATAGGCCTTTACGTGGGAACTTTTGAAGTTTGTCAAACGGTGTAATGTGTGTCATCTCATGTAGCAATCCTTGCTTAATTCTTTGCTGTTTCCCTTGGAAGTGCTGGTAATGCCCCCTGGACTAAAGATATTGTCATGGGGATGTTGGACGTATGTACATAATGTATTTACAGGATAATATACAGATGTAGTCAATCTGGCCAAGATGGCTGACAGCAACAGCACGCCCACTCTCGTCTATGGGAACCATAGACGAGAGTGGGCGACTTGGTGAGCCATGTGAGCGCGATCAATGACGTCATGAGCGTACTCATTTGGAACGTGCGGTACAGAAGGGAGGATGGTGTCGAATGGCAATGTGGGGTCGCCACCATGCAGAAGGTAAAAAGGCAAATATCCTGCAGTGTCGTGACGAGTTCTATGCGAATGTCACGTAGGCCAGCGTGGCGTCCCAGTCGTGGTGATCATTGGAAACATACATCAAAAGCATCTATGTGGGTAAGACTGAGACGTCCAGTATGACCATTTGTTTGTGGGTGGTAGGCGGTGGACAGCTTATGCTCTGTGGCACAAGAGCGGAGAAGGTCGTCGACAACTCGAGACAAGAACAAGTGGCCGTGGTCTGTAACTGTCGAGGCCCACCATGGTGGAGGATGACATCATGGAAGTCTGCGACGTCTGTTGTGCAACTAGTCAGCAAAGCCTTCGTTATTGCATAACATGTCGCACAATTGGCAGTGACAGCGATCTGCTTATTCTCCCGATTTATCGGAAAAGGGCCAAGCAGGTCAAGGCCTGCGCGATAGAATGGCTCTGAGAAAACTTCATTTGGATGGAGTCATCCAGCAGGTGGCAGGGGAGGTTTCTTGCTGCGCTGGCACAGGCCGCAAGTTGCGACATAACGGCACAGAGAGCAGCAGAGACCCTGCCAGAATAAGCGACGCAAAATTCCAAGGTGTTCTACCGTCGGTGCATTGTGAAGTTGTACAAAAATGACAGAGCGCAGATGAAGTACAAGAATCTCAGGGCCCTCAGCGCTGATATTGCGGCGATAGGTGCTGTTGTGCAGTACGGACATGTGGAATGTGGCGCCGGTGCTGCCAGACTGCACTCCGTCGACGGCGCAAGGATTTGTCGCATTGTTCATAGCACATGTCGTGCATGTCAGCAAGCACCATCACAAAGGTCTCTGGATCATGCTCAACAGGATTAGGGGGACCACGGGGTGATGAGAGAGACAGTCGGCATCTTTGTGCGAACGTTTAGACTTGTAGACAACAACAAAGAATTCCTGGAGCCGTAAAGCCCAGCGACCAAGCTGTCCTGTCGGGTCCTTGCGAGAGGAGCCAGCCGAGGGCATGATGGTAACAGCTGAAAATGTGCGCCCATACAAATAAGGCTGGAAATTAGCGATGGCCCAAACTACTTCCAAGCACTCTTTCAATGATGGGGTAATTTCTCTCAGAAAGTGACAGCAGGCGATAGGTGTAAGTGATCATGCACTCTGCTGCGCTGCTGTTGGGCGAGAACAGCGCTGATGCTGTGGCCGCTTGCGTCAGTGTGTACTTCAGTCAATGCAGATGGATGAAAGTGGGCAAGTATTGGAGTTGTCAGAGGCCAGTGAGAGCAGTGAATGCACGAGCCTGCTTTTGCCCCCATTTGATTATTGCATTCTTTACAAGATCTGTCAAAGGCTTAGCGATGTCGGTGAAGTTCTTGACAAAACAGCGAAAGTACAGACAGGCTGACGAAACTGCGCGCATTAGAAGCAGAATGTGGTACAGGGAAGTTGCGAACGGTGTGAAGCTTTTCGGGATCTGGTTGCATACTGGATGCTTCAATAAGATGGCTCAAGACTGTAATTTGATGGCGCTAAAATTGACATTTAGTGGAGCTGAGTTGGAGGTTGGCTTTGCAGAAGACTGCAAGCAACTCTTTAGCAATGATGGAGACGAACTACAAAACATGATTAATGACCTAAACAGGGAAAGTATTAAAATTGGGTTAAAAATGAATAGGCAAAATACCAAAGTTATGCTCAATAGCCTAGCTAAGGAACAGGAATTTACAATCAACAATGAACCCTTACAATGTGTAAACGAATATATATACCTGGGACAGTTAATAACAGGAACTCCTAACCACGAAAAAGAAATTCTCCGTAGAATAAGGATGGGCTGGAGCGCATTCGGAAGGAATTACGAAATCATGACTGGAAACTTACCGCTCTCACTAAAGCGAAAAGTATTCAATCACTGCATTCTCCCAGTACTAACGTACGGTGCAGAAACGTGGAGGATAACTAAAAGACTAGAGATGAAACTAAGGAGCGCGCAACGTGCAATGGAAAGAAAAATGACAGGGGTAACGCTAAGAGATAAAAAACGAGCGGAATGGATCAGAGAACAGACAGGAGTAGCCGGTATTATTATATCAATTAAAAGAAAGAAGTGGACCTGGGCAGGGCATGTCATGAGGAGGAAAGATAACAGACGGACAGTAAGATCGACGGAATGGATACCAAGAGAGGGAAAACGTAACACAGGCAGGCAAAAGGTTAGATGGAGCGATGAAATTAAAAAGTTTGCAGGCATAAAGTGGAACCAACTCGCTCAGGATAGGGTGGATTGGAAATCGTTGGGAGAGGCCTTCGTCCTGCAGTGGACCTAAATAGGCTGATGATGATGATGATGACGATGCAAGAATTGAAGCAAGGCGTGTAAGGTGGCTGCTCAACGTGGGAGAAAAAACATCGTCAAAGTAACAAGGACAGCTGGTCCATTTGTAGCTTAGCAGAAGAAAGCCCATGATTCATTCGAATGTCGCAGGAGCATTGCATGGGCCAAAGGGCATTACATTGAACTGGTATAAACCATCAGGCGTGATGAAGGCAGTTTTCTTGCAGTTCATTTCATCGACAGATATCTGCCAGTAGCCGGACCAAAGATTGATGGACAGGTAGTAGTTAGCTCCGTGGAAGTAGTCCAAGGCATCATCGATGCATGGTAGCGGATGTGTCTTTTTGCGTAATCTTGTTTAAGTGGCAGTAGTCGATGCAGAAATGCCAGCTACTATCTTTCTTCTTCAAGGACTACAGGTGAAGCCCAAGGACTGCATGAAGGTTCGATGACACGTTTGCTGAGCATTTTGTCCACTTGTGATTGGATAACTGCCCATTCAGCATGCAACACAGGGTAGGGACACTGATGAATGGGACTTGCGTCTGCAGTGTGTATACGGTGCTGAACGGCCTGTCGCCGAATTCAAAGGTGTCTCGGTACGATTCCAGGACGAGACGGATGTCCTTGGCCTCTGCAGAAGATACGTCAGCTGCAGTCATTGTTGACACTTCATTGGCTGTAGAGCCAGAGCAGGGAGCCACAGTAGCCACTAATAAACTAGTGTCGAGCGGGCAGGGTCAAGAACGTGCTTCCCAGAAGCACCTGAAGGCACAAACTAAAATTCAGAAGCAGAAGAGCGACATTGTTATTTGTGATCGTTACCAGCGTATGCAGAACAGTAATGTTTGGCACAAAAGGACGTCAACTACTGGAAAAAGCTCATAGTCGCCTTCAGGAACTGGTGGCTGTGCAGTCACAGCAACGAAAGGGACTGCCTCGGGTGACAGACGCACGTCTTGAAGTGAGCACAAGTGCGGCGGGGAAGTTCCTTGAGCACCGGCGAGTTGAGGCAGCTCTAGCTTGAAGGATGCCACTTGCACAGTCGATAAGAGCCGAATGATTACACGAGAAGTGCAACCCAAGGATAACGTCGTGAGGGCAGTTGTCGATCGCAGCAAGGAATACAGAATTATGGCGGCCGGCTTTAGTTAAACGTGTAGTACACATGCCAAGAACAACCGGCATGCTGCCATCGGCTACACGAAGCACTTGTGCAGTTGCCGGTGTGAGGACCACTCTTTAAACGTCTACGTAAGCTAGAGCTCATCACAGGTACGTGGGCTCCAATGTCGACCAGTGCTTGGACAAGTACGCAGTCTACTTTGACTTCAATTACAGTTCTCTTTGTGGACACTGAAAGAGGATTTGCAGCAGTAGTCTCCAATGCAGCACCACCTCCAAGGGCTGCATTTCACAGTTTTCTGAAAGGGTGCGGCAAAAAGCCACAGGGGATGAGAGGCGACGTGGCTGTGGTGAACTTGAAGAGGGGCGACGCGTTTGTGGCAAACGAGACTGGTGACCACACGGTGATGGCGAGCGACTGTACCATGTATCCCTCACACAGCTGTCAGCGCTGTTGGATTCGGCGTTGGGTGAAACATGGCGGGCATTTCCATTAAAACTGCTTGGGTTGGTCAGCGTGTGAGGTGTTGAGGGCCACGAGTAGCGACAGTAACGGGCGATGGGACCAGCGTGGCGACAGGTGGAGCATATTGGCTGGTCATCCTGCAGTTCTCCATTCAGCGAAGTTGCGATAACGTGGAAAGAAGCGTCAGGTTGGAGAAAACATGGACGTTCGTTGACTCTGGGGTTGGCGAGAGCACAAACCAAATGTAGCCCAACGTTTTCAAGCTCCTTGCAAATGATGGCTTGCACAAGAGGAACTGAAAGAGGGTTGGCATCAGGGTTACGCAAAGAGAAAGCTGTGGGCGCCATTGCTTCCAGTTCACGTCGAACGATTCGCACCACGTCCTCGGATGGCGAAGAGTGCTTCTGTGCTGACTGGTCTTCACACGTCGATCTTGCAGCAGTGTTCGGAAGCCTGGCGAATGGTTGCAGTGTGCATCGGCTTTTTGCTTGCTCAAATTGACGGCACTCCCTGATGATAGCTTACACTGCGGAACAGCTTTTGTACTTCAGGAGGTTAAAGGCGTGAGCAATTCCTTTGTGCACATTCCCTATTTTCTTGACTTCTGCCATGGCACTATCAGCTTTATGACACAGGGCCAGCACGTCCTGGATGTACGAGACGTATGACTCTGCTAGAGATTACGCATCAGAGGAGAGTTCCTTCTTTGCAGCTTCTCATTGCATAGATCCCTGCTGGTAAGTTCTTCATGGTTTTCGTACCACACTTTTGCTGTGCCCCCCAAGTAACAAGTAATGCTGTCTAAGAAGTTAGAGAGCATTAACGTGCGGTCCCACCTATTGATTCCACTTGCGCGCGCACGCATTATGCGCTCATGCATTACGCACCATCGGTCCCGTAAAAAGTTCTGGGTTCCTTAGGTTGCACCTACACAACTGATGGGGATGGAGATATAGGTGGCAGCGGCGACGTTGGACAAGGCAACGATGTTAGTTCCACGTGCTCACCATCGGCAATGGTGTGGATGGTGATGCGATGTCCTCTGTGGAGCTCCATTTCCAGCCGTGGTACACCGCACCTTCCACCAATATTGTTACGGGAATGTTGGAGGTATACAGTATATACAGAATGTATTTACAGGATATATACACAGACGTAGTCGATCTGGTCATAATGGCTGACCAGCAACAGCATCCAGCAGGCAGCTTCTCCTGATCTTCTTCCTTCCTTTTCCTTTATCTCTCCGTAACAACGTTATGGAAGGCAGTAGTTAGAACTTATTCAATATCCTAATCATCACCACCAGCTTGTTCTATGTCCACTGCAGGGCCTTTTCCAAAGATCTCCAATTAACCTTGTCCTGTGTGAGTTGGTTCCATTTTGTGCATCTGAACTCGTTGACTTCGATGCCTTATGTGACTTTTTGTTTGCCTCGGCTGCATTTTCCATGGCTTGGTAACCATTCTCTCACTGTCCACCCTAGCTTTCTTCTCATGACATGACCTGCCCACATCAGTCTTTTTTTTTCTTAGTTGTAACCAACGATGCCACCTACTCCTGCGTGTTCCTTGATCCATTCTGCTCTTTATTTTAACTTTGTTACACCTATTTTTCTTTCGTTGCAACATTGCATGGTCCTTCATTTCCGCACAAATTTCTTTATCCTTCAAGTTTCTGAGCTCTGTATACCAACAGAATGCAGTGATTACATGCCTCCCATTTTAGGGATGGCGATAAGTTTCTAGTCATAATCTGAGCATGTCTGTTGTATGCACTCAAGCCCATTTTTGTTCTTCAGTGAATTTGTTTCATGGGTGTTCTCCCCTGTTTGTAGTCATCCCAGATATACCTATTCGTGTACACATTCTGAAGCCCTCTTGCTAATTTTGGAGACCTATTTAACTATGCCATTGCTTTCAACCTTTGTCTCTTGCCTATTCATTTTAGTCCTTACCATAATACTTCCTTGGTTCAGTCTTCAAGCATCATTTGTAGCTTGTCACAGTCATTTCTGGAGAGCACAATGTCATTGGCAAACCTCAGATTGCCGAGATATTCCCCGTCAATATTTACTCCCATTTCTTTCCGATATGCTTGTTCAAAATATTCTAAGTATTCAGTGAACAACATTAGTGTTAGTGCATCCATGTCTTATGCCTTTCTTGATTGCAGTTTTTTTGCTTTGCTTGTGAAGAAGTAAGGCAACAGTGGATTTTTTGTGTATGTGAGCTGTTTGCGCGCATGTCTATGGAACCCCTTGGCTAATATACTCCATCTAATATACAGTATTATGTTCCAGTTATGAGATTCCAGAAATTCAAGATTCACTACAAGGTTCGTTTGGAGGTCGCATATCGTTAGTCTTTTTTGTACGGCCACCCTTAGTCATGGTGCAAGAAGTGGCAGGTACTAGTGTCAGATGAACAATTGTACAGGCTCTTATGAAGTTCAGCAGGGTCTTGCACATGGACTTGTTGGTTCTGTAGGAAGACTTCTGATGTTCTGCGTAAAACATGGACAAAAGACAAAAGGGACACGGTGATACAGAGTGCAAACTATGAACAGTTTATTAGTGAGGGTGATGTGACCTTTTATGCATTGTCGCAACAACATTGCACATGATGGCAAGGGCAAACTGACAAAAAGAAAGCATCACATGACCTGCTACTCAAATATCCTATTTCCACATTTGATAATGTGATGGGTGCTGTGCAATCGCATCTGCCTTTTAGACGTGTTATACTATGTGCCTCGATAATGAGGTCTGTCATTTCACTATTGTTTTTCCTGCAACTGTGTGCCGGTCAAACTTAAGCGTCTTGTTCCTTACGTTCTCGGTGTGTTTGCAGTGCGAGTCATTGATGCAATTACTCGTTTGTTCAGCGTAATTAACTGTTGCATGTTGGAGGTATCTGGTGAACTAGGCCTTTAGCGTGCCTCGCACACTTGCTTTGGTGATTCTTGAAGCATGTTTTATTTGCTTTATCCTTTGGGCTAGTCATGTTGTGCACCTGTTCATGTTTTTTCTGGTCCCGAAATCGTGACATCAGCTCTCTGAGCGATGTTTTTATTGCGATAGCAATTATATGGACAGTCTCGGCTGGTTTTTGCCGTCCCCGTCACCGCCGTCATGAACCGTATATGTATATATATATATATATGCTAGTCCCAAAGAAAAATAATTTGGATAAATACTTCCGACGCGCGGAATCAAACCAGGAACCTCTCACTCCACAGCGCGTGGCGATAACCACTACGCCACAAAGAGCAGACGCTTCGAGGAGCTAACGGCGAGCCTTATATACACACCCTTTACCGCTGGCAGGACTCGGAGACTGCAGGCACTTATAGAGTTTCTTCATTACCAGCGAGATGGCGCGAGGAGCGCAACGGGAGCCGCCTTTGCTACAGGAGCGCTGTTCAAACTGAGAGTATCCATTGTGACAGCTTCTTTGCGCTCGTTCGGTGTATATCTATGCATTCGTTTCATGCATGCTTCACTTGATAGTTCGCGCTCATCTTCTGTTTGTTCATTTAGCGGCCTCCCCTAGCTTTGTATGGGTAGCTTTATGACACACAATGTATAAAGCCCTTAGTACCAGCACGCGCTGCCCACGGGAGGCACTCACTTGGCAAGTGCATGTTTGCTGCAATTAATATTGCTCCTGAAGCTGCGAGCCTCACTTCGTATAGCATTACAGTTTCTTGCTATCGCATTCATTGCTTTGCCCTTGCGGCGAAACTGTGACTTTTTTTAAATAGTGTGACAACTTATGAATGAGGGGCAGTATCAATAGAGTGGGAGCACTTTGGCGAAAAGAAAAAGGCTCAGAACTTGCCTGTGCTTATGCTTAGGAATGGTGGCGCCACCTGTCAATATGGTGCAGTTGCGGTTGTATGTGCAAGGACTTTTAAGGGGTTTGATCTCTTCCCTACACAAGTTGATCGAAGGATAACTTGCGCATGTGCTTGCATGATACTAATAATACGCCAGCCCTAGACCATTAGGAATTGTTTCTTCATACTTGTGTATAACATTACGCATTTATCTACCTTGAGCATGCAATTACAACTTCAACAGTGCGAAGGAAGATCAGAGGGTGGTCCACTAGTTAGCAATACAGATGCAATACAGTTGAATGCCTTTATAAGAGGCATGCACAAAGGAGCAGTTTGTCCTTTATTTGAGAGGTATCTTATATGCATGGCACGATGTGCCATATTAAGAATGTTTCTTGATACTCATGTGTAAATTTGTGCATTTATCTACCTCGGGCGTGCAATTACAACTTTGACAGTGCAAAGGAAGATCAAAGGGTGATCCACTAATTAGCAATACAGATGCAATACAGTTGAACCTCTTTATAAGAGGCATGCACCAAGGAGTAGTTTCTGTCCGTTATTTGAGAGGTCTCTTATACGCAGGGTACCACGTACCCATTTTCTGATCAACTCTTACTTCAATATGGCCACACTGCAACTAAGCTGACCACAATGTTAGGTGGTTTGCCTATCATTCGGGACACGGTCGATGTGCGAACCCCAACTTTCTCACATTACTTGGTTATCATTTCCATTTGTGTCAATGATGAAGTAACTGCAGTTTGTAGCCAACAGGTCTGTATTCATAGTTAAAATATCTCTTGACAAAAGAATTTAAGGGTAATTTCTCTTCTGTAACTAGTTGCCCTCAGCAGCTTGTCTGTTACAAAAGAGGTCTGAGTAATGGGAGAGACAGGGTGGCCAACCATGTGCAAAAATGTGTTATACCCACTTGTTTCATATAGCAGTCTCTGTTATAAAGGGGCTCAACTGTACAACAAATTTTCTTTTTTTTTTTTGTCACTCTTTTGGGAAGTGGGGCATACATTGGATCCACATGCTCCCACATTTTTCAGAAGTTTTTCCACTGTGGACACTACCAGATGCATAAGGTAGCCTGCTTCTGAAAGATGGGAAGTTTACTGGCAGAAACTGTGGCTTGTTACGTAAAAGAAAAGTTTTGCCATTGCATTTTTTTAAAGCAGATAAGCAATTGCTCTTTGTTAGTTTCACATGGGAGGGCCAGTTCTAATGGAAGCATAAATTTATTTGCTCTGTGTTTACCATAGCACCAGCATATGTGATTTCTTTTTTAATTGAGCTTGACATCATCAAAATGGATGCTTCCTTCATTGGGCAGGTCACTGTGATTTGCGATGGTTTCAGCCAATTCCTTGTAAGAGCCAGGACTTCTGTGCATTCTTGGTTAAAGTGTGCAGCTGAAGCAAACAAAATGTCAGTGAATCTAGAATCTTTGTGGAACGGAGATCAGTGTCTAGCACCTTGTCTAATCGCGATAAAGCAGATTGAAAGCTGTTAACCAAAATCATCTATAGCTTGTTCTACACATCTGAGCTTCATAATCATTAGCCCATAATGGTTTAACTCATTATGAGACAAACTCATAATGGTTTGAGTTTCAGCAATGTCCATGGAAAAACCTTGAAATAAAATCTGAGGTCGTTAACATCTACAGAGCGAATTTGAAGGTTCTTCATTTGGGGGAGAGTTAATCAAACGTAGCGTGTTGTTTGAGTTCTTGGTGACCAATGTATCATCAACACTATAGGTAACAGCTGCAGTTTCTTCTGTAGGAACACTGCTATTGCCTTTGCTATGTGCAGTACTCAGAAACAAAAACACTAAGTGAGGCAATTACTTTGGGGTTGTAATCGTGAAAAGAACTTCCAAATATGATCCTTGCTCTCTTGTCGATGCTTTTCTTTGACTGTGCCACGTTCAGCTACAAGCAACCTTTCTTAGCTTCACTCTTCTGTTCTTAAAGGTGAAAACAGGGGGACACCAACCAATTTATAAACATTTCAAAGTAAAATTTACTTCTAAACATGAAGAAACCACACGTTTCGGGTCCCACTCGGACCCTTCTTCAGGGGTGACTGGAGTGCACCAGACAGCAGCAGTGCTTATAAGGCCTTCTTTCTTCTCTCTTCCTCTCTCTTCCTCTCTTTTTTTTTTTTTTCCGGTTCTTCAAGCCGAGGGGTCATGCTAATGTTGACTCAGGTGCCGGAGTCCGCTAAAATAGACACTTGGCATTGCACCTGCAGACCGGTTCACGTTTCCAGGTGTCGCCTGAATGTGCCATGATTCCACAAAGAGCAGCTTGTGAAAACTGGTTTCCAAGTCGAGGACGCGGGAGTTGTCAAAATCGATGCGGTGGTCATGCACCTCGCTGTGTTCAGCTAATGCACTCCTTTGTCTGTCGAACTTGCGGACATCGTTCCTGTGCTGTCGTAGCCTCTCTGGGAAGTTCTTGGTCTCTCCCACGTACGACGCGCCGCAATCTGAACAAGGAATGGAGTAAATCACACCTTGCGCTCTCTCCCTCGGCAGCCTGCCTTTCGGGCGCGGAAAGAAACGGCCAAGCGTGGAAATTGGCTTGTGTGCTACTCTTATGCCCTGCTCAGACAGCACACGTGCGAGCGCTTCGCTGGTACCCTGAACGTGGGGGATACACACGCGTATGGGCTTGGAATGCGGCGGGTCAGTGTCCTTTCGAAGGGGTCGGCGGGGATTAGTCTGGCGGCGAGCAACCTTTCCAACGAAGGCTTTCGTGTAGCCGTTCTTCAGAAGGTCGCTTTTGACCTACCTGTTCTTCTTCTATCCGCTTATTCTCCGAAGAGCAAACCCTCCGTGCACGGGTCAGCAGAGCCGAAACCACCGCCGCTTTATGGTGGAAAGGGTGGTTAGAGCTGGCGTCGAGATAGCGACCGGTGTGAGTGGGCTTTCGGTACACCGAGAACTGGAGCATGCCATCCACCTTTGTCACAAGGACATCAAGGAACGGCAAGCAGTTGTTCTTTTCCCTTTCCACGGTGAACTGAATAGCCGGCTCTATCGAGTTTAGGTGGGCCGTGAATGCGTCTACGGCAGAAGTTTTAAGAATGCAGAAGCAGTCGTCGACATACCGCAAAAATATCTTCGGAGTGATGTCGGCCGACTGCAATGCTCTTCCTTCCACCGCTTCCATCACGAGGTTCGCAGTTGTGACAGACACAGACGCACCCATTGCCGTCCCAGTTCGCTGCTTGTAGTACTCTCCGTTCACAGAGAAGTACGTGCTGCTGAGACAAAAGTTCAGCAGGCGGCTCAGCTCGTCGACGCTCAGGCTTGTTCTTTCCCCGAGGTTCTTGTCACGCTCTAGTGCCTCCCGCACTGTGGTCGTCGCCAGCTGAACGGGAACGCTTGTGAACAGGGAGACCACGTCGAAGGACACGAGGCATTCATCTTCACAAACAGACACAGGGGACAGGAGTTCAACAAAATGGCTGCTGTTCTTTACGTAGGTCGGCGTGTTTCCCACGAGAGGAGCCAAAGTCTTGTGTAGAAAACTTGACAGGGTGCGAAGTGGAGAAGATGTGAAATCCACGATCGGCCTCAAGGGAACACCGGGCTTATGGATCTTGGGGAGCCCGTAGAAGCCGGGAGCACTACCGTTTCTGCACATCAAACGCAGGTGTAGAGCTCTGGCATCTGGGTGTTTCCCAAACATGTCTCCTAGCAGCTTGTTGAGGTCTCTTTGTACCTGTGCTGTGGGGTCCTTCTTTCGTCCCAACCAGACAGATCTGTCAAATGTTCACCTTTAAATCTTCTGTTCTTGCACGAAAATTGTCACGCCTGTCAAAACATTTTGCAATAGCCTCGCTGGCACCTTTGTTGAAGGTGCCGGAGGTCCTGCAGAGGTATTCAGTTCCTGCGATAAAGCAATGCACTGCACCTCCCAATGTGAGGACACCCCAACAGGGTGACAAAGAAAAAATTCACCGACGCTTTTTGTATAGAGAAAATGGGGGAAAGTGAAGCTTGTGTGCATGCCTCACCTACATTTCCTTCCTCTAACCTGCTATACTTCTCTCTGTGTAAGTCTCATAACCACCATCATGTAATTACATTAAATTGGGTCACAACGAAGAATAAAATAAAAAGTAACTAAAACTATAGCAGTGGGGTGGAGGGCGAGAGAGGGTAGAGTGCAAGGGGAGGAAGATGTGCACATGCAAATGCCAGGTTTCTGTGTTATGATGCACGCCGACATAGGCTAGACATAGCAAGCTTCACTCGAGAAAGTTGTGGTTCTTAACACTCGTAAGTTGTCATACAGTGTAAAAAAGGTCACTTGTAGAGGTAACGTCTGTGTCGCAACACAGACCTTACCTCTTCAAGTGATCTTCCGGCCACAAGAGCCTGCTAAAGTCTACAAAATGACTAACTTTAATGATAAAGCAAATAAGGCAAGCGTAAAGAATTACCAAACCAAGTATGCAGAATACGCAGAAAGCTTAGTTTATCAGCCAGGTCTAACATGCAGCTGTTTTTATGTTGGGTAAACACGTCATAGCATCAACAGGCTTCGCGACCGTGCTAACCTAAAAAGCAAGGTGGGAGGCTGTCTGGCACACCACTGTGACAAATTCTGGTTCAGTAGAACATTCTAATGGGCTAGTTGGTTCATAGCTTTTTAGAAGTTTTTAAAACTGTGCGAAAAGACAGGGGCAGCAGAAAGAAAGTGTATCTTGTGTGTTTCTTTCTACTGTCCTAGTCTTGTCGCGCTGTTTTAAAAACTTCTAAAAAAAGTTGTGGTTGCACACCAAAGTTCGACCACTGAATAGTTGTAGGTAAAAACAATGATGGAATGACATGCCATTACCGAGGTATGTATATATCAAACGTCTAAAAAAGGTGCATTAGCACAGCATTTATCAAATTATCAAATAAGGAAGTAGCATGTCTGAGTAGCATGCCACATGTATAGCAATGCTGTCTTGTTGCTGACTTGCTTTTATTGCCATGCTCATTGCTCTTGTGACAATGTATAAAAGGTCATGTTACTCTTGTCAATAAACTTTCGCTAGTTTGTGCACGATGAAATTTAAAGGTTTACGGGCACCAAGGGGAACCAACTCACTCGGGATAGGGTGGATTGGAAATCATTGGGAGAGGCCTTCGTCCTGCAGTGGACCTAAAATAGGTTGATGATGATGAGTGTGCTCTGTGCATGGCACCATGTCCCTTGTGTTTAGTCAGTGTTTTACATGCAACACCACACATCTTCACCGATGGAAGTTCTGATACTACATCCTTCACTGAACACGTGCCTCCGTGCAAGTCTGCATACTTGTAATGGTTGCTGATCGATTATGAATTCTCTTCTTGCAGTATTATGGTGCATGGCACAGGTATCATGCTGCCATCGACCACCTCATCACAGTGCCTAAGTACAGGCTCAGGGTGGGTTTGTCTTTGTCATTCATTTTTCAATTGCAATACTTTTGGTAGATGGGTGACCGTAATGACCGTAATGTACTGGTTGACCGTAATGTTTGGTACTGGGTGACCGTATTGTTGTTAGTCGGTAGTGCGCCTAGTGTAAATCGGACGTCAGTGTGTAACTAGTGGGGCCATTTGAATATTCTAGTGACATTTTCTGATCAAAACACAATTGTCTTTCTGTTAAAGAAAAGTGTAAAACAAGAAACATGGAAGGATGATATTCTAATATCTCATTGCACTCGCATGCTTTTGGAGGTCCACTCGGTTGGCTAGCTACCTTCTTAATGAGTAATAATAATAGTGTTTTATGTGTAAACATTAGCTATGATTATGAAGCACACCCTATAGGTGGAGGGTTCCACGGTAATTTTGACAACCTGTTCCTTAACGTGCACCTAAATCTAAGTACATGGGCGTTTTTTTGCATGTCATCATTGAAATGCGGCTGCTGTGGCAGGGATGTGATCCCGCCACATCAAACTTCGCAAGCCGCTAAGCTAGTACGGCGGTTGAGTAACAAACATAGACCATTATATGTCTTGGGAAGTAGTACTATTACTTGGAAAGGACCTATCGAGTCATTTGGAAAGTATGTTGCAAGTACAGCAATGAAAAAGAAAGTTGTCATATGAATGACTGTAGACTGGCACTAGGCACTATAAAAGGAAACCACATGGACTGATCCGAGAGAAATACACAGCTTTGCTGTCAAAGAAATCTTTCTCCCATTCTTCATATTGTATGGGGGCAAATGCCTTTGTAGGACTGGGTCTGTACTGTTAATTTCTCCATCAGAGCTTTGTGCCACAGTGTGGTAGAGTACTTCATGATTTTCTTAGTTAGCTATAGGAAAATTTGGCACCTGGTGTTGTATGTGCGGGTATGGGGACTTCATACAACTTCAGAGAGGAACACTCAGGTGCACTTGGCTACTAGCATTCATGATGTTTAATTTTATACTAGAACAGCACTTGAGGAAGTATTCTTTGTTTAGTGCTATAACAGAGATGTTGCTAAAAAGTTCTTTGTGGGGATTCTTGCTTGGAAGAACAGTTATATGGAACATGGAGTACTGGCTGCATACTAAAGTTGGAAGACAGACCGCAAGGTTAGCACTTGCTCTGCATCAGTTTGTTGTTTGCCTCTTCTTTACACTGCATAATTATGTACTACAGGTGAATATTTTTATTTAATTTTTAATACAAATGAGGGTATTTTATACACATATAAAGGACCACTTACAGCCAATCTTTTCTTTATTTTTTATTTATTTTTTTTTTGTGCTTTACTGCCGTGGTGGCCTAGTGGCTTTGGCACTCAACTGCTGACCTGAAGGTCGTGGGTTCAAATCACGGCCGCATTGTGATGGAAGGCCCATATACTGTGCAGTGTGAATGCATGTCAAAAAGACCTCAGGTGGTCAAAATTTCTAGAGCCCCCCTGCTACAGCACTTCTCATAATCATATCGTGGTTCTGGATCCTGAAACCCTACAAATTATTGTCTGTCTGATACTTATGAAAGTTAGTCGTACATGGTCTAACATGATGCGTGTTACACTAGTTGTAGATGTAGTAGAATGTCTAAACAGAACCTCAAGGAACCAGGGAAGCAGGTTCCACATAACAGGACTTTTTGTTGAGAAAGGTGTTTTATAGGGGTGTAGCATCCTAAAACAAATGCTGTTTCAGTACTTTTGCTATCTTCATTGTTGTAACAGATTTTCCTTCCTTCACTGTTATCAACTCATCCGGCAAGCAGTTTTGTTGAAAAAAGGGCCAGTTCTGTTCAAGCAATCTTTGTTTACTGAGGTTCAGCTGTACCATCGTTCCCAAGATGGCATGGCACCTTTCAGAAAACTCACGACACCATGATGCCGAACTCCCAAGTAACATTGTGAGGAACTTTACTGATGGCTTAAATGAATCGGGTAGTCCATGACTGTGTCACAGAGTGCAAGTTTTTATTGAATGTCTTTATTTACAGGCCATGGAGATTGCCAAAAAGGAAGGTTTGTTCAACCCAAACAAGAAGAAAGACAGGAGAAGAAAAGTGAGTTTGACAGTAGGGGCTGTAAAAAAAACGAAAAAAAGAAAAATTCTGAAACACATCATTTTCGTGGCAGCTTTAACAGTCCATTCTTGCAAGTGTGGTGAAATGCTAGCTGTCTAAGGGCTGCTAAAGAAAAAAACACATCAGTCCATTAGAAAACTTTATTCCTAATTTAAAATTCAAGTTAAGGTACAAATGCAACAGTTCTATATACAGTTCAAGCCAGGTATATTGAACTTTCTGTGATGCCCTTCAGGTTATACACATCTGGGTTCAAGGTCCCTTAAATGTGAATGAACACCCAGCTTAGTAGATGAGCCACTAGTGCAGCAAAAGTTCATTGATTAGACTTGTTAATTCGGAAAATGGCACTTCCTGGTTGAATTCAGAGACAGGGGTCTTTCGTGATCGCAACTAGACTGATGTCAGAAGGTGATGAGAACGGAGTCTTTTACACAGCTCTTATGCAAAATAAGAACAGGATTTGCTAATCCATTCAAAACTAAAAGTGCAGCAATGTAGCATACATGTGTTGATTACTTTTTGTTCTCTCGAAAACTGGGACATTCAGTTAATTCAGTTTTTCCTGTCCCGTGAAATCTGAATTAATGAGGTTTTACTGTACAAAAATATATTTGTCGTATCTTTTATGGGCGTGGGTTTCACAAACAGCCCCCCCTCCCTTTTTAAGACCCCCTTTTTTGAGAACCACTGCCACAAATAGTTTAAACAAGGTGTTCACCCCCCCCCCCTCCACCCCCCCTTTTTGGGCACTTTGGGAGTTAGTATCACATATGAGACATAAGTACCATTTAACACACGCATCCTTTGAAGGCGCTGCAGATAAAAGCACCAGAAGATGCCATGGGGGCCAAGCATGCTCTTAAGGGCCCTTCTAATTTTGGACTGTGTTGCGGCTGTCACATGCAGGAGGAGATAAAGGAGGAGGAGGAGAACACGCTCAAGCGCATCCTTGAGGAACAGGTGGACATCCGGGGTGGCTACAGCAAGCCGACGGTGCGCCACGTGCTCTGGATACAGCTGGTGCTTCTGCCCTACACATTGGGCAGCTACCTCTGGTGGCAGGCCCGCTGGTTTGTCAAGTTCACCCTCCGAGGCGAGGAGCTGGGCATGCCTGAGAAGGAGTACCTCATCCGGAGGCAGATGGCGCTGTCCCAGTCTCAGTGGGACGCCCTTGAGGAACGCGACCGGCAGGGCTTCTTCCGCGACGAGCTCTGGATCCCCGAGAACTTTAAGGTGCCACTTGCATATCTTTTTAACAGAAGTCATTGCTGTGGGAAGCAAAATAGGGTGTCGGAGTCAGGCTTTAGGATTAGTTAGAAAAAACAAAGAACAAAAAATTTAAAAGTAATTCTTTGCAGGAAGAAAGAAAAAAGCCCACTATGACGTTTTTTCAGAAGTGAGGAGGTGGGAGGCTTGATGCGAGCAGCTAGTCAAATTTCACTAAAACAAAGTGTACCTGACTGTTAATCATTCAAGGATAATTAAATATCGAACAAAGTGACAGTGATATTTAAAAATTCCGAGATGTGTTCAGATAAGGGCAAACCAAGAGGGGTTATATTTTGTTTTCAGCGAAATTTTTATGAGGTGAACAAATGTCTCTTCAGAAAGGAATGAACTTTTGTTTTGCGAAACTTAGCACGAATTTCTCAGAAAGAAATCTCATTTCACTACGGGTGCAAAATAGCACTTTCACATGTTACAAATGCCACAACATTGCATGTCTTTAGTTCTGAAAGTAGTGCATTGCAGGTGCAACAATTTTTTTCAGTTATTCTACGCCATTTGTACTTTTAGCCCATGATAACTTGAATTTACATGGCGCATTATGCAAGTAATGCGCATTTTATGTTGACACAACTATTCACGGCAGCATGGTAAAACCGGTTGGGCATTGTGGTGAAGGGTCTGCCCTTCCAACGCAGCCGGTCACCAATTTTTTCAAAGCAGTGTGAGTGGAATGACGTGCCTCCGTGTGAAATGCTTTTTTACAGCGTAAGCTGTTATGAGATCACAACAACGGCGCCATAGTTGTCCGCCGCCGCTGCCCGTGTCCGTAACCACTATTGCTCCTCGTGAAGAACAGGACAACTGCTGCCATCTATTGGCGCTGATTTCCTCCGCATAGCCTTCGAAATGTGTTTTTACGAAGCGCTGCCTCGTGAAGAGGTTTTGTCATATCGTTCCATGCGTCATGCGACAGGCAACGTGCGCTGCCCCGACAGCAACCTGACTTGGCTCTTCGATATACCTGATGGCGCCTCCTCGCAACATGCGGACCGCTGCGGAAGAAGTGAATCACAGAGTTACGCGCGCGGCTGCAGCAGGGCAACGTCGGGCACAGCAGACCGCTGTGCAGAGAGAAGCCCAAACCGCAGAGTTATGGCGCAGGGGATACCCACCACCTGTACTTGCACTAGTTTCCCCAAGCGTTTACAATGGCCTCTAGGAAAGTCGCTCCTTCAGCTTACGCTGTCACTGTCCTGCGATTCCGTGCAGGCCTGGCTCTTTTTCAACTCGGACGCAGTCAAGCTTCACAGTGACATGTCCCCAGCCACATATCCTTCATCGTTGCCAACTTCCTTGCCCAGAGCAATGCCCCAGTGGTCCCTCATCCCCCTTACATTCCCGACTTAGCACCATGCGACATTTTTTGCTTCCCCTACTGAAGGGGGAGCTGAAAGCAAAGCATCAGGAAACTGCGGAAAACATCCAAAACAACATTCCTGAGAGACATTCCTGCCGAGGACTTTCCAGGTGCCTTCCAGGTATGGCAGACACAAGAATGTTACTGCAGGAGGAGAGTATTTTGAAGAACTTTAACCATTTGCAAAGGTCTGATCAACAAATCTATTTTTCCCAGCAAATGTGCATTGCTTTTATAATGGACCCTGTATGTCATCCACGGTATGTTATTGAAAAACCACCAAACTTTGTGTCGTGAGTAAAGGGACATGAGGCACGTGCCAGAAGGCAAAAAGAAATGATGGTGTCTCGAGGAATGGACGTGTACCCGATGGTACACTCCTTGGACACGTCCATGCATGTGATTGGCTGAAGGCCCATGGCATGCGATCCGAGCCATAATTGAAAACATGAGGAGAGCGAACCGGCATTGTCTGCATGACATCGGTCAATGAAGGTGGTAGAGCCAGCATCGCACTGGTGATGGGAGCAGTGGGTGCGGTATCTGGAGGCTGCGGCGATAGTTCAATGGTGTGGCCGTAGACATTGGCCGAACCCAAGCGAGGCTCCTCGGACTTGCAGCTGCCTCATCACAGCAGTTCCCAGTGTAGCAGTGGTGCTTCATCTATTCCAGCAGAACAGATCGACAGGCAGAACAGTGCCCGGGTACCACGTCGTTACCTGGAAGCAGAGACAGAGGTTGAGACTAAGCCTAACCAGGAAGGCTCCTCACCGACGGTTCGACAACAACCAGGTAACAGTGACGGAGGCAAGCGGTAGTCCAGCTGCCATAAACAAGAACAGCAACAACTTGGAATCATCGACCAGGAGTTTCACCTGAGACCGGAATTGGACTTTGATACGACAGAGCTGGCATTGGCATGAGTAAGAATGTTCGATTAGGGCAGCGTCTGTGAAGCCAGTGTGGCTAGTCTGACCTAGGGATGAGAGCTGCACCCAACTTGGTGGAGATTGTTTGTTAGCTCTGTTTACATTTTGATAATTGCTTATTTTTGCATAAGCTTTTGTACAAAGTCTGTGTGAACTTTGCTTACTGTGCTAAGTCATAAAGTTGTTTGCTGTGCCAACAATGCTGTCGTTTTCAAGCACATTTCTGATTCCATCCTTTGCAAGCACTCCTGGGATCTCATTCGTGAAACTTTGTGTATTGGAGTAACTGCCTCTGGCTAACCCTGATTTTGGAGTCCTTTCAAGCCAGTTTAACTGAAGTAGTGAAGCAAAACATTTTTGAGTCTCTCTAAAATGTTCTGCAAGTTAAAGTAGAAAGTGTATTATTAAAAGGTTTGGAAAAGAATGTGGAGCTGCCCGATTGTAATTTCCACTGCTTCAGTACGCACTCGACGTGTTGATTTTGAAATATTTTGGCGAAATATTCACTGTAAACTTAATAACACCCATTTGAAAGCCTGGTGTTACTGTTCTCCCGAAATAACTATGCAACACTACAGGCCGGCATAGGTACTGTTTGGTGACATTTCAGTGAAGTCAACTTTTTAAAGTGTAAAGGTGTAGTGAATCTGCATTTGCTCTAGAATAATAGATTTACTTGGAAGCTAGAAAGTAAGAAAATACTTGGAAACTGTGTGGTGCCCCCGTTTGGAAGCAAGACTGGAGCACATTTTGATTTCCCATGGCCTCAGAGTTCGCGCCAGTCGCGGAGTCTTGGTGGCGGCTAAGACATCAACTGCAGAATGAAAAGTTCAGCTTAGCACGATTTACACACGCAGACACAAGAAGATACGAAGCAGACAGGACAGGCGCTACTTACAACTGTTGGTTGTGAAGGTCACCCATCGATGTATGTCTTAATGCATGCGCAACACACTTCAAGCAAAAGCCAAGGAAACCAATAGACTAATATGCATAAATCAGGCAACAGTGTGCATGAAACAAAATTCAGAAGAGTGCAAACCTATCGAAGCTGCACTAATACAGATGACCTCATTCCTTATGTGGAAGGCTTCCAATGCCAGCCGAAATGTGCAGCTGTTGCTTTTGCCTAGGATTCTTGTCTCCTTGAATCTTGGCTCGCAATCGCATGCAGTTAGATGCACAACTAAATGTGCGTGCTTATTTTTCCTCTTATTTACCTTTACAGTATGCTCCTTAAGACGGTCGTTCAGGCATCTTTCAGTTTGGCCGATGTAGATCATCCCGCAGGACAAAGAAATCAAATCCACGACTCTGATTGAGCACTTTGTGAAGGGAGACTCGTGCTGTGTCGTATGGGTGTACTACACAACATGACTCCCTTCACAGCAAGTCTCACTTCTGGTCGACATAGAGGATCTGTACTAGTCTGTACCCCAAGATAAGCTCATGCAATCAGTAAAAACCTATATTGAGGAAAATGGAGAGTGTGATTTTAGCAATTTTACAGGGATGTCAAAGGATAACTTCTAGTATTGCTAGAGTCATATGTTAAGGTCACTTTTATTGTTAATGAGCAACTGTACTTGCAGTGTCACGGGGTTTGCATAGGTTCTTGCATGGCCCCCTGTTTTATGTGGTATATTTTTATCAGGCGTTGACAAAGCTTTGCAGCAAGCTTTTAATGGGGGGCTGGTTTTAAGGGGGGATGTGGCAATGGGAATGCTCAATTTGATCGAAATTCTCCATTTTTCAATTTATTTTTGTTCATGATCCTTGGACCTTCTTTTATCCTTGTGGTGGAATATTATAATGAAATACACAGTAGTAATACAGAAATTGCCATTTTATCTATGTGTTGTCATCCAAAATCGCAAGAAAATCGGGCTCCAAAGGTGCCGCCATCTTGGTATCATCGTAAAAAGGAGCAGTCGAACCTGAGGATAGCCACACCACTGTGTTTCTCCAACAAAGAATACAATCAGCAAAAGCGAGCAAGAACTTAGCTGCTCAAAATTAACATTTGACTGTTTTCATGAAATATAACTTAGAGCTCCCTTTTCTCAGCTTCCATTTTTTGAGCAGTTGCTGTCAGTCATCCCAGTGCCATTTCATAACTAATGAAGCTAAATTCATTGTTTTTTTCACTTAGATCCTGAAACATTAGTGAGCGCCGTAAAGCTATTCATTTCTACCTGCACATCGCACATACTTTTATAACTGTATTTTTGCAAAAGTTGTTAGTAAGAAAATATGTCGATGACATTCCTAAAATTTTTTCTGTACTCGCTTGGACATTAAAAAAGTCAACGAACAGCTTTATGGCACACAGTGGGCCTTAGTGTATATGCTTAAGTAGAAATGGTACTGAAATTTTATCTATTCAACCGATTAATTGGGGTGTGACTGTAAGGGTCTATAAAGTGATGCAGCTCAGAAATTATGATAGGTAGCTTAAAACCGATTTCATTTATCACCATAACAAACTACATCAGTGTGCCAAATTTCATCGGTTTATACCCATAAGTAGCAAAGATAGCTTTAATTGCCACATCCCCCCTTAAAGGTCTTTAGATATGTTGACGATATTTTTAGTCCTTTTAACGAAGCAGGGTATCCCTACATCCCCTGCCTCTGTTTCAGCGATTTTAGATGTTTTAGAAGGCCTTCATTTTACTCATGAGCTTCCAAAAGCGAGCGGTTTACAGTTTTAGACCTAAAGCTATCATTCAGTGGCTGATCATGTTTGCTGGGGATATTTTCCAAGTGTCAAAAAAGGACTGTTGCCTTACGACTCTGCCCACTCTAAGGCAACCAAAAGGGGCATAGAGATACGGTGTATGGATTCTGCACTCCGAAAATCTTGCTTGCATCGTATGCAGGATAGTTTTATGCATCAAGTCGACAGCGTTTTGGCAGCGGACATCCCTTCAAAGGTTGTGGTGACAGTGGCAGAGTCCCTTCTGCATATAGAATGAAGTCCAGAGCATTAAGGGATTGTACTCAGACCGAGCGCTTGGAAGGGAAGCCAGAGGTAATGCCGTATGTGCATGCGCTTTTGCATAACCTCAAAAAGGCACCCGGCAGACACAATGTGCCTCTGGTCTTTTCAGCCCCTAATAAGCTAGAAAAACTTTGTCCTCGCATCTGTGCTAGAGGACCCCAAGTGTGTATGACACAGCACGAGTTTGCCTTCATGAAGTGCTCGATCGGAGTCATGTATTAGATTCCTTTGTCCTGCGGGAAGATCAACATCGGCCAAACTGAAAGATGCCTGAATGACCGTCTTAAGGAGCATGCTCTAAAGCTAAATAAGAGGAAAGGTAAACACGCACGTTTAGTTGCGCATCTAACTGCATGCGATTGCGAGCCAAGATTCAAGGAGACAAGAATCCTAGGCAAAAGCAAGAGCTATACAGCTCGGCTAGCGTTGGAAGCCTTCCACATAAAGAACGAGGTTATCTGCATTAGTGTGGCTTCGATATGTTTGCACTCCTCTGAATTTTGCTTCGTGCACACTGTTGCCTGATTTATGCATGTTAGTCTATTGGTTTCCTCGGCTTTTGCTTGAAGTGTGTTGTGCGTGCGGTTAGACTCATGTATATGTCGGTGGGTGACCTTCACAACAAATAGTTGTCAGTGGTGCCCGTCCTGTCTGCTTTGTCTCTTCTTGTGAGTCTGTGCGTGTAAATTGTGCAGTTGAACTTTTCAAGATGCATAACCAACTAGCCCAGCAGTCTGTCCTACTAAAGTCAACTGCAGAATTGAGAGGAACGCAAGCAGGAGAAATCGAAACAGCGTTTTTATCACTCAGTCAACTCGGACAATTCCATGAAACAATGCATATTATTGGTTGGAGGCTCTGGGTTTCAAATACACACTTCGTACAGAATCTTACGAAAACATTTCACAACCCCTTTAAGTGAATTATTAATTCCATCAAAATATCCAAAAAATGGTATAACTGCAGAAATAGCAAGAATTTAAAGCTCTCAAATGCTTTTTAAAAAGAATTGTCGCCAATATTTATGTAAAATTTTCAGAATATGGAATATGCCTCATAAAATTTCTACTGCAGAATTATGTTGTATTGTTTTGTTTGAAATGGGAAATGGGAAAGTAGTTTTGGGGGGGGGGGGGGGTGGGGGGGGGTGGAGGGTGATCTGCTTTCACACACAGCCAATATTAGTGACTTAAGTTCCACAGTGTGGACCTGGCCATCTGTAACTATCTGCCAGGTGTGGTCTCCACAGCATGATTATGAAAGACTAGTCACCAACAACGGTAATTTACAAATGCAGCTCATATTCTACTTCAGTGAGTGAGTGCCGTTACAGTGGGTGCAGCAAAGCCACTACTACTCTGAATTAGCTCTAACATATTCATGTAACTGCACCTCTCGCAGTGAAATTCGCTGGGATGTGGGCTTGGAGCACCGGGACGCCTCACTTTTGAAACATTTGTGCAGATGCCTAAAAACGTTGTTGCGAAATTGCAGATTATTTGACAAATGTCAAAATTTAAAAACGAGCACACAGAAGCTTTTTATTCAGATTTAGCTCGAGCACTTAAGATTAATTTTTCCTAACACTTGCTTGCCTACGGTAGCTTTATTGTTCATAACTGAGCTAGGACTCCTCGGATACTCTCGTTTTTGCAGTGTCCGCCTGCTTTTCGCTACACGCAACTGCATGCGCAATCTTAATCTTGTTGCTCAATGAAATTTGCTTCCTTTTTTGGAAGCAATGTCGCGGTCTGGTACAACTGACTAGCTTGTCAAATAATGTCGCGCCGACAATGCACTTGTCCTTAGGTTGGCTTGGCTCAAGGTTCTGCTTGGCCGCAAGCTTGCAGGGTTGCCAGCTGCAATTCAAACTCATTTTGGCTTAAGTGCGCTGGCACTACCGTGCAAAAATCGTTGCTGCCATGATGAAGTCTGTTGTCAAACCACGTCGACATGATAAAAGTACATTTTACATGTCCTGTTTGGAAAAGATTGCCATCCATTGCAGCATATAGTCTGTTGTCCTGTGATCCGTTAAAACAGACTGTTGCACAGATAAGACACATGGACCAAACTTGGGTTGAAATATCATCTGTTATATGCAGGTCCATTGTAGCAAGTGTAGACTATATGTATATTGGTCGCTAAAATTCTTTTACGCAACTGAACTGTGCCTGCATTTTGAACACTCCTCTTTCCATACACAAGAACTAATGCTGTGATGAGTTGAAAAAACTTGTTGCTGGGTTGCAAGCCTGTCTAAAGTTTCAATATAAGTAGTATAGAGAGCAAAGCTTTTTATGCATTAACCATTTTGCTTTACCTCTGTACTATCCTTTCACACAACCACAACACAGTTTAGGAGTGACTTCACATGCTTATGTGAAGCGTATCTTTCAAAACTGCTTCTTTAGACAGAAGTAATCCAGTGACTTGGAGCATGGGTTTGTGTTATAGAAGCAGCATAAGCAAGAGATGATGCTGTTTGGTTCAAGGGCAACCAGGAATTACTGTTTATCTTTTGGAATAACGAAAGGGAAGGGGTCAAGGGCTCGTTCTTTATTTGTTAGAAACAACTTAATGAGCTCATTAAGTTGTTTATCATTTGGGCCTCTTTAAAACCACTGCACCAAATGAGATGCGTTGTCATAATGCTGTGTTGAGAAAGTTCAACAGAAGGCCTACATCCATGCTTTCAAGATTTTCAGACAGAGAAGCTGTGGTATTGCCTTTGCCGATAGATGGGTGTGAGCTTCTTCATCAATGCGCTACAGGAAATGATCGACAGTAACGAAATTAAATACATTGTAGCATTGTTGTCACGTTGCTCTTCGAAAGTCCAGACTGTGGTTGACCTTTCCATATTGCTGTCGCGGGAAGAAAGTGGGCATATTGGAAATGTAGTGGCAGTCGTGTTACATGGAAGAATTTTGGAACTAATATAAGTTTAGTGAAAATGAAATATTTGGGACCGATTTTGTACCCATCCGGTTTATCCACTGCCGTGGTATAGTTGCATTTTCTCCTTAGGCTGCGGACTCGTACATTTTTTTTTGCGCAATGAAGCAATGCAGACAGGAGGGGAAATTAAGATTATGACCAGAATAATTCCCAACTAGTTCATTACCAAAATGTACATGAAGACAATGTATAAGCTGTTGCACGTCTCCTACGTCAATGAGTAGACGCACTTTCAGGAGCTCTGTTAAATCATGGTTAGTTATCTAATAAGTTATTATAAAGAAGGGAGGCACTGAGTCCGTCATCATTACAAAATAAAAAATTGAGGTAATTAAATATCAATTACTTTTACTTTATTATTGGAACGCAGCACATTGTTAGGTAACTGCACATAGGTCTGAAAAATGGCTGAATTTTTTCATTTAGAACAAAATAGTACATTCTTGCGGCAGAGATTTTATCAGGCATGTTTCCATATTCTGAAAATTTTTCATAAATATCGGCAGTGGTTATCGTTTTTAAAAAATTTGAAATCTTTCACTTATCACCATTTCTGCTGTTTTCCGGTTCCTGGAATTTTTAATGGAATTAATGCTTCACTTAATTGCACATTCTCTATTTTTCACTTGCAGAACACCTTCGACAAAAATATTTTTCACTTCACTGCTTCATTTACACCAGACAAAGGGGCTCCGAAAACGGGGTCAGTCAGTCAGTAACGCTAAAATCAAGGTTTGGCGATTTTTCAAAAAATGCACCGTGGACGGGACAAATTCGTTATCGTGGGCCAAAACGACAACCAATGGCTAAGACCAAATGGTTTGCCACTGCACTCGGTGAAGAGAACTTTGTCAACACCTGGCAGATTTAAGAACCGCTGTAACATCATCGGCAAAACCATTTCTGGCGAAAGCGACGCCGTCAGCAGCCAGGACATTCAGCAGTGGATTACGAAGGAGTGGCCGGAAATCTCCGCGATGTTTTCTCCCGCGGAAATCTTCAACGCCGACAAGACCGGTCTGTTCTGGCAAATGCTGCCGATCAAGACGCTCGACGTCCGGGACAGCGCGTGTCACGGGGGCAAAATGAGCCAAGTCCGCATGAGCGTTCTGCTCGCTGCCAACATGGATGGGTTGCGAAAGCTCTAGCCCTTTGTGGTTGGAAAAACAGCGCGCTACTTCAAGAACTGCGAGCAGCTCCCCGTCCGCTACGCCTCTAACAAGAAGGCATGGATGACACGTCAGCTCTTCACAGAATGGCTGCAGATGTGGGACATCAAACTGGGCAGGTCGGGGCGTTGCGCTTGCCTTATTGTGTACAACTTCTCGGCCCACCACACCACCTGCGAGCTCAAAAACATCGAGCTCAAATTTCTGCCTGCCAACATGGCAGCGAAGCTGCAATTGCTCGGCCAGGGCATGGGCTCGGTGCCCATGCACAGGTTGACCGAAAGCCTATCAAGGAGTCACCTTAAAGTTGACCTGCTCCATATCATCATCAGCCTACTTTAGTTCCACTGCAGGACGAAGGCCTGCAGTGGCTGCTTGGTGCCATTCAAATGATGACGGGCACCTGGTAAAGGATACAGTAACCAACTGTTTCCGGAAGGCAGGCTTCTTGACGGCCGAGCTTGCAGAAATTTTTGAAGATGGCGGCGACGACAAGTGCGTAGACGCCGCGTTTCACGAGATGCTGTCCGTTTTCCCGGCTGCCATTCCACCCGGAATGACGGCGGACGATTTTGTGGTAGCTGACTGTAACGTTCAGGCTGTTGCAAGCCTCGCTGACGAGGACATTGTAGCTGCGGTCGCAAGGTACCAGGATGCCCAGGCTGACAGCTCAAATGGCGACGACGGTCTGGACAAGGTAAGGTAGTGGCAACAACACCCTCGTTGAAGTGGCGGCGACGTTTGGCTTGATTGACCGTTGTTGCGGCGACAT
Source organism: Hyalomma asiaticum (assembly GCA_013339685.2). Lineage (NCBI taxonomy): Eukaryota > Metazoa > Arthropoda > Arachnida > Ixodida > Ixodidae > Hyalomma > Hyalomma asiaticum. The sequence continues at coordinate 21,691,638 of CM023491.1, read as the reverse complement.
GGAAGGGACCGGGCTGTCGCACCTAGACAGCCTCAGTATGATCGACACCAGCGTCCTTAACTTCATTTCAAAGACGCAGAAGCAGGCGAAGATCAGCGATATTTTTTTCGCGCAAATAAAGCATTTTGTTGTGTCGTGTTTGTGGAATTGTATTTCTTGAATGCACCGACTGGTAGGTGATGGTCAGCCACAGGTAAAGTCTTAAGGTCTGTATTTTTTATATCGAAGTTTCTTGTACATTGAATTAATTTGCGATCCCCTCCCATATATCCGTGTTTGACTATAAGCGACATTTGTTCTCCTCGGAAACAAAAATGCAGGCTGAAATCAGCTGAAAGCCATGACTAGCCTTAATCGGGCTTGATGTACGTCTTGTTTTGATATTGTGTGTTGCTGAAAATGACTGTCATCACATATGTGGTTTCCCCCAGGTGTGGAAGCAAAAGCAGGACGACGAGATGAAAGCCAAACTTGCAGAAAACGCACGGTACAAGAGTTATCGGCGGTACATGAAAAACCACGGACCTGGGCAGATCACTTTCGAAGACTGAGCCCGGGCAATAAATTATTTTTACGTTTTTCACAGGCTGCCGCTTTACTGTGAGTAGGCCTGTAATGATTGCGAAGAACGACGACCTTGCTAGTGTTTATGCATTCTTGCATCGTCTGTCCTCCTCGTCCTCTGAGCCATTCAACCTGAAGTCCAGCGTGGAACATGGAAACATTGCAACATGCACGTGTAATCTTCTATGGGACAGAGTTCTATGTGTGGTCAGTAAACAATAAGTAAACCGGCATGAAGCCATGAATGGTCACATAAGCATATAAATTTAGGGACAGGTAGGCAGACATGAGAATTGCAAACAGAGCCAACAGGTGCCATATTTGTTGACATGAATACGAAATTCGGCTTTAATGCCTACAACCAGTTGTCACCATAACCAGTTTGTATATAACCAGTTGTATTTGTATGGTTCAGATATGTTCGACCTTGCTCGCGTTTATCTGTAGCCCAGTAAAGTCTAGCGGGGAGGGGGGGGGGGTAGCTGTGCAGGTTCGAGCATCGGTAACAAATTTTTCCACACCAATGCGTTCATTTCTTCTGGGTGAGAATTCTGGCGTGATAAAAACTGCACTGTCACAGGCGAGACTACAAAGCTTCGCGTAAACACTTCCATCCAGCCAAAGGACACTTTCAGCTGCGATACAGCCATGGTTCAAGATTCGTAGGAGGCTTCTGTCCAGCACTATGGTCATCTAACATGTACTTTTGCTGATCAGTCTTCCTTGCATGGTGTACACTAACAAAAACTCGTCCTACAAAGCCTCGCCCATTGCATGCTTGAGCAAACAATTCGAAGTATGCAGACGGGGACATTTCATTCTATTCCTGCTATCTCTATTAATCCACTGCAGCCGCAATTCACGATCCGCGTGTTCCTTTGGTTTGAGCATTGTAAGACGCCAGCTGTAGTTTCGTATTATCCATTTCCCTTGCGTCCGTGTGTTGCACGCCAGTTTGCGTTATGAATCCTTTCCAACTTCCACACCTTTGTTCTTCATAAGAGGCCGGAGTGTTGTCAAAGGACGGCAGCGTCCAGTGCGCTGTGCAGGTATAGGCGAGCGTAAAGCGTTGATTGAAACGATGGTTCGAATCCCCGCGCCCGCGTTTCGGAACATCTACGCAATGGAGGCAAAACCCCGTTCCCTCCTCCACTAATTTTTTTTCGGAATTCACATTTTCATTATTGAGCGTGAGCAGCGATATAACGTGCCGTGCCGTTCCGCTTGCCACGCAAGTGAAGTTCAACGCGCCTTCATAAGGGCGGCGATTCGAATCCCGGTGCCTCCATTGCCAACACGGTGTGAAACGTCGTCTCCTAGACGCCACGATAGCTATTTAATTTTTAAACGCGAGTTGCGACAGCACTCGGAACATCTAAACGGCGTCCGCTGTGCCGTTCCGGTATCCGAGTGGGTAAAGCGTTCAACTCCTACCCCAACGGACGGTGGTTCGAATCCCGGTGCCCGCATTGCCGACGAAAGGTACGTAGCGGCCCGTGTTAGTCTCATTTTTATCTACGCCACCACAGGAATCAGAGCAACTTCTAAACGGTGTTCTTTGTGCCCGCTTCGGTGGCCGAGTGGGTAAAGCGTTCAGCTCGCACCCGAAAAGACGGTGGTTCGAATCCCGGTGCCCGCATTGCCGGCGAAAGGTACGTAGCGGCCTGCTAAGACTAATGTCTTAGTCTTTTTCATTTTTATCGTACGCCACCGCAGGAATCAGAGCAACTTCTAAACGGCGTTCTTTGTGCCCGCCTCGGTAGCCGAGTGGGTAAAGCGTTCAGCTCGTACCCGAAAGGACGGTGGTTCGAATCCCGGTGCGGTGCCCGCATTGCCGACGAAAGGTACGTAGCGGCCTGTCTTAGCCTTTTTCATTTTTATCGTACGCCACCACAGGAATCAGAGCAACTACTAAACGGTGTTCTTTGTGCCCGCTTCGGTAGCCGAGTGGGTAAAGCGTTCAGCTCGTACCCGAAAGGACGGTGGTTCGAGCCCCCCTGCCTGCATTGCTATAAAAAAAAAAGGCGATGCGGGTGTGGAGGCTCGAATTGTCGTCTGGGGCGAGATGGACGTTCGCGGAGACCTGGACCTCAGCATCGACGCAAACACCGCTGCGGTTGGTGTGGGGGTCGGTGAGGAGACCCAGGTCGTTCCGGGGCTTCAGTACCCCGGCTGTACGCTCGGCCGCGTAAAGTGGTGCACGAGGGGAAGTTTACGTGCCATGAGGCACATCTTTCTCCTCTCTCTCCCCCGGGTATCCTCAAGGGGATACCCGGGGGGCCGCCGGTTTTAGGTATGTGGACCCCGGAGGTTGAGCCCGCGGAGGTTAGAGCTGGGGCGTGTGGAGACGGAGTGGCGCGGAGCGACAACCGTAGCGGTGTAGCGCAGACGCCTGTGGCGCGGGAGGCGGGACCCCGTCAGAGACGGAAGTGGAGACCCCCCCACCCGCAAAGGTGGAACCACCCCACACCTACCTGTAAGAGGTGAGCCCCCCGAAGACCCATAAGAGCGCACCCCCCCAAAGACCTCCTAGAGCTGCCCCCCCCACCCTCATAACACCTCTAAGAGCCCACCTCTATAGAGCTGACCCCCCCCCCCTCCAAAACAGCTGTAAGAGCCACCTCTATAGAGCTCTAGAGGTCGGCTCTTACAGCTCTTTTGGAGGGGGGGGGGGGGTGGGCTCTTAGAGGTGTTATGAGGGTGGGGGGGGCAGCTCTAAGAGGTCTTTGGGGGGGTGCGCTCTTATGGGTCTTCGGGGGGCTCACCTCTTACAGGTGTGGGGTGGTTCCACCTTTGCGGGTGGGGGGTCTCCACTTCCGTCTCTGACGGGGTCCCGCCTCCCGCGCCACAGGCGGCGGCGTCTGCGCTACACCGCTACGGTTGTCGCTCCGCGCCACTCCGTCTCCACACGCCCCAGCTCTAACCTCCGCGGGCTCAACCTCCGGGGTCCACATACCTAAAACCGGCGGCCCCCCGGGTATCCCCTTGAGGATACCCGGGGGAGAGAGAGGAGAAAGATGTGCCTCATGGCACGTAAACTTCCCCTCGTGCACCACTTTACGCGGCCGAGCGTACAGCCGGGGTACTGAAGCCCCGGAACGACCTGGGTCTCCTCACCGACCCCCACACCAACCGCAGCGGTGTTTGCGTCGATGCTGAGGTCCAGGTCTCCGCGAACGTCCATCTCGCCCCAGACGACAATTCGAGCCTCCACACCCGCATCGCCTTTTTTTTTTATAGCAATGCAGGCAGGGGGGCTCGAACCACCGTCCTTTCGGGTACGAGCTGAACGCTTTACCCACTCGGCTACCGAAGCGGGCACAAAGAACACCGTTTAGAAGTTGCTCTGATTCCTGTGGTGGCGTACGATAAAAATGAAAAAGGCTAAGACAGGCCGCTACGTACCTTTCGTCGGCAATGCGGGCACCGCACCGGGATTCGAACCACCGTCCTTTCGGGTACGAGCTGAACGCTTTACCCACTCGGCTACCGAGGCGGGCACAAAGAACGCCGTTTAGAAGTTGCTCTGATTCCTGCGGTGGCGTACGATAAAAATGAAAAAGACTAAGACATTAGTCTTAGCAGGCCGCTACGTACCTTTCGTCGGCAATGCGGGCACCGGGATTCGAACCACCGTCCGTTGGGGTAGGAGTTGAACGCTTTACCCCCTCGGATACCGGAACGCCGCGGTGAACACCGTTTGGATGTTGCTCTGATTGCTGTGGTGGCGTACGATAAAAAGTGACAAAGACTAAGACATGCCGCCAGATTCCACTACGTACCTTTCGTCGGCAATGCAGGCACCGGAATTCTAACCACCGCCCGTTTGGGTACGAGCTGAACGCTTTACCCACTCGGCCACCGGAACGGCACTGCGGACGCCGTTTAGATGTTCCGAGTGCTGTCGCAACTCAAGTTTAAAAATTAAATGGCGATCCTGCCTTGCAGCATACTGGTCGAACGCACGCGCCGGGATTCGAACCACGGATTTTGTGCGTAGGAGTCGAGCGCGTTACCCACACTGCTACCACTAGCGCACTACACATACCGTTTGGATGTTGCTGTGAATTTCGACACATATGGTAGCATGGATGTTACGCAAAACCATGGTTTTACCAGAACGCAGGTGGGGTGTGTGGATATACGAAGCTATACTGACAACAGGGATAACTTTTGAGGGGTGGTGTTACGCTAATTCGAAAACGGCACTAAATGTCGTAGCGCAGCGACACCTGCGGCACGGATATAGGGTGATGTAGCTGTCGCGGGAGATTTTCGGCGGCGTGTACGTGCGATAAGCTGCTTTTTTTTTTGGCGCTCTTCGTCAACGTATCCTGCAGGAAAATGCCGATTGCTCATACTCATTTACGGAGTGCAAACAGCTAGCATTTAGGAACTTTATGCGCGATTTGGTCGTATTCCGACATAAATGTTGCGCCCAACGCGTGCACAAACTTCGTTTACGAGACGTTTGATAAGCTCATACGCGTGCGCACAGCCCCTTCGAGTCACCCGAACGCGCCATGTCTGCCCCCAAACCTTTAGGTTGCGCCGCTTTCAGTGGGAGGGTATAAGAGTGGGCTAGCGGACATTTGCCCGTTAGGTGTCCACAAACCGATGATGCACGGATGTGCTTTGTGAAAGTAGAGCCCATTGCTGGCGCATTGAAAACCTTGACTGGAAGCTTTTTTTAAGTGGGCGCGAACAGGCTTTCAGCATGTACTTGCTGCAAGTTTTTTTGTTTCACTTACTGACACTGCTGAAGACATCCGGGCTTCTCCTGGATCCGCACATGCCTCTACACGCACAATAACGACGTCAACGCAGACTGGATAAACGCTTGTATTTCATCCCCCCCCCCCCTTTTTTTTTTGCTACACACAGACACCCAGGCCTGTGCGGAGGATATACCGCAGTGACAGCATAAGACTGCGTCATATGCCTTCTTTCGGTCTTGCCCGTTCACCATTTCTTGTGTTGTCACCCTCCACTTCTTTGCAGTTCTTATTCGCCGTAGTCGCCTTCTTCACCTTTCGCCTTCATAATCATTTTCATGCTTTTATTCTTCGTAGTCCTCTACTGTCATCGCCTCCTCCTGCTTCCCTGTTCCTTTGCCTCCTTTTTTTCGTCACTGAAACCACATGCCGAAAGCTGACAACACATGTCGCGAAACACCACTCCTGCTATGCATATCAGAGCCGCAAAATGAAAGCGCCCAACTATGCAGCGAGAGCCAGGGACGCATTCAGCTGCCCCTTTAGTGGGCAGAGTTCAAACCTGCACGGGCATAGAGTTCCTTTAATTCTTGCGTTAGGGACACCGTTGCCACCAATTTTGAAATTGGTTTTTATTTATTCAAGTGTTCAAATGCACTTCTGCCATTTAACCTGTCCACAACAGTTTACGCGTAAAGAGTCTGGACGCTGAAGCTTTCTACTCAGTTTCTACGTACACGCTAAAGTGCCTGGCCTCCCGAAAAATGAGCAGGAGTGGTTGGATAGAGGAACAGGAGTCATTAGGAGTGCTGCTTTGCTACTTTGCCTACCGTATGCCGGCAGTCACAGATGTGGAGACCACAGCATGAAGGCAGCACTCGCCAGGAAGGTATTGCATACAACAGGTCTGCAGTTCTTGTGCTATGCAGAGCTTATTTTTGTTTTCCTTTATTACGACTAAAGACCCATGCGTCGGAATTCACTGCTGGCTCATAGTGGGGAACCGTAGCGGGCAAATTCGGTACGGGACAAAAGAACACACACCACAGGCCGACTCCTAGCCATATTTACACATTCTTCCTACACATATGTACAGACAGCATGCGCAAGCACACTGCCCATCACAACTGCATGGAATACATATCGGCAGAACGATTAGATCAAAGTAGTAGTAGTAGTAGTAGTAGTAGTAGTAGTAGTAGTAGTAGTAGTAGTAGTAGTGTTGTGGGTGCAGGGGCGGTGTTAGCCTGGCAGACCTGGCCAGGCTCAATTTCCAAACGGGCTCGGGTGGCCGGGCCGGTATGTGCCGTGGGTGAGCGTGCCCCGCTACACCTGTTTCGGCTGTGTGCCGGGCATCGCGAGAGCCCGATATGCCTCCGAAGAGGCCCGTTCATGCGATATCTCCTTCCGGGTCGCCGTCTCCTGCGGAAACGACGCCTGCGAACACGGAAGGTTCAGTCTTTTCGCAGGATGGAGACGATCTCCTCGGAGGGATGCAGGTGGCCACCGAAGGCCTGGCCCCGTCCGCCGTTGCGGGACTGCCTGCATCATCACGGTGGCGGGAGGACGACACGTGTTCGTCGGCGTCCGTGGCGACTGCGGTGGCCGCGGGACTCCCGGGGAACCTACGCGGGCGGATCCAGGGGCGGGTCCGGGAGATCGAGGATGAGCTGTCCCGATTTCTCTCGGACTCGTCCAACAAGGTGCCTGTGTCCGCCCGAAATTTCGTGATGTCCCGGGTGTTTGAGCTTGTGGCATTCTGCGGCGACCTCAGGGCGGATGCGGCATCGGAGAGGGGAGCGGCGCTGGCGCTGCAGGGCCAGCTCGTTGAGACCCGGCGGGAGACGGCCGCGTTGCAGCGCAGGGTCCACGAGGCCGAGTCGGGCCTCCTGGGAGCTGTCGCCGCGGACCCGACACGATGTACCGCTGAAGTGTCGCTCCTATGCAATCACTCCCTGTCATTCTGATTTGGTGCGCGTACGTACATAACTTTCCTATTTGTCTAAAATTTGAATACTGGTAAGCATTGGCTCAGAGACACATACAATGGATACTCGTGTTCCCGTGCTCGATGGTGGACTCATCAGTTTGTCCGGCACGGCTGGACGTCATATACAATGCCTACAGCGCATGTGACGTACGTAAGGCCTGGCACGCTCAATTAAATTTCAGCACACATTTCTTTGGCGGTTACTCCCGCAGTGCGTGAGCTTAGCCCAACCAGTTTATCCAACGACAAAGGATGGGCACATAGTACGTATGAGCCATATTCTAGCAGTTGTGAAACACATTTGCGCACATTAGCAACCACTACAGAGAACCACTCAGTTGCGGGACCATGCTCGACACCGTTGCCAAAGTCTAGAAGAGGTACTCAGCCATAGAACAATTTTTGCAGTGGCGCACCGAAGGGGAGGGTAACTGCTCCTATGTCCTAGAAGAATGTGGCGCTGATGTGTCTGCAAAACGCCGAAAACAATAAAAATAATTATCATTCATGTTGCTATTTGACATTTGCTTTACGATTCCTCCTGCTGAAGCAAGGAAATGACGTATTGCGCAAGGTGCCCCACCCCTTCCAGACATCGGCAACTACGTAGTCGCATGCCCTTCGTGAAAATTTGAGCTCCCCACTGACAAAAATCCTGGGTGCGCTACTGGTTGCAACTGATGTGTAATGCTTATCAGTTCTTGGCTCAGCTGCAGCCAAAGCTATCTAATGTTTCCCTTACCTTTACCTTGCTCCCTTTCTCTTTCCTTAACTTGTCTTTATATTGCAACGTACATGGAAAATAAACGCCCATTCTACCAGCTTGTCAGCCTGTGTCTACATCACTTGCGCCACAGCACAGTGCTCGACTAGCAATGTAACAGTGGCGATGAGAAGCCTTTTCAGACTACCCCTTGCATCGGGCAAATCACCTTCGGAGTTTCTCCTGGGCTACCAAATTCGGTCTCGTCTGGACACGTCTGATTCCTCCGATCGTCCTGCAACTAAGGAAGGAAGATTAGTGGACCGAATGCCTATGTCTGCAACTTTGGCAAGGATGAAAAGTGGAAGATTGGTACAGCGAAGTCAGCCGATGGAACGAGGATGGTGACAGTAGAGACGCCAGAGGGCCTTTTTCGAAGACATGTGGATCAAGTTCGGACAAGGACTAATTCAGTTGAACCCCAAAGCCACAGGGAAGGTGAAAGCATGCCTATCGCAGGAACCACGCAAGACACTTCCGGATCGGGGCCAAATGTAAAGGGAGAACTCTGAATCACCACATCACTTGCATTCATCATCCCAAACCGAATACCAGCAAGAGACCCACAAAACTCAGACGCCCAACACGACAGCGAAGACATGTGCAGCGTCTCCAGTATTAACGGTGGAGAAATGTTGTAGCTGAAGTGTGACACTTATTTCTTGGCTGAGCTGTAGCCAAAGCTATCTGATGCTTCCCTTACCTTGTTCCCGTTCTCTCTTTCCTTGTCTTTATATTGCAACGTACACTGAAAATAAATGCCCATCCTACCGGCTTGTCAGCCTGTGTCTACATCACTTGCGCCACAGCACAGTGCTCGACTAGCAATGTTACACTTATACCATATGACCCGGCCCTCTGTGCTGTCTGGCCATTCAAGCTATCCCGGGCTAGTGTACGATAAAGTATGTAGCGCGCAAGGCCAGATAACGGCGAAGCTGGCCAATAGTTTACTGAAACAGGTCGCTTGATAGTTCTGTGATATTTTGGTGGGAACATGTCATGTGATCACCGAAAATCATGTAATTCAATGTCACGTGACATGTCCTTGCCCAAAGTGCGTAACGCAATGTCAGGTGACATGTTCTTGCCCATACCCAACTGGTGTTTCTGCTTACACATCGGGCGAACGCGCACGCTGCATTACACATCACGCTATATTTTTTTTGGCGTGCACACCAGAATACATCACACCAGGTTGGTGTATACACCATAAGATACCACACCAAGCTGGTGTGTTTGCCACAACATATCACCCCAGGCTGGTGTATGCACCAGAACACACCATGCCAAGATGGTGTGTTTGCCACATCACACCAGGCTGGTGTATACACCAGAACACACCATGCCAAACTGCAGCATACGTCAGAACACACTAGTGTATTCTGGTGTTAACAGCACAACACACCAAACCGAATCAAATTTTGTACTGGGTGCCCAAATCGCATAACGCAATGTCAGGTGACATGTTCCTGCCGAAATCACGTAACAAAGTGTCACATGACAGGTTTACACTAAAATCACGTAACACAATGTCGCGTAGTATTGCATGATGCCTAAAAAATTATGACTAGCTGGAACAGCTTCGCTGTTAAGTGGCACGACAGAGTTTTTACAGTTATTTTAATCTGCTGCTAAAAACTTCGCCAGCGCCGCTTCAAGGCATCGAGATGTAACCGCTCGTTTAGCTATCCAGCTATGTCCTGAATCAAACAGTAAAAGCTGCTTACGAGCTCGCGGAGAGTATTTCCAGATATGTGTTGCCCCTACACGTATATCGTCTAAAAACTTCATCTTGTTATTGGCATTAGGAATTAACTTCATGAGTATATAAACCTAGCTAGGTCAGATTGTGCACTTACAGGCTGGATTCCTCTGGTCGATTTGAAAAGCTGTGCCCAAGACCCTAAAACTGAACGGCAAGAAGGAAACAGTGATCCTCAAACTGAAAGGCCGGGAGTGGCCCTATGTGCACAAACTGTCTTACAATTTTAAAAACATGCTGCTGGAGGGTACATGCAGCTATTTTTTTTTTTGATCATGTGATGACATCACGTCACCAAGTAAACTGAGCTGTGTCATTCATTCCTTTCTTGTACTGCAAATAGCACAAGGACGTGGAAGACAAGCGACAGGCTGTGTGTCACTGCAACATCGAAGTGAAACAAAATGTAACAATCCCAATTTCGACAGCAATCGACATGTCCAAGTCATGGTTGCATCACGAAGGGACATTTTATGTTTCTTATGAGGAGTGCACGAATCAACTACTCATTAATTCAAACTGAATGAATGTATCCTTAGCTATCGCTTATGTGAGATGAAGGTGATGAAGCAAGCCAAGACGTGTGCAGCGTGCTCTTTTCCCTTGTTGAGTAGATCCTGTAAAATATGCACACAACTATAGCCTGATACGGACAACTTGGAGCGCTATAAGACTGGGACAAGAAGACACACAGCGCTCTTTTAACGCTCCAAGTAGTCTGTATCAAGTATGAACAAACTAGCCCAAAAACGCTTCCTCTTAAGTCAGCTATAGCCTTAATGCTGTGACACATTGTCCATCTGTGGTTCTAATTGAAGCAGGTGCAAATGTCTCCAGGCAACCTGAAAAATATTAGAAAAGCAATATCAAATGAAAAATACATGAATAAATGAACATGAAATAAATGAAAAAGTACAGGACGTCTGGGTGTGACGTTTCCTCGGCTAATTTCTCATGTGCATGCACGTACTACAACTGAGACACTTTTTGTAACTTTTCAAAAATTATGAGTGAACATAACATAGAGAAGGTTGGCATCCCACATGTGTTCGATGTCGCCATACATTGCCAGCATGTAAGTGACGGTCTAGTTTAAACGCTCGGTGGGGCCATATTAGTCTGCAGGTTCTAGATGGTGGCTTGTCTCACTGCATTGCAGGGTGGCTTGAGTTAGGTCAGTCGTAACAGATGTACCTCTGTCAGTGATGTTAATTCTGGGGCATTGCGATGTAGGAGGATGTTCTTAAAATCAGGCTTTGGGTAGGATTTTTGTTTCAGCATACAAGGAAGTGAGGTAGTCCGTAGCTATGACATGCACTCACTGGTGGTTGTCATGTCTGGAAGTCCTATGCAATGCACGGACTCCCGCCATGCATTTTATGGGCCTTAGCAGCCTGGGTGGCATAGTCAGCACTGCCTTGCATTGATGACTCGGCACGTCCTTGTGTAATGGGCTAAATCAGTGGTCAGCCAAGGCCAGTATACTTGTATCCTCATGAGCGCACAGGAAAAGCTGAGGTGTCCAGCCAAAGGGTCACCATGCAAACCATGCAGAACGGATAATTAATAATGGGGTCTACGCCCAAAACCACGCTATGGTTCTGAGAGATGCTGTAGTGGACTCCGGAAATTTCAAACACCTGAGATAATGACGCGCACTGATATTGCACAGTACACGGGCCTTAGCATTTCATCCCCATCGAAATGCAGCTACCGCAGCTGGAATTCGATCCTGTGACCTTCAGATCAGCAGCCAAGTGCCTAAACTACCATGGCAGGGCACCCTGCAGAATGGCATGTTCAAGATGCACCGAGAAAGTAGTCGGTTCAGAGTAACGAGAAGTGCTTCTTTGCGAGATCATTTCACAGCAAAAACAATGCCAATCCTTGCCTGAATACTTTCGGCAGAACAACGGTCTCGCATACGAAGCAGTCTACAAGGCTTCTTAGTTCCTTAGTTCAGCTCCCCGTTGTTTCAGTCACCAACACTTATGGGTTCCACTTTCATCCGAACTTGGAAATGGACGAGTCGAATTCTTGAAGCCTCAGGCTACTGTACAAGCCAACTTGAAGGATCCTCAAAGTTGGCTAGGCATCACAAGGCATGGTGCTTGCTCACAAAAAGGAAAGGAGAGAGAGAGAAATAGAAGTCTGTTGTGGAGTTAGCAGCGAAACTTTGATGTAGCCGAAATCATGGCAACGCACTCCTTTTCTGTAGTGGAATAATTTGCTTGAGCCTCCAAGAGTGGCCGGTTAGCATAACTGGTAAAACGTACATCACGGTCCATCAGTCCTTTGCCAACGGCGCTGAGTCCTACACTACTTGAGTCAGTGTGTATTTCCATATCGGTGTTTTCATTATTGGGGTGTGAAGAATCGGTGATCGCTGAAGGTGTCGCACGAGTTCTTCAAAATATCTCAACTTGTGGTGCTTCCCACTTGAACTTGACATCTGTCTTCTTAAGTTTAATGAAGCAGCTCAGTGATATGAGAAAAGTTCTTGACAAAGCTCCTGTAACTGGCACATGGAAAGACCAATCAGTGAGCCTTTAGTCAGGGAGTGGTGGGGAGGTAGCAGTGGCAGCTGCTTGCTGTATCAGGGCACGCTTCAAACTTGAACAGCATAGGAACTTGGGCGAGTTGATAAAGCATCATAAAGCAATGCGCATACATGAAGACACAGGGAATAAACAGATAACGCGAGCGCCGACTAATAACCAATTTTTCGGTCAATACAACATATGCATTTCAATGTACCACATTGCATGTATAGGTCCAGGACGGAAAGCATCTGCTAGATTGATTCGGGCCCATCAAAACTGATAAATATTCGTGGCCTTGAGCCTTCACGTGTTCGCGCACCACTAACTCGTTCTCATCGTGAAACAAGAAAGTGAAACAAGAAAGGCGTAAAATAATGAAATAGGAAGTTCTCAAAAGAAAAAAATGATGGTATATGGATAAGCAAGAAGGAACAAGGAAAAGTATACAGTCATTCTATGTGTGCACAAGGTGTCACAAGCTCTTAAGAAAGTGGAAATGTGCTTTGTGGTTAAAGGGATTGAGACAACAAATTTTGAGGCTATAAAAAGCCTGCCGTAGGCTTCCTCCATATGCAAAGGCAGTTATCACGAAGTGTTGAACAGCAAACGTTTAAAACACATTCTTACTTGCTTCCAAAAGGTGCCCAAAATGCTACTTCTCACGACAGACACCGATCACAAGCGCGACTGACAGCCATGTCACTGTGTTAGAAGTGCAAGGAAAATTTTATTGACAGTATACCATACTAGGGTCATTCCACGCCAAACGTCCCAGCCATTTTGGCAACCATCTCAAATGTATTTAAAAATCATGCTTATTTGCTACATTGGAAATGATCAACTACTAGAACATTTCAGACTAAAACCTTTATTTTTTTTTTCTGGATTTTTTAGAATGTTGTCTGAGTGGGCATCAAACGACAATTCGTCTTATTGAGAGGACCGTTGATTGGGTCAATACCAAATTTGGTTAATACATTAAAAGGGCCCTCTAACACTTTTCTCTCACCCGTTTTCATGTGCGTGTTGCGTAGACTAGAGGGTGGACAGACAAATGCTACAAGAATGACAGCGATAGGAGCAGGCAGCGCGAAGTTACTAAGGAGACAAAGTTCAACATACAAGCAAAAAAATGCAGACCCTCAACTCGAATTTTGCGGGGTCAGGTGATTGCATTTCACTGACCACAAGCGTCATAGGGACAAGCCAATATTGGCTTGTCCTACATGTGCGCGCCTCGAGGCGCACATGTAGGCTTCCCTAGTGAAACAACGCTATGTGCTATCCAGTACGTATACCTAAAGTCCCTAGATTTTCCCTTCGAGAAATGCGATCTAGGGACTTTACGTATACCGGTGCGATACAACACACTGACAGAACGGCAAATTCCACCCATTCCGCGAACGTACACAAGAGACATGAAGCAAAGGGATTCTTTTCGTATGGACATACGACTCGTGTAAGCAAAAGATAAGAGACGAAACGGGAGCAAGGAGGTTATATATTACTCTTCTGGAGTGGAAGCGGCCCGCCGAAAGTGAAGCCGTCGCCGCCATCTTGCTCAAGGAAAGAGTAGCAGACGACCACACAGACGGCGGAGCGTACGCGTACACAGCGCGACGCTGTTTCGTGGTGTTTAAACGCTGTATCATGTCATTTTTAAAGCATCTAATCATCTGAGAAGGCAACGGTGGCTTCGTGCGTCGCTTTCGGCTGCACAAATCGCGTTAAGAAGAAGCCTGGAAGAACATTTCACGTGTAAGTCTATCTCACTTTCTTCACGTAGGGCTGCCCGTTTTCAGTGCAATTTTAATCGTTCGCACCCGTGTATTACATCCCTACGCCTGCATCAAAGTTAACTGTAAGCTTTAAATACTTGTCAGTGCTTCGTTTTCAGATGCGTGCGTGCATGATTTGTTATGAGCTCGAGTTCTAGAACACACGCAAGGTCTGGTGCGCGTATTGGATCGTCCCCTGCAGTGTTTGTATACGAACTTTAGAGGAAGGGCATCTTTCCGGAGCATAGACGCAGAATTTGTTATGCGTACGTGTTGGCGAATGCGCAAATTTGCAGCGAGCACGTACGGCGTGTTTCTCCGTGCTACTGTTTTCGAAACTGAAGAAAAAAAAAATTGAAAACTGTGTGTAGCCTAATTCTGACTGAGAACATGTGGTGTTCGGAAGGGTGGATGGAAAGCTTAAAACAGCCACTCGATCATCCCTGCTCTATTGACATCGAACAACCCGGCCTCTGTCTTCAGCATTTGACGAAATTCTGGTCGGTATGTTAAGTGCATGCTTTTCGGCGCGTATCCCGGCCATGTAAGAAATCTCCTATGTACGTTTACAGTCAGAACTAAATAAGAAAGTTTTCCGAACGCACCCGGGTCTTGATAGACGCGGATCTGTGAAGACTTCACAAACGCTAAGAGCAACGAACCAATTTGGAATAACGTACGTGGATTTTGAAAGAAAAAAAAAAAAGATATGCGGTTAATAAGGCAACATGCAGAAAGCACGCGCTAGCTGTACTCAGTGGGTTTGATACATATTTAAATAAAGGGCACAAATGCATTTTACGTCAGCTATCAGTCGCACAGTGCCGCATATTTGCGCTATATCGCATCACCGCATCATAAAAACCTAGTTTTTACTAACAAACAGTAAGCCAGCAAGTACGATTTGCATAAAACCTCTCAGTCAGCTGTGTTCTTTTGTTTTTCTCGACGCCTGCAACTGAGTAAGGACGCGGGAAAATTTTTTTTTCTCAACTCGAAAGCACCATTCGTAATTGGCATAAGCATAACGTTGTTTTCTGTCTCAATGTTTCATCGTGAGGTTGCAAAAGAAGTCGAGTAACGTGGCCACCGCTGGCTTTACTTGGCCCCGTAGGCGGCTGCAAGGACTTCCACTCCGGAAGTTTAATGGAACCTCGCGCCTCTATCGCGTTTTATAATTGTGAGGCTCTTTCTACTACGACTGCGTCTATTTGGCGTTCAATAAAAACCTGCGCGAGCGAAAAACCAAAGCCCAATACTACTACTTTCATCCAATCACAGGCTCGAGCCCTCAGTCGTCATTTTCGCCACATATAACTCTGACGGGCGCCACTACGCGCTGATGCGGTCGGCAGCGATGTGATGATTTCGCTGAACGATTAAAATATTAAATAAACTGACATGGGCGGCTTGACACCTGCCAAAAATATCCTCAGCCATCTGTCTATGCGACCCGCAAATAAAAATTGGGTGCGAGGAAAGTGTTAGAGGGCCCCTTTAAGGAAAGGCGCCTAACATGTCTCAATAAGATCATTTACCTTTTTCTGCCACATCAGAAACTTTACCAAATCTTGCTGTGTTCGCATATATTTTTTTTTCAGTGTAATGACACCACATATTAAAGATGTCTCTGATTGGCGCATACCTTACATGAAGCTATATATTTTATGTTAGATGTCTTTTGGGGCCGTTTGAGTTGGTACAACTTACGCAAAAAAATCATGAAGTTTAGAAAATGTGCATTGTGGTCCACATTGAGGGGCAATTTACACCATGAAAAGAAAAAAAAAAAGACATGTTCTTTCACCCAGGCAAGTTCTATCATTATGTAGCAGACACCGCAAAGTGTCTGCTGAAACAAATATTATAAAATATTTGTTTTAGCAGACACTTTGCGGTCCCGTAAATTATCTGAAAAAGTGTGGTTCATGTGAAATCGGTATAACATGAAAGTGAAACCTGTCTTCGCGAAGCTGTGAAATGAGGCGATATGGCGAATCGAGGAGCGGGAGATGGGTCGGATACCCTGGATATGTGAACCCATTGCATGCAAAGTTATACAGGGACTTTAGTTGCATGTACACATCAGCGGCACGTCACACGGATCCTCGGCAGTTGCACACGAGCGAAATTTCTCGAACGACTCGCAATGCTCCAGAGACATATTGCATGCATCAGAGCCCTGCACAAACTTGCCATAAACCAGGAGCAGCTGCAAACAGTGAAACCTTGCAAGCAAAACCGAACTGTTTGCCAGCGGATCGTTTTATGAATGCACACTTCGCTGCGCGAAAGGCACACCATTTGCTTGTCGACGGCCGCCTTTGCGTTCTTGAAGTAGAGCGCATCGCAACACAACTGGCTATCATATAGTACGCCACACAAGACAAATTACGTAGCGGCCGTGGTTGTACACTGTCCGAGCAATGTGCCGGCACGACGCGGAAACCTGCACGGCGATAGATGCGTTGAGACTACTGAAGCACAAGACTGCAGTGAAAGGAAGGAGATGTTAATTTAAGAGAAATTTTGATTGCTGAATTGCTTTGCTTTAACCGGACATCAGTTGGATGCAAATTGTAAAGCGATGTAGTAGATATAAGGCCCATTTTTTTCCTCTGTATTGCAAGTCTGTCGGTGGTGTGGTCGATGGCGCTTCCAGCTCCCATCACCGCACCCTGGCTGGTGGTGTGTTCGAATCTCAGGGGGCAGTACTTTTTCAGTGTCTAATACATGTTTATTTTTCAGACATCCACCAGTTACTGAAGTATGTCAGTGATTTCACGGTGGAGCCCAGCATAAAACAGTTTCGTGTTAAAATGGAATTTGTCCTAGAATTGGTTCCTTTGGGAAAGTAAACTGATTATAAACCCGCTACTTGACAATGCCATCAAACTGCTGCGACTTGACCACATCTGTTAGCCTAGCATATCGGCTTACCACCAGCTACTGAGGATGAATTCGATTTTTCAGGCAATTTACACGACTGCAAAGTGCCTGCTAGCTAGGCAAATGATGAAAGACAGTGAAAATACTGCGCAGAAACAGTTAAGGATGCACTGCACTAACATACCATACGGTGGAGCATCCATATGACAAAATAGGAGCATTGGCGAGAAGGGCTAATTTCAAAAATTTTCTTTCTTAAAACAAATATTGTAATGATGAAACCTTTCTGGGTAGAAAAGCATGCTTCTTTTTGCTTTTCAGTGAAATTTAGGTTTGGTATTTGAACAACAGCACCACATGGTGTAAATTGCCTCTCAATGAAGACCACAATGCCCATTTCCTAAACCTCATGATTTTCTTTTTTGCGTAAGTTGTACCAACTATAACGGCCCCAAAATACATTTGGCATAAAATATAGCTTCTGCAAAGTATGCACCAATTAAAACATTTTTAACATATGGTGTCATCATACTGAAAAAATATGCAAACACAGCAAGATTCGGCAAAGTTTCTGATTGCGTATTTGGTGGAAAAAGATAAATAATCTTATTGAGCTTAAAACATGTTAGATGCCTTTCCTTAATGTATTAACCAAGTTTGGTATTGACCCAATGAATGGTCCTCTCAATAAGACGAATTGTAATTTGATGACCACTCAGACAACATTCTACAAAATCCGGAAAAAAAGAAAGGCTTTAGTCTGAAATGTTCTAGTAGTTGATAAATTCCAATGCAGTAAATAAGCACGATTTTTTAAATACATTTGAGATGGTTGCCCAAATGGCTGGGTCGTTTGGCGTGGAATGACCCTAATATGGTATGCTGTCAATAAAATTTTCCTTGCACTTCGAACACAGTGACATGGCTGTCAGTCGCGCTTGCAATCGGTATCTGTTGTGAGAAGTAGCATTTGGGCACCTTTTGGAAGCAAGTAAGAATGTGTTTTAAACGTTTGCTGTTCAACACTTCGCGATGACTGCCGTTGCATATGGAGGAAGCCTACGGCAGGTTTTTTATAGCCTCAAAATTTGGTGTCTCAATCCCTTTAAACACAAAGCACACTTTCACTTTCTGAAGAGCATGTGACACCTTATGCACACATAGAATGACTGTATACTTTTCCTTGTTCTTTTTTGCTTGTCCATATACCATCATTTTTTCTTTTGAGAACTTCCTATTTCATTATTTTATGCCTTTCTTGCTTCACTTTCTTGTTGCACGACGAGGACGGGTTTTTATGAGCCCGAATCAATCTAGCAGATGCTTTTCCATCCTCAACCTATACATGCAATGTCGTACTTTGAAATGCATATGTTGTATCATGTGGTGTTTTGCTTTCTGTATCATTTTAGAGTCAGGGCTTGGTAACCAGTCTTTGTCCAATGATATTGTTTTGTGCCTTGAAAGTGTTATCGACTTGCATATTAAGCCTGGGACTACACTGTGTTGATTTAGAAAGTCCATGCGAAGGACGACATTCGTGGGGCAGTGTTGTAGGATTACAAAGCTTGCCAGGGAAGTGGAGCTGCTAACCATGACTCTTGCTGCGCAGATTTCAGCTCGTGTTATAAGAGGACCTCGAGCTGTCCAGATTGCCGATCCTTCTGAAGCAGTTTTCACCTTTTCCAACTTAGCAGTCATACGGGCCACTGGCGACAATGTAGCCGAGGCATTGGTGCGGCCATCGATGAGCATGTTGAGGTCGGCGGTTGGTTTTCTTCCGTTAAGGTTGGCCTTGGCATCAAATCACAGCTGCGTCCGCTTGCTTGCTGCTGCTATATCACATCGTCAGGTCTTCTTTCGGTGGCAAAGTGCTTTCATGAAGGCTTTGTAAGGTAAGCGGTGTGCTGATATCTCATTGCAATGCCTCGCCAACCGTCAGCGGAGGATCTTCAGCATTTCGCAGTACAGCAACAGCACCTCCATCAGTTCATGCCCTTAGCACTCCTGACAAGGTCCAGGAGATAGGCGCCAGGCTATAATGTGGGTATATGTCAGCAATGCTGCGAGATGCAGTGGCCTGGTGAAGGTGAAAGCGAAGGTCATTGTGGCTGCCACAGGGCTCCGGCGAAGTAGTGAGCAACATCACGCATTTGTCACTTCACATAGGACGGGGCGCAGCGATGTACAGCAGAGCCTCGTACCCACATCAGGCGGTATTGACAGCGGCAGTAGGCGTGTGTTTCTCCTCAGTCGTAGCTAGCAGAGTGGGCGGTGATAGGAGTCATGCAAAATGTCAGTCTTGCTTGGAGCGTAGTGCTAACCAAGAGGGAGCGCCATTAATGGCAGCATTTGCTGACAATAGTGTAGGGTCCTGGCAGTGGCACAGAGGGGCAACAGTCCAGTGCACAGCAACGGCTTAGCTCATTGCCTTCGGCTGAGACTAAGGCACCTTGGGATGTCCCACTGTCCACTGAATTTCATATCTGCTGTCGAATCGACATAGTACTCAGCTCTTCGCGCTCGACGACCTTTGTTGTCTCTCTCAGGCCGTCAGTGCAGAGTCCTTGGAATTTGGCGTAGTTTGGCAATGATCGAATGGCTAGTGTATTGCCACTTGTGGATGGCTAGCATCTTCCCGATCATCATCACCTCACAGAAAGTCTGTGTTCCAGTCGTGGTCCCTTTAATTTGGTAGTTGGCATTTGTGTTGTCTAATTCACTGTAATTTAGAGCACCGTAGACATTTGGGCGAGTTCGTATGGTTCCATACTGTGATGAATAGGCAGCACAAAACAAAGGTTGAAGATAAAATGAAGGACAACTACATTCCTTGTCCATTTGAGTGTACTTGTCTGTTCTATCTTCAGCTTCTGTCAGTATTGCACTAGCTATTCATCTCAACATGTTGACGACGTCTCTTGTGTCCACGTTTGCATGCGTTACCTTCTATTATCACTAAAACAAGCATGCTCTAAGCCCACAAGGGGCAAAGGCTCGAGAATATATTTCCTTTAACAATCAGACATACCACTTGCTTTTATACAAATGGCAAGAAAATGAACAGTCACAGTATTATTTGGAATTAAAGATGACTTGTGCGCAAACACTACAGAAACACATTCTGTACACTATTTGAGAAACACTGAATTTTTGAGAAAAGTGATTACCTACAGCTTAAAGAACCACTGCATTTACTACAACCATGTCTCCACGCATGAGAACTAGCCCTGGATATTGCCACAATACATTGGTAGGAATAGAGTACCAGATTCTAGATGACATTTCAGAGCAAAAACAAGGCAAACACCTAGAAAAACTACAAAAGAAAAGGATTGCTTGTTCCTCAGCCACCTTACTTTATGCCTACGCCACCCACTGGCAATGTGCCAATTTGCCGAACAGAAGACATTTGTTGAGTCATAAGAAAAAAAAAGTTCGATGGGGCTACACAAGTGCTGCAATTTTCACATCAAATCACGGCTATTATATTACATTAACCATAAGCACGCCTTCAAAGGCTGTGAACTTATTGACGTAATGGTTTCAAAGGCTCGTGGGTGTATTCAGATGAGGACAGACTAAGAGGTGTCCCAACTGCTTTTTGTTTTTTTTTTGAGCAAAATGAGTTGGGCAAACTTCTCCTCAGAAAGGAGACAACCTTTCTCACTTCAGTGTTGTGAAATTTAGCACTGATTTCTCAAAAACAAGAAAGGAAAAGTAGAGCTGTGCGAATAGCATAATTTTGGGTGCTAAGCGAATTCGAATATTTATGTTTAAGTGTGAATCGAATATTTTTCGAATAATTTTCAAATACTTTTTGAATAACACCACATCTATTTATGGAGAAATGTACTGTTAAACATGGGCAAAAAATTTATTGCGTGAAATGTATGCCCTCATTGTCACTCCAGAGTCGTGAAGAACAGTCCTACACTGAACTGTGAAACAGAAAGCTGAGGTAACTTCGCCGCAGTACAGGGATGGTAGCTTCGCCGCAACACGCCAGTGTTAACTTTGGCGCACTTCGCGAATGTTAGCTTCGCCGCAGCACACGAGTGTTAGCTTTGCCGCAGTACACAGGTGTTATGCGGCGAAGCGCACCACTTGCGGGAATCGGCCACTTGTCATGAGACATAGCATATTTTTCCCTTAATTACCAGCTTCTTTACCAACTTACTATTGGAACTATCCGTTCGAATAGTGAAGGTTAAGTGCGAATCGAATCGAACAGCAAGCGCTATTCTAAAACTACTCGAAATTTCGAATAATCACACACCTCTAAAAAAAAAGTATTTCACTGGAGATAGAAAAGAGCACTTTCGCATGTTACAGACAGAATTACTAATGTGAAGGCTTGCCATTGTAAGATTACGTTATGCTACTTCACCGGAACATTGGTCAGTTATTTCCAAGCTAATAGTACCGTAAGGTAATGATGAAACACTCGCACTCTGTGCAAGAACCCCCCCCCCCCCCACAATGTGAAGATTTCAGATTGCTGTGCACTACCGAACGAGTACCCCACTCCCCCCTATCATCCACTGGACAATTGCCCTGAATTAAGATAGCATAACCGAAGCCATGCCATAAACGCTTATGGTGGCACTCTCGTCTAATCCAAAATCCAATCCAAAAACGGGCCAACTATATTACCTCGTTACCTCACAATGACTGCCATATTACCAATCTGAGGGCGATTACAATGAGTACCTTTTAATATAGCTCTAATTCCAGTGGCCCTAGGAATGAATGCCCTTTAGTAAAGCGTTTTGTTCCAGTTCACTGCATTTTATATTGGGGGCGGGGGTGAATTTTTGGTGGCTGTCTTGAGTTTTTCCTTGCACTATCCTCACATCCAAGGATGGGGGGGCACGTGCTCGGTCTTCTACGGTAGTACTATTGGCCTATGGGAAAGTATACATTTATATCGCCCACAGTGCAATTTTGAAAAATTGTCAGACTGATTTTTCAGCAACTGCCTCTGGCTGACCCCAATTTCGGGGTCTTTTTTCACCAGTTTAGCTAAGGGAATGAGGCTGAAAATATATCTATCAAGCCTCTGAAAGGTGTTTTTCAAGCAAAAAGAATGTGCTAATTTTTCGTTTCAAAATTCCAAAAATGCCAAACCATACAATTAGCGAGTATTGGAAATTTCAATGGAGTTTTAAGAGGAATGGTTGCCATTTTGTTAGATTTCAGGAATATGAAACTATGCCTCATGAATGCAGTGCTGCAAAAAAGAATGTTGAAATATATTATTCTCAATGAGAAAATTCAGTCCACTTTAGTACCTATATATGGTTACACAACAATGTGCTTCGTTCTAATTACAAAATGAAAGCCTTTGGCACATTTAATTCTTACGTCACTGTTTCGATGTAAGAGTTACTTGGAGTATGTCTGTTGTTAGGAGCCACTAATTGACCTCTAATTAGCACAGCTCCTGTATCCGTGTCCACACATTGTAGTAGCAGCCATGCAGGAGTGGGTACACGCTTTTTATTGCAGAAGCTGCTATGAGCTTGCTGCAACAGACGAAATTGGTGGTGGTGGTGCCTGTGCCACGACCGCATGTGTCGGATAGTTATCAGTTCAATGAGTAAGAAAACCTTATGCCTGTGCGGACATGAACCTAGCTGAACAGGGGCGGTGCCACTACACCCCCGATTGCCTCACCACTTTGTTGGGCATTTTGCATTCTAAGCCACAACTCCAATGTGGTAGGAGTGGTGTTTCAGGAGATCACATGTTTGACAGTCATTAGGTGTAGTTTCATCAACAAAGGCAAGGAAAAGAGGGGAGGAGGCAAGAAAAAGAAGAAAAGAAAGGCGCAGACGACAAGAAAGGAATGGAGAAGAGGAAGAAAACTGCAAAGAAATGAAAAGAAGAAAGAGAGGACGACAAAGAGTACGAACATTACACCTGTAATTTTCCGCTCCATTGTTGTTCTCAATTTAAGTTGAATCATCTAGTGAACCTCCAAACTAAAAGGATGAGTACTGGATAAGTACTGTAGGTGAGTACTGGTAAGATGTAGCACTTATAAACTTTCCCCTTGAGTCAGTGATACTTTGAATTTCTGTGACCAAGTTTCTGACGTATTGTTGCCACCCTGAAGTGACGCCTCGAATCCAACCAAGCGCCACCATTGAATTGGTCCAAAAATAGCACTTAGAAGGTGGAATCGCCAATGTCACTTATGAACTTCGATGAACAAATCGCAAAGTACGATTTAGAACAGGGAATGTCGCGTGAGCCGCCCTGACAAAGACAAGTCCTCTTGCCAAAACGTTGGCTCCCGCGACATTCCCTGTTCTAAATCGTACTTTGCGATTTGTTCATCGATTCAAGCATCCATCTTCCCCTGAGCTTCACTTATGAAATTCTCAAGTCGGGCACCCAGTAAAGCTCCGGTGAGCTCAAGCTGTGGAAGTGAAAGCTGTTTCAAGGGAGCTACCCGGGCTTTTGCCATAAGCATCTGTACGGGTTGATCTTAGTAATTGTGCCTCAAGTAAGCAACAGCACCATAGGCGCAGGTGCTTGCGTCCATAAACACGTGGAGCTCACAAGAATTAAGGTCGTCAGTTTGTAAGCAAACCCTGGGCACGGAAAGGTTCTTGAGAGCACTGACTTCTTTGCACCATGTATTCCACTCTTGTGCATGCTTGTAATTTCACTATCCCAGTCGAGTTCCATTTGCCAAATTCTCTGAAAAAGGATCTTGACGTGGATCAAGAATGGAGAAGCAAAGCCAAGAGGGTCGAACAGAGGAGCAGAGGTTTGCAAAATGAACTGTTTCGTACACTGTGTTCCTTGCACGCACTCGACAACAGGATCGACATTCAGACTTAACAGATCTGATCTGGCATTCCACAGTAATCCGAGAATTTTCGTGCGCACCTGCTGGGCTACGCGTTCTTCCAGGTGAGGGCAGTTAGTTTCCCACTTCTGCAACTTTATTCCAGCCTCAGCGAAGATTTCTGCAGCATGGTTGAATAGTTCACAGGCGTCCGAGGCGGTAGGAACACTAGTCACCATGTCATCCACATAAAAGCAGCTGGCCAACTTTTCAGTTGTTCGATGGTACTTTCCAGACACGCATTGAAAATGGTACTGGGGTGTTGCACTTAGTAAAAAGGGGCTTGCCGTCGTACCAAACGGCACTCGAGTCATGCAGTATCCATGCACCTTCTTTATGTTGTGCACTCCTGTTGCTGTTTTTTCAAACCAAAGAACTTCGGAGCGTCCCTGTCGCATTGTTTGATCCCAGTCTGTAAGAAGGCTTTCTGTGCATCTGCCACGACACCGAATTGATGTTGGCGAAAGCACAGCAGCATCTCCATGTTGTTGAGGTTCGGGCCTTTTTCCAAGTGGCCATTCAGTAAAGTCATTCCAGGCCATGGGACGACGTGTTGAAGACAATTCTGAGCCTAGTCGTAGATGACGATTCTCTGATCACTTCTCGACAGGGCATGTAGTACTTTGTCGTATTCACATCCTCGATGATGGGAACTGGTTCCGCATGACCATCCTCAAGAGTTACTGTCTGACTGCTGCATCATAGCTGCGCAGAACGTTCTTGTCTCGAGATAGCTGATGAAGGCAGCAAAGCCGCTTGATCGCTACGGCACGGTTATCATGCAGGTCGGACAGCAGGTTTTTCCAAGGCAGACGAACTTCATATCTTTTGTAGCAGAACTCAATGGTTTCGTTAAAAGTTTTCAAAACTTGCTGATCATGAAAGATGGATCTGCAGCATCTCTGATCCCTAAGCTTTCGAGTTACCAAAACTTCGATGTCGAAGCATGCGCCTTCGTCATTCAAGCAGCAATTGGTTCGAAGTACACAAACGTTTGAGTTTGTATGTGGATGAACGGCTTCATCGTGGTTTACGGGTCCTTGGATCGTCCAACCTTGTGCTGTTTCAATGGATAGAAGACCTTTGCATTTGTCCTTCCAAGAATTTTCCACAACTGGTCTGACCCAATCAATAAGCTAATGCCTTCTTGGTTTAATGTGAGGGAAACAAACAGCATCAGCCAATCGGACGCCACGATTCTGCAAATCTGATGAATTCGTGATCGCCAGGTACTTTGACAAGGACTTCACAAATGTGCGCGATTTCTATTGCCTGAATGACGTTGTGAACATCATCAAACTGACTCTGTAAGGCTACTCCGACCAGTCGGCAACGGGTACTTCAACCTACATTGTTGTTTCCAAACACGTTGACGGTAATGTCAGTCTTGCCTAATACTTTGAGGCTCCTTTTTCTTGAGACGTCTTCCTTAATGAAAGTACTCAGGCTACCGTTATCCAAGATGCCTCTTATGCAGCACGAGCTCTTGGCACCCTTTATCCATCTTCTGAACGTTTGAAGAAGCATGGTGCCATTACTTCGCTTGTCTCCCTGTGACAAAGCATGCATGGATGTACTGCTCGTTGTTTGCAGCGGTGGTGTCAGTACCTTAGTGCCTTTCACGTGTGCTCTGAAACTCATCGAAGTAGCGTGTCTTCTTTGGCAATGCGAGCAGCTCACCTTACGTTGACAGTCGCTTGCTAGGTGGCCCCGAGTTGTACACCTGAAGCAGCAGCCAGACGCCGACAGAAGGTGCTTTTTTTCCATGCCGTGGATCGATGCAACGCAATCCTGTGTTGGATGTGCCTCCTTGCAGAAAACGCATCCCTCATCCCTTGTCCTGGCGCTGTTGTTGAGAACTGCAGCTGATGCAGCTGCCGGTTCCTACGGCTGCCAGAGGTACGCTGTTCACCATCGTACGACACCCGTTGCTGGTAGGTAGTCTGCCCCCTGCATTCCACCTGGGTGCGTAGGTGATCTAGCAGTTGCTGAAGTTCTTCCGATCTTGGCCGGTCACTTTCACTTGATGCCGCAAGTCGCCACCGTCGGTAATATTCCACCATTATGTCCTGTGGAATCGACTTCATCAGCACCTCACAAAGCATGGCGGCGTAGTTCGACTCCATAACGCCAACACTTTTGGGGTCTCTGATGTTTACTTGGACGAAGTCATAGAGGTTCCTAAGTGCACTAATCTTCGCCGACGTAGTGACAGGCCATAATGTGCGAAGATTTTCCAGGTATTTTTGTTCAATGATTCGCACGTCTCCAAAACGCTCCTTCAAGATGGATATGGCATCATCGTAACTGCTGTCTGTCGTCAGTATGCCTGCAATAGCCTTTGCCGCTGGGCCAGCTACCAGAGATTGGAGGTAGTGGAACCGATCGACGTTGTTAAGCTGTGGGTTCTCATGCACCGAATGACGAAAGAGGTCCCAAAATGGAAGCCATTTCGTGAGGAAACCGTCGAACCTCGTTAAGTCGATCTTAGGAAGCCTTGCTCCGGACACGACGAAGGGTTCGCTCAAAGTTGCTGGATGCAAGGAAGATGAGTCACTTGGGCCATCACCATTTTTTCTGGAAGTTGTCGAAGTCAGCTTTTGGGTGTGGTGCCACAGAACACCAACACAACCTGCGACCCGGTCTTCGTATTCAAGCACAGACTCAATGTCCGCAGCCATCTCGTCGTCCGTCATCTCTACGTGTAGAGCTTCATTGGCCTTCGCGAGCGCATCGATGCTTTTCTCGATGCGCTGAAGAATGATGTGAAGACCCACCAGATCGGACTCTGCACTGGCTTACAGATTGTTGACTTCTTGGATGATCCTCGTGCTGCGTCGCCGTCGAGCAGCTCTCACGTTTCGCAGGCATTCCATCGGCCTCCATGAAAGTCAATCCCAGGTTTCAGCACCAGTGTAAAATCCGAGGACTTCGATGAATAATAAACCAGGCTTCCAAGTGCGGCAGAAGACAAAATGCCTGAAGAACGCCGAGCAGTGAGACGCTACCTTTTCTTTATTCTAAAACTGAAAAACCAAGAATACCACATGCCACGCGCTCGTGATCCTACTTCAGCTTCTTTCACGCCCGCTATTTCTTTTCTTTTGTTAACAGGGACAATAGCAAGCTTCCATTCATTATCTGAGAATTCCTGCCGAATGCACTCTCACCCTGTTCTTAACCTTCAAACTATCTCGGCCTCATGGTTTCGATCAGGGTCAGTTAATGGCCAAAGTAGATATATTTACCACTTCCAGTGCTTTTCCACCTATCTCAAATGGCTGTGCTCTTCCGAGACTGTTGAACATAACTGCGCATTAATTCTTCTGCATATTAAGTTTCAGGTTCACAGTTCTACTCTGTCTGTTCAGTTCAGCAATCACACTTTTATTTATGACTATTTTATTTTATGAGTTTATTTTATGACTAGAATATAATAGATCATTGGGATAAGCGTGGATATAGATGTTAAAGTGGACCGAATTTTATTATTTGCAATAATATAGTTCAACATATTTTTGGAGCACCACATTTACAAAGCATACTTCCATATTCTTTGAATTTTTCATAATAATTGGATATTATTTTTAAATGCCTTTGAAACCTGCCAAATTTCACTGTTTCACAGTTTAGGCATCTTTAGTACTTTATAACGAAATTAGCATTTTTTAAATTAAAAATTCCTTACAGGCCCATTGAAGGACATTGAGTAAGGGGGAAGGGGGGGGCATCCGTATTTACAAAATAGAAAAATACACAAAAGCTAAACAAAGAAGAAAGAGTAGAAAATAAAAGAAAAGAACAAGACAAATATTACAAACAGTAAAGTGCAACAACGTTATACAGTGCTAAATAAAGCGCCACGAAATCAGGTTATCACATAAAGCTTCACGGTTAGCAATGGATGCAATGTGATCAGGAAGACTGTTTCAATATGCAATGGCTCTAGGTAGTGGTGATGAGTTAAATGCATGTGTGTGACCATGAATGCACAGGAAACTATGTGCATTGTGAAAGCGTCGAGATGTGCGCAATGGAGTATGAAGCGGAAAACAGTGAAATTTGTTACTATAAATGTACCTGTGAAATAAGCATAATAGAGCAATGGCACATAATAGAGCAAATGCAAGATCTTGTTTTATCAGAGTAATGCTTGAATGATAGTCGTAGTTGCCAGAGATGAACCTCGCTGCCCTATTCTGGACGGCTTCCAACATACAGACAAGGTAATCTTGATGTGGTGACCATGTGGATGACGCATACTCTAGTTGCGGGCGAACATAAGTAAGATAGGATAAAGCGCGTCCGTTAGAGGGAGCGTTGCGCAGGTTTCTGCGGAGATAGCCGAGGGATTGAGAGGCTTTTGATGAAATAGCTGCTATATACGTAGTCCAGGACAAATTGGATGAAATGTGAACGCCAAGATATTTGTACGATGGGGTAGCTAAAACAATGGTGTTAATAATAGTATAGCCAAATTCTGAGTTTATACGCTTTCGAGAAAATGAGATAAACTGGCATATAGAGGTGTTAAGGGACATCTGCCAAGTTTCACACCACCTGAAGGTTAGGTCTAGGCAATTTTGGAGAGTGGAATGATCAAAACATTTAATATTGCTGTAAGTGACGCAATCATGAGTGAACAACCGAACTGAGGATGAAAGGTGAGCGGGTAAATCGTTACTGTATATTAAAAAGATTAATGGACCTAGCACACTGCCTTGGGGAACACCTGATGTGACATCACAAACGTTAGATGAAATGTTATTGACCACCGTAAATTGCTGACGCAAAGACAAAGTTGCGTAGCCAAGACAGGGTGAATGAATCGATACAAAGGGCAGACAATTTACAAATTCTGCAAATTCTGCAATTTATTTTGTATTTTTATACTTGGAGAACACCTTTCAGAGACTAAACAAAAATATAGCATTGTCTTAGCTAAACTGGTAAAAAAAAAACCTAATTTGGTTGAGCCAGAGGGAGTTGCTCATAATCAATTGTTTGGCGATTTTACAAAAACGCATCGCGGCTGACTTAAATTTACCTTGCCTTGGAAATTTGTAATACTGGTGTAGAATAATCGAAAAAAGAAAAACGGAAGGTATGTACATGTTAGCTTTAGAATTATAGGCCTTCAGAGCTGTAACATCTGTAACATGCAAAAGTGCTCTTTTCCACCTCTAGCGAAATAGGATTTGTTTTCTAAGAATCAGTGCTAAATTTTCGTGAAACTAAGATTAATTCCCTTCTGAGAAGACGTATGCCTTACTCGTATAAAAATTTCACCAAAAACAAAAAATAGCTGAAGACCCCTCCAAGTCTGTCATTGTGCGATCACACCCTCGTACATTTCAGCCACCTGTTATTACTGCGATTGCAGTGGCATGGTTTCTTACTACAAATGCGGGTATGGTAGGATACATAAATGACTCACTACGGTTTCTAAAACTACTTTTTACAACGTAACAGAAATAAAAAAGCATGCAGCTTGCACTAGGTTGTGCAAGGCCAGATTACAGCGACGCTGGCCGATAGTCAACTGATCGTGGCTATAACGTCGGGGGGTAGAACTTGACTAGCTGTTATCTCGGTTCGACCGGATCTACGCCTAGGTAGATCCTTTGCAGAACGCAGTTTAACTTATCAGAACTTGACTATACTTGGCTATATACTTGACTATACTTCACTATTAAGTTATACAGAGTTCTACAAAGGATATACCTAGGCAGCTCCGGTCAAATCGAGATAACACCAAGTATGGTCAAGTTCTACCCCCGCAACATTATAGCCACAGTTAGTAGACTATTGGCCAGCTTCACTGTGATGTGGCCTTGTGTGACCTAGTGCAAGCTGCGTGCTTTTTTGCTGCAGCTTGAACATGAGTAGTGTGCTGGGGTCATGTGCGCAGGAGAAGAAAGGAGCGTGTGTGCGAATGCGGCACATTGGGCATTGCACATAAGTGCACGTGCACTATTGGGGACCTGAACTAATGATAACGATAATTCGTAATACGGACACACAAATTATCAGAGCCTGAAATGCTTCGCATTTAAAAGAAAATTTGCGCAATTCGCAACATGAACACAGCTGTACAGCAGGAACATAGCACTTACCGCGGCAATGTTGCATGGCATGAGTAGACATTGCTCAGCCGAACCGACTTGCAGATCTAGCGAAAGAAGAGCAATATGAGATCGTATATAAGTAAAAATTTTTTTGCAATGTACAAATATACAGTCTTATGAAGCACAAACTTGCAAAGCTGTCATTCATGCACTTACACAAAGCGGCCGAAAATCAGCCGCTGTGCTGCCACATTCTACAAACATTCGTTAAAGAGGCGTAGTAAGCGCAGCAGAATGCTCCACTGCTAATAATTTAAGGTGATAATTGCTCTAGGTAGCCTGCAACTTCTGCAGCAGTGCTTTGCATAGTCGTGCAAACCCTTACAGTGGCTACATGAATCCCCCTTTCAGCTGCAAACTCTCAGGCAAAGGACCATTTCAGGGCAAACGTCTTGCTGTTTTCAAAGAAGGCCTGTAGAAGGATGTAATGACTTGTCTAATTAGCTGCGAAAAATATGAAAATGCTTCTCCCCTTGAAGCTAAATTAAAATGGCTGAGCCATGCATTACATCAGCACAGTGAACAACCCCATAAAACAATTACAAGATCGCTGCTTGACATCTACCAAGAACATCGAAAACTAAGAAGCGTACCCCATAAATAAGTTCATGTAGTTCCAAGTTCATTAAATTGAATAACGTACGATTCTGCCAACAGTGCTGCACTCTTCTGTCTTGTAGGTAGACTCTATGATTAAAACTAACATACTTAAAACAAACTTCTAAGTTTTGGTTGGCCTATTGCTGTGCTTTCATGTATTTAAAAGCTGCTTAATTCAAAGTGCACCATTCAGTCAATTCCTCTAATTCATATTTTTCACTTATCCTTTCAAGAAATAAAGGTTTCTTTAGTTCCTTCTTGGTGAAAATTCATGCCCATATATTTTTAACAACCAGAAATAAAGCCAGTCACCTGCCAAATAATTCAAAACCCACTAGCAGAAAAAAGAAAAAGAAAACACTCAGGCAATAACAATGCTTGCTGTAACTGGCCATTAACTGGCCACCTCTGCTTCCTTTGCTATACTGCACCGAGCCATACTTTTCGCATCAGATAATTCAAATTTCTGATAATTCCAACAAAATTCTGGGTTCCCCTCAAGTTTGAGCAAATGAGAGTCTACTGTCTCGTTTTAACAAGTATTGCTGTTTATATAAAAATAAAGTAATTGTTAGCATTGGCCCCGACTCCTCTGTTTTTCTCATTTGCTGCGGCATACGCACAATTACCCTATGTTCTTCAGGACGTGTGCAATAAAACTTGAGCATAACCATGATATGCATTAGTGCAAAGACCATTAGGCTGAATTAATTTATGCTTAAAAGCATATTGATGCAGCACAATGGGGCAACAACAACAAAGCAAAAATGAGACTGATGTTAGCGGCAGCAAAAGTTCTGGAGGAATGTAACCCACTTATACTCGAGTCAAAGCCAACAAAAAACGCTTCAGACTGACAGCCCCCGATGCAGGTATTAGTAGAAGTATGATTTGGGAGACAAAGCTCATTGAGTCGGCTGTACACTACAGGCATGTAATGTGCTCAACAGATGTCAAGTTAAAATACATGGACCAAGCGATTATAAATAAATAACATGTTTTCTTGACAAATAAACTGTGGGTCCTTTAACATGTGGCGGTTGACAGCGGTTCCAAGAAGTGGGAAAACACGGCGTCTCACAGCCCTTGCACACACCTGTTCCTTGTGCTTCGTTCACCGGCGGCACACCTGGCCCACTCTGGCAAGGGCGAAGAAAGGGCTGGTCCTACGGCCTTCTCTCTCACATGCTGCAGCAGTGCGCCACCTCGCGCAGGCAACAGCTGACAGTGAAGACCAGTTTCGTCCTAAACCTCATAGCGAGGAGTAGTCTTTCCGCTCCCGCAGGGGCGAGCTCCAACAAACATGCAGCTGATTCTTAGTATGCATGCGTCCTTGCCCTTCACCCCCCTTCGAAATGTGGCTGCCATGGCCAGGATGGAAGCCCACACCATTGAGCTTAGCAGTACATATGGCACCTTACCTGCAAACCTACCATGGTGGCTTAGAGTCAATGCACAGAGATTGTGAGTAGTACCATTATAGTTCATGGAAATTCAGAGAGAAATAATTGCCTGTTATGCAGAACTACGTCAAACAGAAAGGAATGTAGCTGGTTTCAAAGCATGAGGCAGTTCTATCCTAATGCTTTGATGACAGAGATAAGTTGCTGTTGCAAGTAAGCTGGGCTTGGAAATGAGACAACAAATTTCAGTCATATATATCTGTCCTGCCATGGCAAAGACAATGAACAACGAACTGTTGGCTCACCTCTATTCTTCTTCAGTCAGCCATAGGTCAGCAATGCCCTATTACGGAAGGCGAAGCAACACATTTATTATGACTAACTGCACAGGAAGGCCAAGCCCAGCAGGAACTCGATGAAGACTCTGCAATCCACCACCACTGTCTGAAAGGGGGTATTAAAATAATCATGAGGCCACAGAAGAGCCTCATGATAAAAGACATGCTCAGACTGATCCATAATGGTTAGTGGCATGCCAGTAAAAATTTGATGATAGCAGCTTTGCACTCCTCATTTGCCCAAGCTTAAATATCATCCTACTAATGACGCTGAAAGAGCAAGCAACAAGTAAGCTGAGAGAAATGGTCTAATTAAATATAAGAGGAGCGGAGTTCACCATTTCAACACAGACGTGGTACTCCCTAAGGACATTTCTGCATGGAATTGCCCACAGATCTCTGTTTGGGATTGCCTAGCAGAGCCCATGGCGAACCTGCGCATTCATACCTATGGTGTAAAATAGAATGAATTAAAAATGTTCGACTAATCGATAACAGTCACCATCATGTTTAAGAGGAATATTCTGCCACAATGCGTCTAATTCATGGGTGCAGAAGCCATACGTTGTGGCTCTGGGCACGTCATCTGCAGCGAGTAGCACATCAATGGGAACAAATCATGTGTGTGATGTGTGCCGATGTATCGGTCATTGAACAGATGTATGCCCGACCCCTAATACAAATGTATATGTCCCAAGTGTGGAACCTTCAGGACCCTCACAAGGACATCAATATGACCCTAGGCGCATGATCTGCTATGGGGACACACCACTAAGGACAAATTGTGCAAAGTGAAGCTGAACGATTTAGCTTGCAGGAAATCACTGAGCGGCACAGCCGAAGAAGGGGAGCCACCTAACATGCTTCAGCCATGACCGGGAGTTTTTTCAAGAAAGGCACTCCAAGACTATGGTTAATACTGCGAGTTCCCACCACAGCTGGGACACAGTGTACCAGCATCACTAATGGACACCCAAACTCGAAACAGGAAAAAGTGAACGAACACCTTTCACGATGAAGTGCAGCATTTGGCTTTGAACTGCTGTCTCTAACGCTGTTATTCTGTGTTTGGCTGGGCAATGCATTTGGTTGGTAATGTACGGTCATTGTGACGCATTAGTGCATGCACTGCTTTAGTGGCATAGGAAAAAGGTGCGGTATGGGACATATGTTATAAGGGAGGAAAACAATTTAGCAGGGGGAAACCCAGTTACCTAGTCAGCTGCGGAGCTGACTCTCACAAGGTAGTTTCCTACAGTGTTATGGGCTTGCCACAATGGCCGAAAGTGGTTGTGATGGTGTTCGCCGCTGCCATACGTTTCGGTAAGCACTATCTGCTTCAATAGGAAAAAACTCCATGCCTGTGTAGATATGCATGAGCCAGAATATTGACCTGCAGTATCAATAAAGAAATAAATATTTATAGTAAAGAATGAATAACTGAAATAGACGAAAGGACGACAACGAGTACAAAGATGACGAAGTAGAAGACCTCAACCAATACAGAAACAACAAGGAAGAGTAAAGCTACTACAACGTATAAACAGAGGGAAAGCATCACGACTACAAAGGAGACGAAGAAGATGGGGAATAAGTAAAAAGGAAGGAGAGTCGATGATAACGAGTATGAAGACAATGACAGGGGCTGGGCCCTTGACCAATAAAGAGATGACAAAGGAGAGTAAAGCAACGTCAACGAAAAAAAGAGGAAGAGGAGGAAGAATGTCACAACTACGAAGAAGAGGAAGTAAATGGATAATAAGTAAAAAGGAGAGGAAGACAAAGAGTATGAAGGCAATGACAAGAAAGAATGTGACCAATAAAAAGACGAAGAGTAAAGTGAGGATGACAAAGAAAAAGAGGAAGAGATGAAACTAAATCACGACTAGGAAGAGGAGGCAAAAGACTGCTAATAAGTGACACAGAGGAAGATAGACAACGAGTATAAAGACGACAAAGCAGAACTCAACCAATGGAAAGACGACAAAGAGTAAAGCGATGACGACGCAGAAAATAACAACGAGGAGGAAGAGACTGTGAATAAGTGAAAACAATAAAGAGAAGTCGACGATGAGTGGGAAGACAGTGATAAAGTAGAAGAATTCAACCAATAAAAAGACGACAAAGACGAGTAAAGCGATGACAAGAAAGAAAAAGAGGAAGTGGGGAAGAACATCACGACTACGAAGAAGAGGAAGAAAGCGGCGAATAAGTGAAAAGGATAAAGAGAGGATGACGACAGAGTGTCGGAACGGAACGAAAAACAAATACGAAAAACGAAAAAAACGATATTTTTGACCGGAACGAAAACGTAACCGGAACGTTATTTATTATTTCGTTCCGAAGCAAAAACGAAATATTTTTTATCGTTTTTCGGTTCACAAGAAAACTTTGCAATCCGGAACAACCGAGGTCATGCAACGTCAGCTCGCATCTCAGGCAGGTATTTCAAAGGAAGGATGCGTTGAAATAATGCAGGAAACCAAGAAAGGGGCAACCACAGCTGTTTGTATTAAATTCAAGTGGACTTTCGCGTGCCTCTCACACAGGCCGTCATGGAGAAGGCTCTGTTGTCACTTATGTGTTGAAATTTTTGGACGAGCGCGAAGAGCGGCAACCGTACGTAGCTGTACATGTTAGCACAAGTGGCCCTTGGTGTGCCAGCCACACAAGTCAGCGTTGAGAGGGCATTTTCGGCACTCAATTTCGTTTTGTCAGAGCAGCGGCCTCACTTATCAGCGAGTACGTTGATGACCTGCTCCTTCTGAAATCGTGTGCCCCCCCCTTGACGAAAATTCGGAATTCAAACTTGAGGAAAAATAAATACCAAGTTTTTGTTGTGTCCTTGCTTCGAAACTTTTTGCGACTTCCCTCATAGTCACATCTTGGCTTTGGGACGTAAAACCCCAACAATTATTATTGCATTTTTTGTATTACCTCAGTATCTTTTGCTGTTTTTAAAAGATACTTCTAATATTAAGTATTTCGCTCGTTTTTCTTATTGAAAAAAAAAAAAAACGTTATGAACCGTTACGGAACGCTTCTTTTTTTTTTTTTGCTCCGGAACGCAAACGGAACGAAACTTTTCCCTGTGGAACGAAACGAAAACCGGAACGAAAAACATTTCGTTCCGACACCCTGGATGACGATGAGTGTGAAGACAACGATAATGTAGAACTCAACCAATAAATAGACGCTAAAGAGTAAAGCAACGACAACAAAGAAAGAGAAAGTGGAGGAAGAACATCACAACTACAAAGAGGAAGAGATGGCAAATATGTAAAAAATGAAGAGAGGATGATGTCGAGTATTAAGACAACAACAAAGAAAAAGATCTCGACCAATCAAAAGACGACAAATAGCAAACTGGCAACAATGACGAGGAGGAAGAACATCACGACTACAAAGAAGAGGGAGAAGATGGCGAAGAAGTGAAAATGAAGAGAGGACGACGAGCATGAAGACAACAGAGTAGAAGAACTCGGCCAAAATGACGAGGAAGAGTAAAGTAACAACGATGAAAACAAGGCCGAGGAGGAAGAAAATCACGACTACAATGAAATGGAATAAGACAGTGAATAAGTGAAAAGGATAAAGAGAGGATGACGACGATTCTGAAGACAATGATAAGGTAGAAGATCTCGACTAATAAATAGACGACAAGGAAGAGTAAAATGAGGACGATGAAGACAAGGACGAGGAGGAAGAACACCATGACTACGAAAAAGAATAAAACAAGGAATAAGTAAAATAGAAGGAGAGGATGACGATGAGTATGAAGACAATGACATATTAGAAGAATTGGACTAATAAAGGTACAACAAAGAAGAGTAAAGCTACTACAGTGAAGAAAAAGAGGAAAAGCATCACGACTACAAAGAAGAGAGAAGGAAGGAGAGAGGACGATGAGTATGAAGATGACGACAAAGAAGAATACACTTAATACCGATTTAAAACGTTGAAAGCTACAGGACTTCGAAAATTTTTCATGTATTTCAGACAACCTAAGGAAATCTAGCAAGCTGTAAATGATATAACTGACAGGAACAGTACACGCAGCACCGCATAAGCAACATCAGGTGAAGACGCTCTAAATGAAGAAGCTGCTGCAGCACTAAATGATCAGTTTATACATAGTGGGCAGCGCATGTCACCATTTGGGCTATCAAACACTGTGAACCTGGATAGGACGAGTCTTCTAAATGCACTGGTTTTCTCACCTATACTACAGTGTATTAATTGTAAAAAACAATTGGCAAGGTGAAAAATGATTGCACTTTGTATTGACGATATATTATCAGTTCCAGTCAAATACATCACAGACAATTTCCATTCCCATAGTCTATGTTATGTTAGAGTGCAGTATGTTTCCTGATGTGCTTAAAATAGCTCCGGTATGCCCAATTCATAAAGGAGGAAAAGATAACAGCGCCAATAATTACACCGATCTCAGTGCTACCTGTATTATCTAATGTCTTTGAAACAGTCATTAATGTCTGCTATGAGCAATTCATGACAAAACACAATATGTGTGATGCACAGTACGGATTTCAGAAAGGGAGATCTTGTGAGCAAACGCTACTGAAAATTAAACATGAAATTATAGCCAATTTTGAACAAAGACTATACACTATAGGTCTATTCATAGACTTAAGGAAAGCATATGATTCTATGAATCATGAATTGCTTTTAGGTAAGGTAAATTATCACACGGTACTGCACGAAAGTTATTGCAAGATTACCTAGAAGATGGGTACCGATATGTTTTGGTCGACATTGTATAGTCACGGCAATTAAAAAATTATACACGGGTTCCTGAAGGGCCCATACTGGGTCCCTTATAGTTCAACCTTCATTTAATAATTTCGCCCCCATTCCGTTCTCCCAAAGATTAATAATGTATGCCGATGATACTAACATGTCTTTTGCGGACTAACTGATGACCATGTTGGAAAGTTCAGTTAACACATATTTAGACCAACCAACAAATTGGTTGCACATTAGCTAGAGTTAAACATCACCAAAACTAATTACATATTATTTGTGCCAATTAATAAGCCATGTAGTTACAAAATTACATCCAAGTTTCATGGGCTGAACTGGAACAGGTGCAAACACACAAATTTCTAGGTCTATGGTTTAAAGAGAATCTGTCATGGAATACTCTTTATTTATTCTTTATTCATGAAATACCCCGCAGCGCCCGAAGGCGTTATAGCGGGGGGGTTACATCAATAAATGACGTACATCTTCGTTCGCTCACATAATACAACTTTGTACATACATCAATAACTGAAATACATCTTTGTTCACGCACATAATACAGTTTTGTTCCCACATAAATACATCTTCGTTCAGGTTACAACACGGGATTATAGCATTGAATAAAATACATCTTCGTTCGCACTATGTACTTGCTTTTCAGTTAGCTTATTCCACTGTTTAATTGTTTGAAGAAAAAATGAATTGGCATACATGTTTGTTTTAGCTTGGTATTCCAGGATTTTACAACTATGATCAAAACGTTTTGATATGTAATGAGGTTTGTGTAGGTAAGTTTCTCGGTTAATTCCAGTTTTGTTATTGTAAATCAAATAAAGAAACTTCAATCTCTGTTTATGGCGTCGGTCAGAAAGACACTCCCATCCTAGTTCAGTCTTCATGGTAGTGCAGCTCTCCCTCCTTCCGTACCGTCCCAATGCTAATCTGGCCGCGCGATTTTGAATTTGTTCAAGAGCAGCAATGAAGGTTACTTCGGCAGGGTCCCACACGACACAACCGTATTCCAAGATAGGCCTGATACAAGTAGTGTATGCCATTCGTTTTAAATTCACATGTGAACATCACAGATTTCTTTGAATAAAATTTAAAGCCTTACCAGCTTTCGCTATGAGAGTGTCAACCTGAGGCCTCCGTGAACATTCAGATGATAGCAGCAATGTTCAGGGTGGCAAGTTTAAACAGTAAGAGTGAATGTGACACCGTATCGAAGGCTTTCCAAAAATCCAGGAACACACCATCAACCTGTCCTACAGTATCTACACGCGATATTACATCGTGATAAAATTCTACCAATTGTGTTGTGCAAGACAGCCCTCTGCGAAATCTGTGCTGCTCGTTGATTAGAACCTTATGCTTGTTTAAATGATTTATTATTTCTTTGTATAAAATATGTTAGAGTATTTTACATGGAATAGACGTAAGCAATATTCCGCTGGATCATCCGAGCAAAATCATAGGTTTCTTTTTGAAAATACGTGATACTGTACTTATGTGGTTAAAAAGAGTACTATATCCATTATTCCACTCCAGGCTTACGTAATGTGCATTAATATAGGGCACCATGCACCCAGAATTATAAGAAGCTTATTACATTACAAAAAGAGTGCTGAGATTCTTCAAAAATTCTTCAACTGAGTGCAAAATCTTTGTTTATAAAGTATGAATTATAGCATCTCAGATTTATTATTTTAATTGTTGCAATACAAAAAAGCTAATAACTCTGATGCACACCAATCACAATCGAACGTTCAGTATCCACTATGTAGAAAAGCTGTTTGAACCACAAGGACAAGAGCACATTATGGCAGACAACACAATTTACCAAATCCCGGCATTGCTCAGTCATCCAGGATTGACCGAATTCAATACATTAAGGGTTTTTTAAGTCGTCATTGAATGAAAACAAAACTGAATATGGCTGACTTTTTCATTTTTAGTATCATACTCAATGTTTGCTGCCCTGAAGTGTTGGTGATATTTCTTACCTATTATTAAAGCCAGTTTACATAACTTTTCATGTTTGAAAACCTGATATATGCTGATGTTTTCATTTTTCATTTGATATTTTATTCTCCAAATTTTCACTCATTCCTGGTTAATATACCAATATTCTCTGTGTAACGGGCAGTGATGTTATTGCATTCAGCATATGTCTCATAGCAACTGTATCTCATTCTTTTCAGCTGTTACAATTATCTGTTGTTGCTGTATGTTATTTGACAGCACTCCTTTTTCTGTAGAATGTTAACAAGATGACAATGAGGCACTTCCTTTTGTCTTGCATATAATCTGTTTGCTGCTTCCTAAACAATGCACGG
This sequence comes from Hyalomma asiaticum, assembly GCA_013339685.2. NCBI lineage: Eukaryota > Metazoa > Arthropoda > Arachnida > Ixodida > Ixodidae > Hyalomma > Hyalomma asiaticum. The sequence goes on along the minus strand of CM023491.1, from coordinate 21,652,200 downwards.
AGCAGGAACCTCCGTCAGGCCTTGGTGCCTTTAACTCTTGCCACCGTTTCTGTAACGTGACCAATAACTTGACCATTAAAAAGACGACAAACAAGAGTAAAGCAACGACCAGAAAGAAAAAGAGGAAGAGGAGGAAGAATGTAATGACTAGAAAGAAGAGGAAGAAGATGGCAAATAAGTGAAAAGGAAGAAGAGAACAACGACGAGTATTAAGACAACAAAGAAGAACTCGATAAATAGATATGACAAAGAAGAGTAAAGTGACGACAATGGAAAAGAAGAGAAACAGGTGGAAGAAGACTGCTAATAAGTGGAAAGGAAGAGAGTGTGATGATGAGTATGAAGGCAACGACAAAGAAGGGTAAAGCAATGACAGTGAAGGAAAAGAGGAAGTACGTCACGACTACTAAGAAGAGGAAAAAGACTGCGAATAAGTAAAAAGGATGAAGAGAGGACGACAACGAGTATGAATAAAACAACAAAGACAAAACTCGACCAATAAAAAGACAACAAAGAAGAGAAAAGCGGCGACAACGAAGAAAACAAGGATGAGGAGGAAGAACATCACAACTATGAAGAGGAAGAAGACAGCGAATAAGAGAAAAGGCTAAAGAGAGGACAACGCATATGAAGACAAGGAAGGGTAAATTGGTGACAATGAAGAAAACAAGGACGAGGTGAAAGAACGTCACGACTGCAAACAGGAAAAAGACTGCAAATAAATGAAAAGGAAGAATAGAGGATGACAACAAGTATGAAGACAACGACAAAAAAGAACTACCAATAAAGCGACCCCAACGAAGAAGGGGAAGAGGGGCAAGAACATCACTATGAAGAATGGCAAATGAGTGAAGAGGAAGAAAAGGGGACGACGATTATGAAGACAACGATGAAGAAGAGCTCGACCAATAAAGGAACAACAAAGAAGAACAAAGCTATGACAGTGAAGAAAAAGAGGAGAGGAGAAAGAACATCACGACTGACGAATAGGAAGAAGACTGCGAATAAGTGAACAAGAAGAGAGGACGACCGATGAGTATTAAGACAACAAAAAGAAGGGTAAAGCTAAGACAACAAAGAAAATGAAGAGGAGGAAGAACGTTACTATGAAGAAGGGAAAGCTGGCGAATAAGTGAAGAGGAAGAGAGGACGATGACGAGTATGAAGACAATGACAAGGAAGAAGCACTTGACTAATAAAGAGACGACAAAGAAGGGTAAAGCAAGCAACAACAAAAGAAAGAGGAGGAAGAACGTCCTGACCGCGAAGAATAGGAAGACGACGACGAATAAGTGAAAAGGGAGAAGACAGTACGTTAAATAGCAAGGCGACGACAACAAAGAAAAAGAGGAAGAGGAGGAAGAGCATCACTCCTACGAAGAAGAGAAAAGGACGGCGAATAAGTAAAAAGGAACAAGAGGATGACAATGAGCATTAAGACAACATCAAAGAAGAACTCAACTAATAAAAAGATGACAAAGAGGAGTAAAGCGACGACATGGATGAAGAGAAAAGAACATTACTACAAAAAAAGAGGAGAAAGATAGCGAATAAATGAAAAATAAGGATAGAAGACGAGTATGAAGACAACGACAAAGAAGAACTCGACCACTAAAGAGACCACAAAGAAGAGTAGAACAAGGAAGACGAAAAAAAACAGTAAGATGAAGGAGATGACCACAAAGAAGAGGAAGACTGAATATGTGAATAAGACGAGAGGACGACGAGTATGAAGACGACAAAGAAGAATTCAACCAATAAAAAGACAACAAAAAGAAGAGTAAAGCAACGAAAATGAAGAAGAAGAGGAAGCAGACAACGAAGAAGAAAAGCAGACAATGGAAGAGGAAGAAGAGAAGGCAAAGCAGGAGTAGAATAAGACTCAATGAGAAGAACGGGAGAGCATGGAGCAAAGTCTATTTTACGCTGCCACTAAGCTGTGTCCTCTGCGCAGGCCTGGGAGTTTTTACTTAAAATTGGTTACTTACACAGCGAAACAGCTCACCTTTACATGTTAGTCGGCTCAGTGTAACCATCTCTCTCGTTTCTCTAGCTGTGGGTTGTGAGCAGATATAGTACTTGTGAGACATATAGTAACATAGCAAGCTTGCTATGTTACTCTATGAGTGATGTTTGTGAATCAAACATCAGTGTTGCCAGCTACCACCTTGCTTACACAAACGTCTTGAATATCGTTTGTTCCTTTAACATCTCCCATGTAAAAAACACAGAAAAAAAGAAAATTTATAGGCTTATGTTTGCTCACATACTTGACCGAACAAGTAAATGGGGCACTAAACGAACATTGCATTGACACACAATGCACTGAACAGGGATACTCTCATGGTAACGTAAAGAAATCAGTATTTCTTTATGTTGGAATGTCGTAATAAAATTGAGTTGTATCAACACAGTGGAAAGCATACTCCATGGAGATAAACCGCTTGCCTGTAAAATTCTATTATGCCATCAGCTAAGGTTTGGTAACTAATGTAAGGTGATAAGTTTATTTTCGAAATCCAAATTTTGTGCTTAATACACTGCTGCTTCACCGACGTGAAATTTTCAAGTGAGCCATACAATCCGGTTCCATTTACAAATGTGCGTATACTCTCATTTGCCTGCCTATTGTGACGTTTTATAAATGTGATGAGTGACTGGGTATGGAAACCTAGTGCGACCGTGCGGTGGTCGGAAGTGTAGTGCGACCGTGCGGTGGTCGAAAGCGTCGAAAGAGCACAGAACGTCCGCAGCGCCACGAAAGAGACCCAAACGTCTAGGGAAGGAAGACGACGATGGTGGGCGGTGGCATGGCTACGTGGGCGGACGAGCGGCCAATGAGAAGGTTACAGGACAGCGCACGCGAGAAGAAGAAGAGGAACGATTTGGAACCCGGCGGAGACGAACGCAGGTTCGGGAGCTGCTGCAAGTCGCTGGAGCCTTGGCCGTGTTGTCGAGTTTCGGACTCGAACACGAGACTCCCAACCGATCCAGGACGTTCCCGGGCGTACTCGGAGCCGCCAGGAGTTCTGGGGAACAAGGCGTTCTTGCTGAACCGTTGCTGACCCTTGGTGAACCGCTCGGCCGACGGCGGAGTAGGGCGGCAAGGTTCCTGGAGGGAGTCCCGGTGAGCCCGAGCCACGGAATCGGGACCGGCGCCGTCCGGGCGCTGTCACAGCTCGCCTGCGCTTGGCGAGAAATCTCCGTGACCTCGTTGAGAGGTCGCCTGCTGGCTGCTGACCGTTCTGCTCACCAGCTGCCGACTCTGGCTGCAGCGTCGTCTTCACCCTCGTCCGCATCACTGGCCTGCCACCGCCAACCGAAGTATCCGCTGCCCGCATCGCCAGACGCATCGAAGCAACCGGTGACTTCTTTCTTCCTTCGAACGCTGAGCGGCACTCGCGTCGTAACATTATATCGCGAACACCCTGCTAAAGCCGCGCGATTGAGTGCAAGTGTATTGTGACCTTTCCTTTCTCTTGACTTCTTATTTTTATTCCTGTTCATAAAGTACTTATTTGTTTTTGGCTTTTGGAAACCAAAAAGTAATTGACTTCGTCCCGTAGATTCAGAGTGCTTTGCTCTGAAGAGCATTTAACCACACGAACCGTATATCTCACGACAACTGGCGTCCGCGACAGGACGGGGCGAAGTTTTTTTTAAGTGATCTGACAGTCACCGAGATGAGTTTGTCGGAGCTGATAGCGTTAGGCGAGCGCTTGGGTTTGCAGGGCGCGGAACTAAGAAAATGGGTAGATGAGCAGTCTGAGAGAGCTCAGGTGGAGGCTGCTAAAGCTCGCGAGGAACGTGTCGCAGAGCGCGAAGAACGGGTAGCAGAGCGCGAGGCAACAAAACAACGTTTGCAAATGGAGCAGAAGGCACTGGAGCTACGCCTTAAACTGGCCGAGGCAGGAGGGTGCAAAGATTCAGCAGGTTCGGAACGCGATGTGGAAAGAACACGTTCATCAATTGTCAACCCTCACAGCCTGATTCCCGTGTTTAACGAAACTCGGGATGACTTGGACGCTTACCTAAAGCGATTTGAGTGTGTCGCCATTGGTCAAGATTGGCCTAAAGAGAAATGGGCTACTGCCCTGAGCTTATGCCTAGATGGGGAGGCATTAAAGGTTTTTGGCCGTTTGTCGCCTGAGGAGTCGATGGATTACGACAGGGCAAAGAAGGCATTGCTCCAACGGTTTCGCTGTACGGCCGAGGGCTATCGCGAGCAATTTCGTCGTAGTAAACCCTGTGACAATGAGACGGCTAAACAGTACGCGACAAGGCTGTTTAGTTATTTTGATCGATGGGTGGAGATGGCCGAGCAGGGCAAGTCGTTTGACGCCGTACGAGACTTGATTGTCGCAGAGCAGCTTCTGAATAACTGCCACAGCCGGCTTTCACTATTCCTTCAAGAACGAAATTGCAAGACGGTTGAGCAAATATCAGAAGCGGCTGACCACTTCATGGAGGCTCAGCGGCAGAATAACCTACTCCACTTCCGGGAGAAAGAGGAAGCCCGAGAGAAAGAGAGTTGTGAACCTGGCAAATCTTTAGCCAAATGTTTCGTGTGCGGCAAGTCAGGACACAAGGCACCAGATTGCCGCGCAAGAGTTCAGCAACCGTATTGTGGGTACTGCAGGAAGGTCGGGCATGACACCCAGTCCTGTAGACGGAAAGCGCGTGGCGGAAAGGAAGCAACAGCTTGTCTTTCGTCACCAGTAGAAGTTTGTGAAAACGAAAGGCCAACCTGGTACAGTGAACGCACGGGAAAAGCGTCTGTGAAACAATTGAACCCGAGGTACAACATGCCTGTCTTACCAGGAGAAGTATATGGACAGACTGTTTCGGTATTGCGTGACACGGGGAGCAACAGTCTGATTGTACGGAAGTCTTTGGTCCCTGATCAAGCCTTCATCGGTACCAGGGCAAAGCTGCTGCTCGCCGACGGAAGCACGATTCAAGTTCCAGAGGCGGAGGTGGCCATCTGTTCTCCATTCTTTTGTGGTCAAGCCGTTGTGAAGTGTTTGGAGAACCCATTGTACGACGTTATAGTCGGAAATGTACCTGGTGCACGCGACCCTATGCATCCAGATCCGAACTGGAAAAACATCAAGAAACAGACAGGAACCGAAACTGCCACGCTTGGACAGCAAGGCATTAACGCGCCTGTAAATGAAAGGAATGCTGCCGTCGTGGGTGTGAAAGCCGAGGAGGAGCCTCACAAGAGTGATTTAAATTGGCTGCAAGTAGACAGGCAGGTCCTCCAAAGAGAGCAAGAACGAGATGCAACACTCGAGGTCTGCAGGAAAAAGATCGGCCGAAGACATTCGGGCAATGGCCTAAATGCGCACTCGTTTTACGTAGACAAGGGAATCTTGTACCGTTCATACCAGTTCTGCCCAGGGAAAACTGTGCAACAAGCCCTGGTCCCACGAAGTCTTCGGTCCCAAATTCTAACGCTGGCCCATGAGAATCCATTGTCTGGCCATCAGGGGATAAAAAAGACTACGGAAAGGATACTTGGTTCGTTTTACTGGCCCGGCATCCAAGCGGATATCAAGAGGTTTGTTCGGTCGTGTGACTGCTGTCAAAGGACATTCCCGAAGGGAAAACTCGGTAAAGCGCCACTAGGGCGAATGCCACTCATCGACACACCATTCGAGCGAGTTGCCGTGGACATCATCGGTCCTCTGTCTCCTATCTCGAATAAAGGGAACAGATACATCCTGACGATGGTGGATTTCGCCACGAGATATCCTGACGCAGTACCGCTACCAGCGATTGATTCCGCTACCGTGGCTGAAGGTTTGCTCGAAATGTTTTCAAGAATTGGGTTCCCGAGAGAGATCTTGTGTGATAAGGCATCCTGTTTCACGTCTAGTTTGATGAGAGAAGTGAACGATATGTTAGCGGTTAAGCACCTCAGCTGCACCCCATACCATCCCATGTGCAATGGTATGGTGGAACGTTTTAATGGTACTTTAAAAGGAATGCTACGCAAGTTATGCCAAGAGCAACCGAAGATGTGGGATCGGTATCTTGCCCCTCTTCTGTTCGCTTACAGGGAGGTGCCGCAGACAAGTCTCGGTTTTTCCCCCTTCGAACTTATATATGGCCGACAAGCACGGGGACCATTAAGCGTGCTGAAAGAACTATGGACCAAGGAAGAGCTCAGTGAGGAACTGAAAACGACTTATGGTTATGTATTAGACCTCAGGGAACGACTTGAGCAAACACTACACCTCGCTCATCAGAATCTGACCAAGGCCCAAGCAGACCAAAAGAAATATTATGACACAAAGAGCTGTCGACGTCAATTAAAGGTTGGAGATCGTGCCCTCATATTGCTCCCTACCAAACAAAACAAACTGCTCATGCAGTGGAAGGGTCCTTACTTTGTCTCCGGAAAGAAAAACGAATTCGACTATTGGCTGGATGTTGGCAAAACCAGAAAACTCTTCCATATTAATATGCTGAAAAAGTACGAGGAGCGGGAACCGTTCCCCACATTTCAAGCGTCCACGTTCATCGTCTTGGAGGAAGCTAAAACTGATAGCCCATTTCCAAGCTTTAACAATGCAAGAGATCTCGGGACTGAAGGCCGACGTCAATCTAAGGACGCAAATGACCTCCAGAAAGAAGTTCACAAACTGTCGCTTACGCATTACCATGTTATTCCTAGAATTCGAGATGAAATGCATGCTGGTCGGGCCACGAGACCGTCTTGAACTTCATCTCTCATGAAAAGAGGCAGTTTCACGATAAATTTGATAGTTGACCAGAGAGCGCTAGTACTTGGCATTGTCAGAGGAACAGACACAAACTAGTGCTCCTAATTGATTTCACGGGTGAAAGTCACTTTCCTTGTTTCTACGTGTGTAGTGCGTTTCAAACGAATGGAGTTTGCATTCTTGTATGTCACTCATCTGACGCAACGTTTTTTTTTTCCTAAAAAAAACTTATCATGGGGGGGACTCTTGTGATGAGTGACTGGGTATGGAAACCTAGTGCGACCGTGCGGTGGTCGGAAGTGTAGTGCGACCGTGCGGTGGTCGAAAGCGTCGAAAGAGCACAGAACGTCCGCAGCGCCACGAAAGAGACCCAAACGTCTAGGGAAGGAAGACGACGATGGTGGGCGGTGGCATGGCTACGTGGGCGGACGAGCGGCCAATGAGAAGGTTACAGGACAGCGCACGCGAGAAGAAGAAGAGGAACGATTTGGAACCCGGCGGAGACGAACGCAGGTTCGGGAGCTGCTGCAAGTCGCTGGAGCCTTGGCCGTGTTGTCGAGTTTCGGACTCGAACACGAGACTCCCAACCGATCCAGGACGTTCCCGGGCGTACTCGGAGCCGCCAGGAGTTCTGGGGAACAAGGCGTTCTTGCTGAACCGTTGCTGACCCTTGGTGAACCGCTCGGCCGACGGCGGAGTAGGGCGGCAAGGTTCCTGGAGGGAGTCCCGGTGAGCCCGAGCCACGGAATCGGGACCGGCGCCGTCCGGGCGCTGTCACAGCTCGCCTGCGCTTGGCGAGAAATCTCCGTGACCTCGTTGAGAGGTCGCCTGCTGGCTGCTGACCGTTCTGCTCACCAGCTGCCGACTCTGGCTGCAGCGTCGTCTTCACCCTCGTCCGCATCACTGGCCTGCCACCGCCAACCGAAGTATCCGCTGCCCGCATCGCCAGACGCATCGAAGCAACCGGTGACTTCTTTCTTCCTTCGAACGCTGAGCGGCACTCGCGTCGTAACATTATATCGCGAACACCCTGCTAAAGCCGCGCGATTGAGTGCAAGTGTATTGTGACCTTTCCTTTCTCTTGACTTCTTATTTTTATTCCTGTTCATAAAGTACTTATTTGTTTTTGGTTTTTTGGAAAACAAAAAGTAATTGACTTCGTCCCGTAGATTCAGAGTGCTTTGCTCTGAAGAGCATTTAACCACACGAACCGTATATCTCACGACAATAAATCTCTCAAGTTTCAGAACTGTACGTGTCCGTGAAGACTGTAATTATATGAAAGAAGGTTCCTTTAACAAAAAAATCTTGGATTTCACAAAACAAAACCACCACCAAGGAATTATTTGGCGCACCACAGTGGCGGCCAAAAAATTAATTTTCGCCCATAGGATTTCTTTAACGTGCTTCTAATTCTGACTACAAGTGAGTGTTCTTGTATTTTGTCCCCATCGAAATGTGGTTGGTGTCAAATCAGCTACTTTGAGCACAGCAGTTCAATTATGGCATATAAGCTAATGCACCAGGTGGTTAGAAGATACATTATTAAATATAAGAGCGTTGGCAATCCTCAGAATACTGGCATTAGTCAATCTAACATCAGCAAAAAAAAATTGTAACAGAAGAGTGATGCACTATGTGAGCACGCAACAGCCCACTTGGAATTTTCCTGTTATAAACATTTTTAAATAGTGGCTATATACTTGCTTAACAACAAAAACTGACGTTACCACAACTCTGTGGTGTTGGTGACCACAGCAAGATTTACTGTAAAGGATGTTCGAAAAAGACCAGTACCAGCCGGAACAGTCCCAGCTGATGTTGGCTTTTGCCATCCGATATTGGCCTCCCCAAGGTGTCGAGTGTTTCAAACTACCTAAGCTACCTAGGGGAAATCTTCTGTCTTATGTGAATTACTTATCTTATGCGCTGTGGTCATAAACTAATTAGATATAAAAGCAACACTACAAGAGAATCCTAGTAAAGAAACTGACATCATGAGGAACCTAACAACAAAAATATAATTCACAAAGGATGCCAGCTAAATGAATGCGACATAGGTGACAGAGATAGAGAAAACTACCTAGACTAATTTCTATGAACCTGTTTAGACATATGAAGCTGCCCCTAGGATGCTGGCGCTCAACCATGCAAGGTCTACTCTCGACACTTCCAAGGCCGCAAGGCCGCTTGCAACAGCAAAGTTTCCCTACACAACATACTCAGAGCAACGAAAACCATACCGTGCAAGGAGAAGCACTTGTACACCTCAAAACATCTCCGGCATATCCACAAGTACCCCTTCGTTTGCTTCCCAAACAACAGCCAATTCGATCACGCAGACTTCATCTTCGGTTTTGATGACGAGGTCAGGTTTTAGTGTGTCACGAATTGTGAGGCTAGGTTTGTTGCATACCGCAAAACCGATTTCTTTCCTTCACTCGAAGAGTTAGCTGTGTGGCGAGGTGGCGTTCGGTGCGTGAAAGGTGACCAAATTAACATTCCTGCAAGACAGTGAAAGTGGTCTCCAGCCTTTCGCGACATCTACGGCAAAGCCGTGACGACGGTCGCTACTTTTCTTGTATATTAGAGACCAAGTTGGATAAAGATTTGTGTTTAGGTGTAACGTCATCAAATGATCACCCTCCTTTAGAAGCTTGATGTCATGACACAGCCAAGTGTTAGCCATGGACCAATCACAGTGAGCCGGCAAGTCTGTGTACCTGGATTTCAGTTCGGAACACCACTTAAGCCACTCTTTAGTAACATTTCAATGTGCTCAGTGGAATCAAAAGCTTAAGGGCACATCAATGACTGTTTATTCATGCTTTTTCTTCATCTCTTTGTCGTCTTATGCTGCAATATTTTTTGTCTATAATATTCGATTTTTCTTAATATTCGAATCACCTTGAATATGTGAAAATTTCGAATACCCTACGAATACCTCACTTTCAAATCAAGTGTTAATGTTAAAGAAGTAATATTCTATGAATATTCAAGACATTCGAATTCGTACGCCACCAAAACATATTTCTGCAGTAATAAACGCTTGAAACATAAGGTAAGACAGAAGTGACATCAATTATGAAGAGAAGAATCGTGGACTGCAAGTACAACACAGCTCACCACTTGAACTGCATGCTTGCTGTAATCTCATGGCAGCTGCTCTTCCCAGAGTGGGTATTGGTATTGACCCTGTTGTGCCTTTAATGGGTAATGATATGTCAATATGCTGGTCTGCTGTAGAAAGACAACCAAACACCTCATAGCAATGCAAAACTGACACCACCTCAAAAGAGTCACAAAATAGTCACTGAAAGCAACAGCAGCCTATAACTTACCAACTGCACTGTGTCCTTGCTGTAATTCCACCAGGGCTGCCCTCTCCTGAGTGGGCAATAACACAGGCCCTGTTGTGCCTTTGCTCGGTGCTGGTGCGTTCAGGAACTGGCCTTCAATAAAAATGCAGGCAGTTCATCTTCACTAACGCAATGCTTGTTGCCACATTTGGTATGTAACTATTGCTGAGGCATGAATAAGTTGCACTCAGTGACCAAGTCGAGGTGAAAACAGACCGAGGTGAAACAGATAAAATATGACATGACATAATCGCTTTCATCCATGTGTGATTGATTGATTTGTGGGAAGTAAAACTCCAAATATCAATCAATCACACAGAGACGATGACGAGCGCTGTCTCCGCCCTCTCCTTTAGTCCATGTGTGCCTTCGCACTGCATATTCTCTGAACTATGAGTATACGTGCCCACCTCGCCACATTAAAAAAAAACTTCGTTTTGCCTGCACCATTGAAGACTTTCAGGAAAGCAGATATTTGCGACTGATATTTCCATCTCAGATGGTTGGTCGACTCATATAAACAACTATGATCTACAGCCCGAAAAAAAAAAAAAGAAAGAAAAAGAACAATGGAGAAGTTGGACGAATGTTCTCGGCCCCTCTCCGAGAGCGATTACATACAAAACTGTAATTACATTGTCATGGGGATAGCGGTAGACAAGAGAAGGGGAAAGGTATATTTACAACATATACATAAAGTGAAGCAGCCGCAGCCAAGATGGCATAACAAACAACCAGGGTGCAGCTGAGATCGTCGTTTTCGTCGCCTTATTGACGCACACTTCCACGTCCGCGAAAGCGCGTTATTAGGTCTGTGGATATATCTAACATATCAGGCAATCTATGGATTGATTTGATTTCTGGGGACTTATGTCCCAAAACAACAATATGATTGTGAGAGATGCCTTAAGAAGACGATATGCTTATGGAGGGCTCCGGAAATTTCAACCACTTGGTGTTCGACACGGGCCTCAACATCTCACCTCCGTAGAAATTTAGCTGCCGCGGCACGGATTCGAACCTGCGACCTTCGGATCAGCAGCAGAGTGCCACAGCCACTAGACCACCATGGCGGGGCAGACAAACTATAAAATACGGCAGTGCCGTTCAGAACCCTTTCATTCAGGCCAACGGTAGAAAAACTTCAAGACAAAGAAAACGAATTATTAGCCGTACGCTGTGTTTACAAAAGTATTTCACACGTCCTTACCTTCGGCGATGTCGTTGGCCGAGCTTGAACTGCTTGAATCACGCTTGCTCCAAGGAAAGAAAAGACTGCATGAGCATGTTTAAATTACCCTTAAGACAGGAATTGAGCCTTCGCACTACCATGCACTAACATTTTGTGGTTGATGATCATGCGAGATATTAATCTATGATTTAACAGGCATTTTTATAGCGAAGTTGAACGCCCATGTCTGTTCGCAAAAAACCCATGCCTGTTCACAAGGCACTGCCGTAACATGTGCACACAAGAACAGCCGGCGTTAGGTGGTCGCTTCGTCGTTGTCTTCTCTGGTCACACCATGAATAGCTTATACTCGCGTATGTGCCGTAGCATGACCCCCGGCGGCAGAAGCTCCGTCTCGGAGCGGCTAAAAGGTGTCGTCAGAAGTGTAGTGGTAAGGCTTTAGCCGTGAGACATGAACGACGTCTCTGGATGAGTTGAGATCGGCCTGCGTGGACGAGACGGGAGCAATTTCGTACGTCCAGGAGTCACTTGGCGCAACACGCGGTACGGTCCAGCATATCGGAAAGGAGCTTTTCGGATAAGCCCACGCGGCGGCATGGAGTCCAGAGGAGCACAAGTTGACCAGGCGAAAAATATACTTCACGATGTCGAGCATCGTAGCGACGCTGTTGACTGCCTTGTGACGCCATAAGCCGAACACGGGCAAGCTGTCGAGCGTGATCTGCGCGTGCAATGGCTTCATGGGCATACTCAGTGGTAGCAGCGGCCGACGGAGGGAGCATGGTATCCAGAGGTAAAGCGGGTTCTCGTCCGTACAACAGATAAAACGGCGAAAATCCAGCAGTGTCATGACGAGAGGAGTTGTACGCAAATGTGATGTAAGGAAGCACGACGTCCCAGTCGCGATGATCATCGGAAACGTACATAGCCAGCATGTCTGTAATGGTGCGATTTAAGCGCTCGGTGAGACCGTTGGTTTGGGGGTGGTATGAAGTGGTCAGTTTGTGTTGAGTGGAACAAGAACGGAGGATGTCGGCGATTACCTGGGACAGAAAGTTACGGCCACGGTCAGTGAGTAGCTGTCGCGGAGCACCATGAAGGAGGATGACGTCGCGCAGCAGGAAATCCGCAACATCAGTGGCACAGCTGGTCGGTAGTGCGCGGGTGATCGCATAGCGCGTGGCGTAATCTGTCGCCACCGCTACCCACTTGTTTCCGGAGGCTGAGATGGGGAAAGGGCCTAGAAGGTCGAGTCCGACGCGAAAAAAAGGGTTCTGCGGGGATGTCAAGCGACTGAAGGCGACCGGCAGGTGGAAGGGGAGGCCGTTTGCGACGTTGACACTCCTCGCAGGCAGCCACGTAACGGCGGACAGAGCGTGCAAGTCCCGGCCAAAAGAAACGGCGGCGGACACGGTCGTACGTGCGGGATACACCGAGGTGTCCGGCAGTGGGTGCGTCATGCAGTTCGCTGAGTATGTTCCGGCGTAGGTGTCTCGGTACGACTACGAGCAGGTCAGGTCCTTCAGGCCGAAAATTACGGCGGTAGAGGACGCCATTCTGGACCAGAAACATTCTCACGGAGGCATCATTAGGCGATGCTTTTATGTGTTCGATGATCGCTCGCAAGGAAGGGTCGCGATTTTGTTCGTCTCCAAGGTTAGCCAGGTCGGACACCGACAAGATAGAGTGGACTGTGTTCTCGTCATCGGCGTCCGGGTTGTCGACGGGGTAGCGGGACAAGCAATCTGCATCGCGATGCAAGCGGCCAGAAAACGACACTTGGACGAGTTGAGCTGGAGCCCGGCCTGACGAAAAAGGTCGAGGATGGTTGTGAGACGATCAATGTGCGTTTCGAATGTTGGTGAAAACACGATAACATCGTCTAAGTAGCACAAGCATGTGGACCATTTAAAACCTCTCAGGAGGGAGTCCATCATGCGTTCAAAGGTGGCAGGGGCGTTACAAAGGCCGAAAGGCATGACCTTGAATTGATAAAGGCCGTCAGGTGTTATAAAGGCTGTCTTTTCACGGTCCATATCGTCAACAGCAATCTGCCAATACCCGGAACGTAGATCAATTGATGAAAAGTAGCGAGCTCCGTGTAAGCAGTCGAGAGCGTCATCTATGCGTGGCAACGGGTACACGTCTTTTTTTGTAATTCGGTTAAGGTGCCGATAGTCGACGCAGAATCGCCAAGACCGTCTTCTTTCGTACCAAAACGACAGGCGATGCCCACGGACTCGACGATGGCCGACGATGTTCTTTGCGAGCATCTTGCACTTCGCTTTGAATTATTTGACGTTCAGCTGCGGATACACGATAGGCACGTCTGTGGATAGAAGAGCATCGCCGTATTGATGCGGTGCGTCACTTGCGTAGCTTGGCCTAAGGGACGCCACCGATGTCGAAAATGTCACTGTAGTGCAAGCAAAATGCGCGTAGATCCTCACTTTGCTGAGGGGTAAGGTCTGGGGCAATCATTGACGTAATAGCCTTATCAGAGGGACAGGCATAGGGCTGCTGCGCAGTGAATGTGGCGAAGCGGTCACTGTAAGCCTGCACTTCGCCTGCGTCGAAGAGTTAGCTGTGTGGCGAGGTGGCGTTCAGTGCGTGAAAGGTGACCAAATTAACATTCTTACAAGATAGTGAAAGTTGTCTCTGGCCTTTCGCGACATCTACGGCAAAGCCGTGACGATGGATCGCTACTTTGCTTGTATGTTAGACACCAAGTTGGATAAAGATTTGTGCTCAGGTGTAACATCATCAAACGATCACCCTCCTTTAGAAGCTTGATGTCATGACACAGCCGAGTGTTAGCCATGGCCCAATCACAGTGAGCTGGCAAGTCTGTGTACCTGGATTTCAGTTCGGCACACCACTTAAACCACTCTTTAATGCCATTTCAATGTCCTAAGTGGAAGCAACACCTTAAAGGACACTTCAATGACTGTTTATTCATGCTTTTTCTTCATCTCTGTCATGTTATGCTGCAATATTTTCTGTCTATAATATTCAATTTTTCTTAATATTCGAATCACCTTGAATATATGAAAATTTCGAATACCCTTTGAATACCTCACTTTAAAATCAAGTGTGAATGTTAAAGAAGTAATATTCTATGAATATTCAAGACATTCGAATTCGTACGCCACCAAAACATATTTCTGCAGTAATAAACGCTTGAAACATAAGGTAAGACAGAAGTGACATCAATTATGAAGAGAAGAATCGTGGACTGCAAGTACAACACAGCTCACCACTTGAACTGCATGCTTGCTGTAATCTCATGGCAGCTGCTCTTCCCAGAGTGGGTATTGGTATTGACCCTGTTGTGCCTTTAATGGGTAATGATATGTCAATATGCTGGTCTGCTGTAGAAAGACAACCAAACACCTCATAGCAATGCAAAACTGACACCACCTCAAAAGAGTCACAAAATAGTCACTGAAAGCAACAGCAGCCTATAACTTACCAACTGCACTGTGTCCTTGCTGTAATTCCACCAGGGCTGCTCTCTCCTGAGTGGGCAATAACACAGGCCCTGTTGTGCCTTTGCTCGGTGCTGGTGCGTTCAGGAACTGGCCTTCAATAAAAATGCAGGCAGTTCATCTTCACTAACGCAATGCTTGTTGCCACATTTGGTATGTAACTATTGCTGAGGCATGAATAAGTTGCACTCAGTGACCAAGTCGAGGTGAAAACAGACCGAGGTGAAACAGACAAAATATGACATGACATAATCGCTTTCATCCATGTGTGATTGATTGATTTGTGGGAAGTAAAACTCCACATATCAATCACACAGGGACGATGACGAGCGCTGTCTCCGCCCTCTCCTTTAGTCCATGTGTGCCTTCGCACTGCATATTCTCTGAACTATGAGTATACGTGCCCACCTCGCCACATTAATAAAAACTTCGTTTTGCCTGCACCATTGAAGACTTTCAGGAACGCAGATATTTGCGACTGATATTTCCATCTCAGATGGTTGGTCGACTCATATAAACAACTATGATCTACAGCCCGAAAAAAAAAAAAGAAAGAAAAAGAACAATGGAGAAGTTGGACGAATGTTCTCGGCCCCTCTCCGAGAGCGATTACATACAAAACTGTAATTACATTGTCATGGGGATAGCGGTAGACAAGAGAAGGGGAAAGGTATATTTACAACATATACATAAAGTGAAGCAGCCGCAGCCAAGATGGCATAACAAACAACCAGGGTGCAGCTGAGATCGTCGTTTTCGTCGCCTTATTGACGCACACTTCCACGTCCGCGAAAGCGCGTTATTAGGTCTGTGGATATATCTAACATATCAGGCAATCTATGGATTGATTTGATTTCTGGGGACTTATGTCCCAAAACAACAATATGATTGTGAGAGATGCCTTAAGAAGACGATATGCTTATGGAGGGTTCCGGAAATTTCAACCACTTGGTGTTCGACACGGGCCTCAACATCTCACCTCCGTAGAAATTTAGCTGCCGCGGCACGGATTCGAACCCGCGACCTTCGGATCAGCAGCAGAGTGCCACAGCCACTAGACCACCATGGCGGGGCAGACAATCTATAAAATACGGCAGTGCCGTTCAGAACCCTTTCATTCAGGCCAACGGTAGAAAAACTTCAAGACAAAGAAAACGAATTATTAGCCGTACGCTGTGTTTACAAAAGTATTTCACACGTCCTTACCTTCGGCGATGTCGTTGGCCGAGCTTGAACTGCTTGAATCACGCTTGCTCCAAGGAAAGAAAAGACTGCATGAGCATGTTTAAATTACCCTTAAGACAGGAATTAAGCCTTCGCACTACCATGCACTAACATTTTGTGGTTGATGATCATGCGAGATATTAATCTATGATTTAACAGGCATTTTTATAGCGAAGTTGAACGCCCATGTCTGTTCGCAAAAAACCCATGCCTGTTCACAAGGAATTATCATGAAAGAAGCACACTTATTTTTCTCGTGTGCTGACCCACTAGCTATTGCCCTCAGCCCACTACTATGTGATGGTTATTACACGTAGCCCAATGCCCGGCATTTGTGTGCAGACTTAACAGCGGAGCTGTTTACGCTTGCGAAAACTCCGTGGGCAACCACTGTGCTTCGCGGGTATGCGCCACAGAAAATGGGTATGTGCCAAGCGGCTTCTAAGAGAGCATAGCCATGCATAGTATAGTATAGCCAGGGGTTGAGAAATGGAAGTGAGGGTTAAGATAGAGGAAAGGAGGATGAGAGAGGGTAAATCACGGCATATCCTTGTATGCGCCACAGAGAGTGGTTATGAACCAAGCAGCTAGCATAGCATAGCCATGCATAGTACAGTACAGTAAAGGACAGCACAGCAATGGAGAGTGGGAAGGAGACATGACTGTGGAGTGATGCGAAGGTGAGGATGAAGAAAAGGGGGAGGGGAGAAGGTAAAGCGTGGCATATCCTTGTTCAGTATAGTTCAGCTATGGGGTGGAAAACAGAAGTAAGGGTGAGGACTGATGTAGGGGTTAGGACAAGAGAGTGCAATATAAAAGAACAGAAAAATGACAGAAAAAAAAATGAAGAAAATGCAGAAAGAACTTAAGAAAGATGAAGATGAAGACAGATGAAAGAACTCAATCTGCATTCGCCAGGTAGTGGCACTTGTTTGCCAGCTCCGCTGTTTATTAGATTGCACATGCGTGTAACTGGCTTAATTCCTTTTTTCATCTGTGATAAAGCCAACCAAATGTGTGTAACTTCCTAAGAAACCCAGTGATAAATACCCATATTCCTAAATGGTATAGTCAGACAAATCTTAACAGCGCAGCTCTTTAGGGATTAGCAATGTCCGTAACGCAAGAGGGCAAACACGACACACTCTCGTCCTGAACCCACCACCCACGCTCTTGCCCTTAGTCCACTGCTATGTACATGATAGTGATTATACGAAGGGCAGATCCTTACAATAATAGCGATATCAGAAATTGGGCATATGTGGCTATATGTCACAAGTGTCTGTATATGGCCGTATTTGACCAAATCGTAACAGAAGCATATATGGCAATAAAGGACCAACACGAGGAATGCCACGGAAGACTGACGCATATTGGGCAAATGCAACTACGTACATACGCGTGCCATATATAGCCATATATGCGTATATGGCTGTATACGCATATCTGGCTATATATGGCACGTGTCTGTATGTGGCCGTAGTTGCCCAATGCACATCGGAGTCTTGCATGGCATTCCTCGTGTAAAAGGAAACACAAGGTGGGCCTTGGAAAGCATCCAGAAATCAGGTGCCATCATCTGCATACCCTTGGGAAAGCGTGGCTCAGTGTCATTTTCAAAGTTTTGAATCACAATGTAATGGCAGTTATTTAACATACCTCATTCTTGGTTTGACCTTGACTCCACTTTTCCCGGTTAAGTGAGCCGCGCTGGTAGCTTCGCGTGACTGGCTGTTTCCACCGCCATCCCTGGACACCTCTGCATACCTAATGCTGCAGCTGGTGTTATCTCGAAGAAGTCACAGGCAACTGTCTTCTTTGACCGTTACGTAAGTGCTTGTGGAATGATTTAATTATCGTGCCATTATGGTTGCAGGTATGAGATACCACATTAAAGGAATGGGCTTCATGAATGAGAGCCTCGAAGAACAGAAATCATTACTAGCACTATGACGCCGCTAAGAGCGGCGACGTTGATGTATGATGCGTACACGTGCAGCCTGGCCATCACGCTCGGTCTCGTGATTTTTAGCTTGACCGTTGCGACCAGAGATGACCCGTCGTAGCAGCTGCAGTGAAACAGGTAGATTGCACTTAGTTGCGCTCAGTTCAGCCACCAACGAAGTAGGGAAATTGATTAAAACACTTAAGTGCACGTATAACAATTCATATCTACAACAGATATGTGGGAGGAGTGTAATTATAACCTTATAAAATGTTTAGAAGTAGTTATGGCAAATACACACAGGGTGTTCCAATGAATTCTTTAAGAAATTCTTAGAAATAGGCTGTGCGAGAAAAAGCAAAACCTATTAAGAATAAACCATTTGCTGCGGCGGACGTCAGGAAGTCTAATGAAAATGCTAATCGATTAGCTGTTTAAGACATACTAATTGACCATTCCATTTAAAGACTTTTTGTGGTTGTTGTCAATGGCGAGTTTTAAGCCGTTGATGTCACGGAAATTGGCCATTGTCAACGCACCGACATCGTCATGGAGATGATGTTATACCAGCTTCAAAAACAATAAAGAAGTCATTGTCTAACGCCCTGCGGTGCGTTAGGTATGTACGATGTGCTATTCATTCTGTTCTTCCTTGTGGCTACAAAATGTCATTGCTCTGCACAGGCAGAAACCAGCGTTATCTTTTGCTTATTGGCTCGGTGGAAGAAGCAGCCTACTTATCATGGCAAGCTATGCGGCCGCCAGTTTTGAGAGCCCGTACATTTCTAATTGGCTGCTGCAGTCACTAGTCACCTGCGGACGTTCCGTTCGCACATGATTCCGGTGCTCCTTTCGCAGGGAGTCTAAGTTTCACAAGGAAAAACATCAGATTTTTATAGGCTGCAGGGATTCAAAGTGCAACTTTTTCTTTGCTTGAAAAGCTGGTACGGCACCATTGTCTTCGTGGCTACGAACTCACCATTGACTACCTCAAAGTGTTGCTAATTAGGAAGTTAATCAAACAATCGTAGTTAATTAACAAAGCAAATTGCATGTTTCTCATGATTACTGACTTCCCCCCAACTTGACAGGTTGTTACTTAAGGAAGCCTCAAGATAGGCTTTTCTCGAAAAGCCTATCTTCGGGAATATGGGAAGGTGTTCACTGAAACACCCAGTGTAACTTTTCGATTGTTTTCCATGGAAAGACATAAACCAATCGTGTTCAGAGCAAAAATTCCATGCGAGCACCACAGATAAATATGTTGCATATATTGTAGTTTGTACAACATTTAATGTGTGTCATGCTCAACAAGGCTTCGTCGCATCTCCAAACCCTTTAGTGGTGGCATCGTGGCCCCCCTTATCATAAGGGTGCGGCCCTATGATTCATATGCACTGTTATGATGTCACTGCCTCCCCTGCTCCCTAGGTCACGTGCCTGTGACGTCGCTTGCAAAATACGCGTATTTCATGATGAACCTGCACGTCTCTACATGTTGGAGACTGGAACGTCACGAGTTTCCACCATTCAACTGTCACGTCCCAAGCCGCTATGCCCTGGGCACACGTACTGAAATGGTCGTATGACAGGTGTGGCTATTTTTGGCGTTATCGTGGAATTGCCGTAATTATTGGGCGACGGCTACCTAAATAAAGAAGCAGGACACAGAAGCTTCCTATTCACCACTCATTTAAACTATATATATATATATATATATATATATATATATATATATATATATATATATATATATATATATATATATATATATACACACACACACACACACACGTGTGGTAAGCCACAATTCCAGATTCTAAAAAACGGAACTCTTTCATCGTGATAGAAGGTCATTAATGCAGGAAAGGGAAAATCGTAAAGATGGGCAGTAATGCCACCTTGAATTAAGTTGCCACACGGGACGGGGCTTCTAGGGGTGACCTATTGAATTTTTATGCTGTCTGCCCAGAGCCTGCCAGCTGTTCATCGATGAATAGTGATCACATTTCAATACAGTCAAGAAACCTTGGTATAGCGAAGTCATACTTCCAGCAAGAACTTTGTTATATCACAAAGTTCGTTAAGTCGCGGTCTGATTTCTGAGGTTTTACATCCCACAACCATGATATGATCGTGAGAGACTCTGTAGTGGAGGGCTCTGGAAATTTCGACCACTTGGTGTTCTTTAATGTGCACCGATATCGCACAGCACATGGGCCTCAACATTTCGCCTCCATCGAAATTCAGCCACCGCAACCGGGATTCAATCCCACGACCTTCGGATCTGCAGCCGAGTGCCATAGCCACTAGACTACCATGGCGAGGCTGTTAAGTCGAGGTTAATCAAAGCAGCAACCTCACCGTAGAAGAATCCTGGTCGCTTTCAGCTGGTTTACAGCGAAGCTGCATCCGGATATCGACGTAACCGGAGGCCTAAAGTGTCACCGGCTAGCGCCGAAATGTCACTTCAGATAACATTAAGGACACTTACAGCCTTTAGCATGAGTGGTCTGCCCGTATGACTTGGGTGCACATACACTCGGCCGCCACATGTGTATGGCAACTCCTGCCCAAGCTGTCACTATAATGCAGTTGTTAAAATGATGGGAACCAACACTATGGGTCACTTTCTTTTATTTAACTTTGCCAGTTGTGAGAACATTTAGCTCCTTGCGTTAAAACGGCCAAATCCCATTATGTGACAATAGCCTGCTATGTACCCTATATACTTTTGCTTTACACACAAGCGTATGTTGTCCATCGGTGAAATCAGTGAGGCAATTTGTGGAGCTGAGGAATGTCATGTGTGGCGCACACCAGCAACCTAACTGAAATCATCATCAAAAACCTATGACATCAAACATTTTAGTGCGGCAACCTCAAAATGGTGTCGCCATTTGTATTTTCTTTTTGCACATTTTCTAGCTCACCAAGCGTTTTTCTGCTCGTAAGAGTGGTGATTTTGGAATTGAAAAGGTAATCTACTAGCACTAGAAAGAAAATTTTGACTTCATTGTCACTTTAGGCAGCTATTCATGCAAAATAACGGGCGGTAAAAGTGTCCATACTTGTAGATACCCGTGTCCCAGAACTCGGCACGCAGGATGTGCAGGTTGTTGGCAAGGTCTATCTTGACACGGCCGTCGGACAGCTGGGACACAACCATTGGGTTGAGCAGCACCGAGCCGTTGCGCCACTGGTAAAATTTGCTGTTAAACCGTTGCCTGCGCCAATTCCAACATGCGGTAGGCTTGTTTATGGCTTGCACACTCTGTGTCGCTCAGCGCGCATTTGCACTGGTGTATGTTTTACAAAGACTACCCGTGTCTGAACAAGTAGTATAGATGTACCAGAATATGGGAATATGGTAATATAGCACAGGAGGCAGGACTGAATTAATCGGAGAAATATAGGACAGCCTGCCCCCTCCCCCCCCTCCCTTTTTTTTTCTCTGACCACAATTCCTGGACATGGTAGTAAGGGAAATAATAACCAAGAGACTGCAAAGACACAGTGCCTTTGCGCATTTGCAAATGGTTCTCTTTGCTGTTTGTCCTTTCCTAAGTGCTGATATGACAGCACTGTTCCAACTCGCCCATGACTTCTGCAATGTTCTCAAGAAGGGATTTCTTAGAAGAATGGATTGTTAGGAGAGTCGTATACATTCTTTACGCAGTCTCATACGCAAAAAGAAAACAAAAGAAGCTTTCTTAGACGATTCACCTGGAACTTCCCTGACCGTAGTGTTTATGAGTGCTGACGTCTTGAGCATAGCTTATCTAAAAAATGGCTTGTGCGCTCATTGAAAGGATCGAACCTGGGTCCTCAAATTGGAAGCTTGATAGCTACAGCCATAATAGGGTCACAATCGTACATTTAGTTGTACCGTGTCAGCACCAACCAGCGCCTTTGGATGAATGCCCCATATATGTCGCATTGCGTAGCACAGTTGGGTGAGAGTGCATGTGCGCCCCTGTAATGTGCCATTTATTGTTTAATGTAATGTAAAATGTTTCCCTAATGTGTCATTTCGCCTAGCTGTTCCCGCAGCGTCATGTGATCTTACTCGCAGCCGAACCTGTGGCCCCCAAGAATGAATTCCGAGCAAAACCACACCCTCTCTCTAATCTCAAAAGATTGCACGTGACGTCACGAAAGCATCTTCCTCGCCATGCTGCAGTGCCAAAGCATGGCTGACATGTTGATGTCAGCACACAATATCGTAGTGCATGCACTGCTTTGCGTCGCGTGACGGTGGGTGGCAGAACAACTGTCAGGCGATCATCGAAGTTATCGATTTTTCCCTAGGCACCGCACGCGCCTGTAGTGATGCCATGTTTCTCCCCCTGACTCAGAGCAACACCATTCCATGTCAAGCACAAATGTTCTTGAAATCTGGTGCAAATAATTTCTGGGGCTTTACGTCCTTAAACCACGATATGATTATGAGAGACACCGTAGTAGAGGGCTCAACATTTCACCTCTATCGAAATGCAGCTGCCGTAGCTGGGATTTGGTTGCGCGACCTTCGGATCAGCGGCCGAGTGCCGTAGCCACTAGACCACCGTGGCAGGGCAATTTTGCATAAATTGATGACACACAAAACTACATTTCCAACCCACAACTGCTAGTAAACACTTACATATTAGTTCCTAGTCTTCCCCACCAAAAGGTGAATTTAACGTCACTGTTTTGTTGCGCAGTGTTTCACATAGGGCAGTGAATCTCAACAGCTACCAACCACGTGACGAGAACATGTTTTTTCTTTTGTCAGCAGGCGTATGTAGGAAAAACGCTCTGTGCGTGGCACTAAATTATTATCTACAGTTTTTTAAAAGAAAATCCAGGGTGGTCTGATGGCTATACCTTCTGTAATTTATAGGCAAGATTAACATTTCTTTTTTAAATGACTCATTATGCGCAAACTTTTTTTTTTTGGTACACTCAACCGTTAACCGCCCATCCTGATGTTCACATCCTACTACACATCCTACTAGATGCATGCGCCTTGTAGTGAGTGAGCTCACATCGCCATGACTTCTGGGACTCATGACCGGTAAGGTTAGGTGAGGTAAGGTTCTCAACATTCCAGTATACCTCAAGACGGGACCACAGTGACGTCAGTGCAGGCTAAACGTTACATCACCTCGAACAGGAAAGTAGGACCTCGCTGCCGCGCACCCGGCTGACCGTCCGCCGCCGCACTCTCTTGGGTAACTCGAGTATTTTCTGGCGCAGAGAGAAGATGCCACGACTGTTGTCCACAACTTCCTCGACAAGGCCTGATGAGTCCGTCACCACCACGATGCCCTTGCCACGAACACAGGCTTCCTGCGATTCAACGAGTGCACACAATCTGACTAGTTCTGTGCAGCTGTTCACGTCCACCACGATGCTACTAAGCAAGAGAAGTCTAACTGGGAGCTTGTCATCACTTGCAGTATGGCATAAACTTCAGTAAACCCTACGAAAGAAGACACTGCAGGAGCTTGGTACTACCTTGAAAGTGCCAATATATAGGCACAACATATCTGGTCCAACGCAATGCGAGTGTCTTTTCCCGTCCTGGATGAGCAACCTTGAAAAAGAGTTCAGAAGCATGTTGAGGTATCGCTGGAGGAAAAAAATTGCAAACAGATTTTTTTTTCTTTTGCGTTTGGCCTCGATTACGATACGGCTACTTCGAGCGGGAATCGAACCCGTTACCTCGTCCTGAGCATTAATTGTAATGCATATGCGAATGTTCAAAATATTTGAATATGCTGTTCTATTCGATCCGATCCTCGAATCAAATGACTGTTATTCTTAAGTTGGAATATCTTTCAAATAGTTCACGAATATTTCTAAATGTCAGCTGCACCGAAATAAATGCTAAATTGGTACACAAGTACGTTAGCTGTGGTCCCCACTGACGTATAAGCATAAATTATGAGGACTTCTGTAACACAAAAGGCTATTTTTGCTCGGGAAGCGTGGCTTTATCGGCTGCAAATATCACTCGATTTCTGAACGGTTATGGTGGTTTCCTTGAAGTGCTGCATTTGTGCTTTGAATGCTGAAGTTACGAAGACGAGGACTTCAGCATCGACTTATGTAAAATGTAAAAATCATGACAGCTCCACTAACAAAGAAGAGGAAGATAGCATTTAATGAGAGGAAAGGAGGCGATGTCTGCCTGGAGTGAGCCTCTGGTCTGCTACTCCTCACAGGGGTAAGGGGAAAAGGGATAGACACAGACAGAGGGAGGTATGAGGAAAGGTGACGACCATATCGTACAATGAGACTGTGCACATCCTGTAAGCGGATGTGCACCATGCGCAGTAGTCTTTACAGCACAGTACTAGAGACAGGCATCTAAACCTGTCTCACGCAAAAAAAAAAAAAAAAATCCACGCATATCCACAGATTGAAAGATGATGAGTGGGCGAAGTTCCGGAGGTTCATCGGTAAAAACTGTGAATCTTCCGTGAATCTTGCCCAGTACATCATCAAAGACGTGACAAACACTGTGTCACCATCTAGCGCTCTCCTATCACTAGAGCACGCAGCCAGCGCATCCATGCCATCTGTTGATCGATTCACGTACTAGCTAAGCAGCACCGCAGCGCTCGGACGGACGGACAGACAGACAGACAGACAGACTCCCATACTACGCGTTCCCATACATCTGAATGAAGCGAGCACCGCAGCGCCATCACGCCATCTAGTGAGCACTTCACGAACTAGAGGTGGCTACTACAAACGGAGGATGGACAGACACATGGCATAAGAAGCTTCACCCCTAAAATTAAAAAGGGCCTTGAAGTTGCGTTGGGTGTGGTCCGTGTGCTTCCATGCACCTAAAAGTTTCTACTCCGAAAAGGGCCGGGAATCCAAACCATCTACCACGCACTGAAGTGGTCTCCTTTCGGTCGAATACTGAGGGCACATGCCGAGGATACACAGAGGACCTGGGTAGGTGCGAAGCATGCGGAGATGCACAGGTGTTTCCCACAGGAACACGTCAGTCGCTGCTAATGGGCTTGCTTTACCGTGGCCACGACGACGATGTTACAGGCCGACAGCGCGGGTGTATTATAGCAGCAATTTGTTAGAATCGCTTCTGACACGACAACCCTACACGTACACTGCCTGGTTTCACTGCCTCCAGGATCGGCCCACACATGCACACACACTGACTGCACTGTCTCAGGATGGGCCCACATAACTTTCGCAACCGAATTTAAGAAATTTCTGTTATTAATGTAATTAAATCCAGACTATTCCTTTATTTCAGATTAGTTTAAATCATGTTAGTTTATTTCGAACCGGTTTTATTCATTATACACTTGTTTTTTGACAACCCTCTTTACTGCGACAACAGCGGATGCACGCCCAGCCCCGAGCGCCGCACGTAAAATGGCTGTGTGACATCCTAAAATGATTCAAAAGGTATTCGATATCAGATTCGCTTTTGTCGTTATTCGATTCAATCTCAAAAACCACTATTCGCACACGCCTAACTTTAAAACTCTCAGATAATACAGTATGTGGAAGTTTGTCGTGCACGTCGCTCAAGTCAACGTGGTTTTCAGTCAAAAGAGCGTGCTCAGTGACGCAGCCCGTTTATCATGGATGTATGACGTCGCTCCTGTAGTAACACATACGCTGCACAGGCCAATCATGTGCACACTCCAGTGGTCCTTGAGCACTGATGAGATGACGTTAGGTATCAATGCAGAGCGGCAGGGTAGGCCTTCCGGGAAAATGTCTAACAGAAGTGTCATTATAGCTGCTTCCTTGGGCAGCGTCCTGTTGTTGCCCTGCAAGAAACATATGAAAGCATGGCCGACAACATTTACAGTCATATACACCAGACCACTTAAACGAGTATGCCAATGTACTAGCTTTATTGCAAAATAGGATCTCCCCGACAGTATTAGACAAGTAAATGAAATGTTTTTCTCCGATTTCTATGCTTTGTGCTAAGCTATGCGTCGTCTTTTATAGCGTTGTGTCACGTTTTCTTTTCAAGAGCTGCACTTGCTGCACGTGATTTCTCTGTATGACAGTATTAATGAGTTTGTACGTTTACTGTATGGTGCGAGGACAGCCCCATTTCAACGCATTCTACAGACTTGCCTTATCAAAGCTTCTAAGATTCATGGCTACATGGGTAGTAAAGGCAAAATCTAGGTAGATAGCACTGTATTGACTTCGTTGATGGTTTGTCGTAACACTGCAATGCTGCAGAATATGCGGCGGGCTCTTTAAATCCAACAATGAAAGTAACTAACAATTTTGAACAAGGCACCTTGCCGATACTTCGCATTAATGTGAAAAAAGTTAAGATGGTGCACGAGTGAATGGAGTAATGAATACACTAACGTAACGTCTGACTGTCTCCGTATTAGAATGCAGAAAAAAAAAAAATCAGAAGCCCCTCCCCTATCACGAAAGTTGGGGCTAGCAAAAGTTGGCATGTGCTGCATTCATATGCCTCAGATATCTTCACATCTCGCAAGTGTGCGAGTGTAGTCTAGTGGTCAAGACACCTGCCTTCGGTAGTTTCGGACGCAACAGCAACTTTTCCCATGCTTAATGTATTTTTTTTAAATTTTGCGTTACGACAACGCCACCAACACAGCACCAACATCCGCATAAAAAAAAAAAAAAAGCGAGCGCAACACGTTGACTCTGGCTTTTCTGCAAGCTGGTACTTGATGTGGCAGAGCCACCTTCAAAGGGGCACGTAGCATCAAAACGGGAACCCCATGCACCGCCTGCATATACAGCTAGTTAGCTGTATGATTTCCTAATAAAATGCTTGCTATTTTTCTAATGAATCCTAATGAATGGACAGACAGACAGACAGACAGACAGACAGACAGACTGAAAACAGGCTAAATTGCTACCAGGGCGAAATTACCATCGCATAAGCCAATTAGAATATATATTACTTCTTTCTCTCACAACGCCATGCAGTACGAACCTGTACACAAATAATATAGATGACCGATGACGTGTCACGTGACAACGTAACACTTGCTACCTGTCAATAGAGGTGAGTGTTTGTGCTGGTGTGTATGTTGATGCCCCCCGTGCAGATATCTCTACATATCTGCATATCTCTCTGCATTGCAGCTGTCACCGGAGGACTGTCTGTGAACGGTTACCGCTACAATGCAAAACTCAGGCAAGATGACCAGATAAACAACTGCAGTTATCTACAGTGAGGCATAGAAAGGTTTTTTCGGTTGCGCCATAACTCAGATAAACTTGCCAGTTGCCTCAGCCGGCTCGCCACCGGTTTGTCGAACAGCAATTGCATTCCATGTGAATGTGCAGCTATCGCTATAGATAGCTATTGCTTCCATGCAGTTATCGGTGTAGACAGAAACGCTTGACACCTTGGCTCAAACAGAGATAGGCTCGAGAATGATGAGGACATCAGAGCAGATGCGCAATTCTCGCCTTGTATCCGACGGTGCAGATGCCGGCTCGGCGGCGCCTGCCGACTGAACCGCAGCGGTCGCAGCTGCTCCACTCGGACCACTCGAGCCACGTGACCAGTGGGAAACCGGAGACGTCGGCTCGCTCCTCGGTACTGTTGTGCTCGTTCTCCCAGACCTTCCGGTGACAAGATCATGTGGTAGCTAAAGCACCTTACCAGCTGTCTTTTATATACAGAAGAACCTCGTTATAACGAAACTGGATATAACGAACTATTGGATATAACGAAGCAATCGCAATTCCGCTTGAAATTTCCTAAATGAACTGGATATTGGATATAGCGAACTAATGGTTACTATAACGAAGTAATTATGGCTCCCCTTTAACTTCGTTATAACGAGGTTTTACTGTATAACGCATATTAAATGCCACACCACGAGGAGGCTTATCAGCAGGAGAATTTTGCTTAGCCCTGAGAGGTCCTTGGCCCATCGCAAAAAGTTCATTTACATTTTTGTGTAGATGACAACATGGTTATTGTAAAGTTTATTACGTACCGTAGTTGTGAAACTACCAAGGGCACCTTCTACAGTGGCAGCATTGCAGGCAGAATTTATGCTGATAGCTGTTTATAATGGTACTTCACTTCCGCTGACAAGTGAATGATTGAACTTCAGGACGGCGAAGTATTTTACAAGGGAAGTAGTAAAAACTCTGTACACAGCTAACAGAAGGTCAGCACGCCCACAATACACTATATGAGGGGAAAATGCAAGATTTAGGACAGTGAAAACTGTCGCCATGAAGTTACACAAATCTGATTTCGAACATGCAATTACGTTAATTTGGTTAGTAACAAGATCGTTGGGCAGCTTCGACAGTCGATATTGCTTACGCATAATATTCTATTTCTTAGGCTGTGGGCTCATCATTGTTATCAGCATTTGGAATGCTATGAAAGGGGATGACAATGCACTGCCCAAAATTTCGCGTCCTTGTGCGACGCAACAAGATTTCAGAAATTCATGACGGGAAAAGAAACTCATGCGCGAAACGCTTCAAGCTGGGTGGCCTTCGATGTGATGGACATTGAGCACGTCATTTACAGGGAAAGGCAGTACTGGTACCTCACGCCCCCGTTCCCTCAATTCCTTCTGACCCTCCCACGAATCCCTCAGCTCACGTCCGCGTACCTCAGCAGCACTAAGCTGCGGCAGCATTTTCACTTGTATTTTGATTACAACAACGACAGACTTACTTAGCGTACGTCCTCTCGAGGCACATGTAGTCCCGCTCGACCCTCTCACTACCCCAAATCCCTCAGAGGCAACGGAAAATCTATGGCTTGGACACGTTCATCCCTAAATTGGACGGTTATTGTATATTGATGGCGAAGCTGTCGACGTACCATTGAATACGGCTCCCGGGCAACCACCTGTAGGTGGTACGTGGCGTATTCCCTGCCGGCCCACATGCATCGGTAGAAGCCTGTGTCCGAAGGCAGCGCGTCCGTCACAGTCAGGGCTCCGTAACCCATAAGCTGCCGGCGCGTATCGCCCTTGCCAAAGGCCACGGGTGCGATGGAAGACTTGGACAGCGGGTCGACGCGGTGCCACGGAGACTGCGCCTCGGACTCGGGGGGAAAGCTGCGAACAACCTCGTGCATATCGCATATAGGTGACCGAAATGGCAACTCCCGTTGCAAGCTAATAGTAATGACAAGAAATTATGAGACAAATTTAAAGGGTTGCTGCTTGAGCTAGTTGATGCTCCCCCCCCTCCCCCCCCCCCCCCCCCCCAGCGAAGGATAATTTTCTCCAGGCTGCCCGTACGCACCACAGTGACCAGTGACTACAAATGCTGACAATGAGTAAATACGGTAACAGGATTCGGTCGCAAATGCCATTGTCACTGTAATACCCCACTATAAGGTCTGCTGGAACGGTGTTCAAAAAAATTACACCATCTCCCCCTAAAGGGGACCACGAGGTGATGCGAAGCAGCACAAGGGGGTGCCCACCGCGTTTGCATCGGTTTGGCGCTAGCAGACGCTGCCTGCGTCAGCGTTAGTCTCTCGCGGGCGAGGGCGCGTTCTCGTTCCTTGCGAGCTGGTGAAAGCGTTCACCGAAGAAAGAGCGTTTCCATAGTCAACGCACGCCGTTCGGAGAGGAGAGAAGGAATGCCGAGAGGAGAGATGAGACAAGGAGAGGAGGGGGAGGAAGATGCGCAGTGCGGGTGTGGACGCCACACGGTGGATGGATGGATGGAGGGATGGAGTGACATAGCCACAACCATAAGCTGCTTCGCATCTAAAAAAAATTACATGCATTCAACGTAAAAGCGCGGTGTGCCTAGTGTGTAGAGTGCATCGGCGCCCACACTATTTCGATGTCTGCATTGACATTGCCATTGCGAACAGTGACGTTGATGCACGCAGTCATAACTTGGTGATGTGATATGCCCTTCCTACTTAAGCTTCTTACGTGGTCCCGGATGTCTATACCCTGTTTCACTAGTTCCGTGCAGCACAGCCAAGGCTACCAGGCCATCGAGCGCAGAATTCTTGCGAAGCGAAACGAAATACCACTGTTCGGACCCGCACCTGCGAGCCGCTCCTTTCTTTCTTTCTTTCTTTCTATATTTATTTATTTATTTATTTATTTATTTATTTATTTATTTATTTATTTATTTATTTATTTTATTCGTTCCTTTATATGTGGCTCTTGCCCACTACGGGGGATTGGCCATGAAACCGGCGGTTAATATAAAGAGGGAAAAATCTGAGCTATAACAAAGGAAGAGGGAGGAATCGGTAACGTGAGGAAGAATGAAATGTTAGAGAATGATAGACTATAATACAAATGAACCATAATAAAATAATTTGAAGTTTAATCAACTAGTGGGAGCAATTTCGAGATAGCAAGTTTTGGTTGGAATAATGATTATAGCAATGAATTCTTGTTTCACTAAGGAAATTGCACATGGCTAAGCAGACGTTCCTGCTGTAGCCTAGTGCTGTAGCCCCAAAGGAAAGAATATTCTGAGAATATTCTGAAACAGGGGTGTCACATCTTCCTTCCAAGGCTACCACTGTCACTGCAGCGCCCAGCATTGGCAGATGCCATGGCGCGCAAGGACGCGTTTAACATGTAGCCCCCACACTGCTGCATGGAACTACTGAAACAAAGTATACGTCACATATGACGTGATCGTTCGGTCAT
This sequence comes from Hyalomma asiaticum, assembly GCA_013339685.2. Classification (NCBI taxonomy): domain Eukaryota; kingdom Metazoa; phylum Arthropoda; class Arachnida; order Ixodida; family Ixodidae; genus Hyalomma; species Hyalomma asiaticum. The sequence continues at coordinate 21,621,605 of CM023491.1, read as the reverse complement.
GCGCTCGGACTTGGTCAACTCAGTTTAATGAGAAAACGCACGTGACGCCAATTTGTCCCACTGGTGTTTTTTTCCCGCTGAATGTTAACGCTAGAAGGACGCCGGATCTTCCATTTGGCAGGAAATTATTTCGCAAGGAAATTAATAAAAAAAATCACTCCTTCGCATAACGCAACAGGTTGGAAACTTGGGAAATTCTTAAAAGGACATAATGGCAGAGAGCGAGCTGGCGACACACGAAGAACCAGAAATAATATGGGGCCACAGCTGTCATCGATCGGTAGTGCATTCCTTGACAGCTTGCTCCGGTAGATGTGGCTTCGGCCCTTGCTTACACTTTTTCATCAGTTTTCTTGCGTTTTTCATCAGTTTTCATTGAATAAAGTAGTTGAGAGTCAATGAGTGCACGTTTTTTGTTTCACGGTTTTCGTGCGTTGTCACTTCACCCTGTTCCTTATGCCAGACGTCAACTGCAGTTATCGAAATGTTGCATTTTTCGCGGCTGCGATAGCACCACGGTTCGTATGTACGGGACCGTGAGATGGTTTATCGTTAGCAATCTGACCCGGCCTCACCCCCCCCCCCTCCCTCTCCTTCCACTTCTGCTAACAAAAGTTATAAAATACAAGGATACGCTATTTAGGGACATTATTTCACGTATACCTCAAAACGGAGAATGGTTTGGGAGCTTCAGACTAGAAATTTAAGGTTCAATATTTCCTGTGGCTAAACCAGATGTTACATGCTTCTGTATATCGAATGCCTACTCATTTTGCCAGGCTCCCGCAATGCAGTTACGCTTCCAACGCACTCCAATGCCAACCCCCCTCCTTAATCGCCGAGAAGTCTGGAAGCCTACGCTACTTTTGCCTGTAAAACTACATACGGCCCTTATCAACAGGCGCTAAAAAAAGGCATTTATTTGATTGATTTCTGGGGTTTTACGTCCCAAAGCCATCTATGATTATGAGAGACGCCGTAGTGTAGGTCTCCTGAAATTCTGACCACCTGCGGTTCTTTAACGTGCACTGACATCGCACAGTACACGGGCCTCAACATTTCGCCTCGCTAACAAAAGGAAGAACGAGGATGAACCAGAAGAGGAAGAATTAGAAGACCGTTTGGAACTCCTGCTGACACAATTTCCCTTGGAAAATAGCTATATGGTTGATGGACAACGTTCGAGCGGCAGCTGCGAGCGATGGCTACCTTGACCACCCAAAAGTTGGTATAAATGTTCTGTGACCCAGCTTCTGTCTGAAGAAACCTGGTGGTAAAATAAAGTTAAGTTTCCTCTCTCGCAGTGTAATATCGTGATGCCCAGTTATCGTTGCATGATCGCGTCGCCGTTTGTACAAAACATGTACTGTCACTGCATCTGTGCAACGCACACTTACCTATTCAACGGTTCAGTTTGGGCGGCCACGTAACGAATAACCCACCTCGTTACGACTCGTAGCTCTCACTGTATTAGCGGCCCGCCTTACCATATCCCGGGGCAAGGCAGCTCGACCTTGGAGCCCACCAGCACGAGAACGGACTGGCGTCGAGGCGGCGCGTCGTCAGAACGTTCCCGGATGCAGCGGTCGTACTCGTCCCAGGACCATTCGATCTCTCGCCTACACAGGACACAACACACTGCTGTAACTATAGTCACCTGGACATTTTAAAAAAAAGTAACTTAATGGGATCGAGTCATCCGAGAAATGCGTAGCATTAATTGTGATCGTTTTGGCTTGCTTCGGCCGCGCCAGTTTTGTGGGGAAAAAGCGATGCGTGCGCGTGCGCGTAGGGCTAAAACACATTTTCGTAATCTACCCCCCCCCCCCCCCCCCCCCCCCCACTTCTTCCGGCATTCTTTCATTACACGCGCATCTTCTCTTTTTCCATTCATATGTGCGTCTTGTAGCATGTTCAGCAGTTGCAACACTACCATTGAGCGCAGGTGACACCGAGCATGCACGTTATGGTATCCCAGTACAAGCGAGGGGTACCACGCTGAGACAGCATTTGGCTCCCAGGTCATCACCCGGAGCCCGCTGGAAGGTGCAAAAATGCTCCACACGCGGAACGGCTATCAATACCTCTTCCTTGTGTTCGTGCATAATATACCGAGCACGAGGCTTTGCGGTTTTACAGCGGGGTACGTAACATGCAGTGCCTCGTTGTGCCACACAACCGCTATCGAGCGCGCACATGCACTAGGCTTAAGTTATAGGAACACCAGCGTAATCTTTCAAGAGGGACGGGGCACGTAAGGTACTTATTTCCTACATATAAAACAAAATACGCGCTGATGCTACTAGACCACGTGTTGACACCGGCCAGTGCCTCTTAGGCCTAAGCTGCGCTATCAACCGGGCCACGGGTAAACGGTGTTTCACTACATCCAGGACCAACCCGTACCTTCACTTTCTTTTCTTTTTTGCCGCACATGGACGGTCCTCGCGGAGCAACTCGCCAAACAATGCTGCACAGTGAATATACTTGGCCAGAAAACTCACATTTCTTGCGCCTTGTCTAGCTTGTCTTTAAGCATCACGCCCACCGATTCACCGTCCATAGCGCCACGCCAGCCAAAACTTGCTGCACAGTACTGGCCTATACTGCCACTTTCGGTGCACATTTCTGGTCTACGAGCGCCCTTGAACGATTTCACTGCTTCTACCAACTCGGCACTCCACCAACACAGGCACACTTCCACCACTTTCGCCTCAACCGGGTTCACTGCACTTCCAAAGAACGCTAAATTTCTCAGCGCATGCGCGGAAACGGCGGCGCCAACCGTCAGTCGTGGGGCACGAGCGGGCCTGTGCGAAAGATAATATCGTCGACTTGTGCTTAACGCTCGATAAGTTAAAGATAACCCGTACGTGCCGTCATCGAGATAAGAAACGTACAGGTGAACGAAAGCCGCAAGACAAGGCGGTTGCTTTGCAAGACACATCAGAATGCCGCACAGGACGCCGTGCGGGCGTATGATTAATTAATTAATTAATTAATTAATTTACAGTTAATATAGCGAGCTCGCCTCTAAGATAAGAAAAAAAGAGGGGGTGGGGACGTTGCATCAATTGGAAATTAACGGCATGAGATGTCGCTATAGAAAGGAGAACGCTGTTTAACCTTTAGTTGCGCTGTCGTAATTGCAGGAAGGGACCTTCTCTAATTGCGGGGAAGGGCACTCCAAGACTTGATGACAGCATGTTTTATATTATGGCACGCGAACAAAGAACGATCTACGGTTGAGGTATGAGCATGGTCCCTTAATACATAAGGACCCTAGTATGAGTGAATAATAAATATATGTGCCCAGAAGCCTTCACATTGTGCGTGCGCGTGTGTGTGTGTGTGAGAGAGAGAGAGAATTCTGTATTGTTCTCAATACTGCTGATCTTTGTTTTGTTTACATGCGACTTCCACCGAAGGTCCCGTTGCATGCCTGTGCCTTGTGGCGCTCACCTGTACATATTTGGTGCTACAACATTTATATTGGCATGGAAGTCTAGCCGTCATTATAGCAAGTTCGCGAAGTTGTCTAGTGGCTACTCTAGTAAGACTCACGCCCTGAAGAGGCTCTTGACGGCCCCGATAAAGTCGTAAGCGTGGCACTGGGGAGCCATGATCACAACCAGAAGCAGCAGGTCTCGAAGAACTGACGACAAGTCTGCAGCAGGGTCGCGCTTGGCACCGTGAACCAGACAGATCATGTTCTCATCTATGCATTTCTTAGAGCCATGGCACATACCCACAGCGGCGGGTATGGATGGGAGGTACATTTAAAATCTCACCAGATCTTAAAAAGGAAATATCGAAGAGAACAAAATAAATTTCAAACTGAACACTCCCCGAAGTAAATTAGTCGCTTGTTTCGAAGATACTTTATACTGTTATCTGAAAATATTTATTATTTTCATCGTGCATATGGTCCCTCCTGACCATTGGCCAAAGCTCGGTTCTCTCTTTCTCCTTTTTCTTTTTCTTCCACCCGTTCCTGCCTCCCCTTCCCCAGTGCAGGGTAGCAAACTGGATATTTTTCCTTCCGGTTAACCCCCCTGCCTTCCGCCCATCATCTTTCTCTCTCTCCCTCTCTCCCGGTTTGATGGTACCGGGCGAATATAGCGACTGAATTTCGCTTACACATGTTTTGAAATTGCGACAAATTTAATGAGGCAGTTGCGAGAAAATGAATGCATTAATATAAATTTATATGTACTGAGGGCAATGGCCGGCTAATCTGTTTGTGTCGGTAATGAATTATTGGACCTCCACCATCACCTGAGGTTCGAAGCAAAAAAGCAAAAAAGGACCCGAATAGTCAAACCCAGACCAATTTTTGGGAGGTATATATCTTCAAAAATTGTTCTAGAGAGCGGCCACATGTACCGCCATAGTAATAATAATTGTCATTCGGTTACGAAAAGGACGCTATTTTCTGCAGCCCAAGTAGGGAGCACGGCCCAGCGCCCGGGGGAGTAAGGAAAAAGGAATGAAAGAGACAGAAAGAAGAGGAACGCCGTAGTGGAGGGTTCCGGAAATTTCGACTACCTGGGCACAATGTTACTGAATGAACTTGTTTCCTACTGTACGTTGTCAGTACATGTTAAAGAACCTCAGTTGGTCGAAATTTCTGAAGAGCTCCACTACGGCTTTTCTCTTCTCTCTATCTCTTTCAGTCCCTTTCCACTACCCCCACGGACGCTTAGCCGTGCTCCCGACAAGGGCTGCAGAAATTAGTGTCCTTAACCCAACCGCAATAAATCTCCTCTCAAAACAGCAGAGCGTCGCATTGACATAGAACTCCAAGGCCTGCGCAGAGGACGAGCTCAAGCTAAACTTCGCTGCGTGTTCTTTTTCAGTATTCTTCAGTTTCCGCATCTCCTCCCATTCTTCCTCTTCCTCTCCCTTTGTCTTAGCACGATGATGATGATCATTCGTACATGACACTGGGGCCAAGAATTGAGTACCTTAGCTATTAGCTGAGACGAATATTCGAAACATTCGAAAATTCGCACGCACCTAAACATAACTTAAGAGGGAACAAAAAAATCTGCAGGGACTAATTGTGCACCTTTTACAATCAAAACAGTATATCTTCTGCTGCTTATTCTTCGTCGTCGTCGTCGTCTGCTTCCTCTTTTTCTTCCTTGTCGTCGCCCTTTTTTCGTCGCCTTCTTGGTCGCCTTATTATTCATCTTCGTCCATTCTTCTTCTTCTTCTTCTTAATAATAATAATTTTGACTCGGTTAAGGAGAGGACGATATTTTCTGCAGCCCTTGTCGAGCACACGGCTCAGCGTCCGTGGGGTTAGGGGAACGAAACTGAAAGAGATAAACAGGATCAAAATCCGTAGTAAAGTGCTCCGTAAGTTTTGACAACCCGGAGTTCTTTTGACGTGCACTGTACGAGGCCACTAGCATTTTCGCCTCCATCGAAAATGCGTCCGCCGAGGCCGGGTATGAAACCGCGTCCTTTGGCCCCACAGTCAAGCATCTTTGCTTTGTTTAGTTTCTGGAAGTCTGGCGCCACCCACAACGGGGGATGGGCCGTGAATCGCGCGGCAGGAGAAGGACCATAACCACTGGAACACCGCGTTTCCTCTTCTTTTACGTCGTCGTCTCCTTTCTGTTTTCTCCCCCTCCTACCCGCCTTCTCCATTCTCTTTGTCTCAGCATATCCAAAAGACGAAACAGCTAAACAGCGGCGTTCAAAGTTCGCATTAGGGAGTATCGTACTCCTCGGCCATATTCTTTTTTTTTTTTAATTCGTGCTTTTCATTGTTCCAAATCCGGTTTAGCGCAGTTGATTATTTGTATATGTCTCATTCCCAGATCTTTGTGACTTCTTGCACACTTTGAAATATGCCAGTCTGACCGCTCACTCTTTTGCTATGTGTTCTTGTGTTCGATATATTATTTTACTTTAGATGCCCCCGCCACGGTGGTCTAGTGGCTATGGTACTCGGCTGCTGATCCGAAGGTCGCGGGATCGAATCCCGGCCGCGGGGGCTACATTTCGATGGAGGCGAAATGTTGAGGCCCGTGTGCTGTGCGATGTCAGTGCACATTAAAGAACCCAGGTGGTCGAAATTTCCGGAGCCCTCCACTACGGCGTCTCTCATAATCAGAACTGGTTTTGGGACGTTAAACCCCACAAAACAACAACAACAACATTTTACTTTACATATTACGTTCCTCTGGGGATGGTCCACCCGGTACTTAGCCCACTCCCCTTTGCGGGTACGGCCCATGAAAAACATGGATCGTTATCATCATCAACAACGTGATCGAGCAACAGAAGTGATTTTCGCAAGAGCTCCTCGTTCGCTCTCAGCGTTCATAAGATGACGGAGCCAGTAGTAAGCGTCTGCGCTGGCCGCACAGCACGCTGCACCGACGTCCGCAAGACGCGGTCACCGGTCATCGCCACGCGACCGCCGCCTTCGGCACGCCGAGATCAGCGTCCGAGGTAGGCAGCCACTCCTGCCATCCTATACTGCTAGAAACCGCTGTATGGTCGGCTTCGTTTACCAAAAAAAAAAAAAAAAGGAAAGAAAGAAACGTGTAGGGGGTCGAGTCAGAAGTCGACCTGAGCTATCCCGGCGCGATTCGACCTGACGCGACTTCCATTCATCCTGGTCGAAAAGCCGCTCAAAAAGAAAAAAAAGAAGGAAGTGGCTGATCCCTCTGTCAACGGAATCGGTATAACACGAAAGTGAAATGTCTCTTCGCATAAACAGTTGAATGTTTATTGTTACATCGAGGTGAACTTGCCCATTGATGTCGGTGTTTCGCTGGTACGGCACTGTTTGACGTGGATCACCCCGCGTTCACGCGTCGCCTCCATAACTTCAAGGACCAACGACGAAAGGTGACCGGTGTTCTATCACAGCGCATTTCCATGGAGGCGAAAAGCTGAGGCCCGTGTACTGTGCGACGTCAGTGCACGTTGAAGGTTAAGGATCCCCAGGTGGTCAAAATTTCCGGAGCCCTGTACTACGGCGTCTCTCATAATCATAACTGGTTTTGGGACGTAAAACCCTAGAAATCAATTGAGATAGTCTCCAGACAAAGAGCGCGACATGAGCATGTGTTATCGTGTCCTCTTGTCTAGTGTTCCTCGCTCTTTGCTAAATGCACGTCGTACCAGCAAGGCTGGATTTCCACGCCTCTCGATTGATTCGCCGTAGGAAGGAACGCTTTCATCGTCGCATACTTGTCGTTCTTACGCATTACGATCCCTCCGTAGCAGCCACCACGCACTTATGATGACGCCTTCGTCGCTTAATTGATGGAGGTCTCACAGCAGCGTGCGGAAGCCTGCTCCGCGCGTTGCTTCAAATCGCATCTGTTTCAAACTAGATCATATCCCAGTTTAGCTCTCCTCAGCATTATCGCTTCGGGCGTCTCCGAGCCCATACCTGCCTGGAATGCGGGTCGGTTAGCAGCTTAACTCATGTATTCTGGCGGTTCCCATCGTTACAAGGGCCCAATAAAGCCACCGAGGAGGAGTGTTCTGCCATCAAGAGCTCTGAGCTTCATCCACAACTGTGCGCTGTCCAGAGAGCCCACGATGCGGCGGTGAGGCTATAGGCCTCCTAGTCCTCGTCTGGATGCAGCCCGCTGTCCTGCTCTAAGGGCTACGCTTCTAGGACCTCATTACCGTTTCTTGTCTGTCTGTCTGTCTGTCTCCTATTCCTTTACTGCCCCATTCACTTCCTCGTGGCTCTACGCTGCACATCTCTTACGGGCTGCAGACGATGTCGCCAGCTTTTCTTTTCCTAACAGTGCGGTCCTTCTGCGTTCGCAGAGATGAGGAGGTCATCCCGGTCTCTGTTGACGGAAAACGGGGAACCGAGAACGGGGCAGGTCCCGAGGGCGTTCCCGAGACTCCCATTGTAGCGACGGCAGCTCCGTCTACCTCCGAGCCTGTTCCGCAGCAGCCGCAGGATCTTCAGCAACCGCAGCAGCAGCAACGCAGGGTCCGCAAGCAGGCGACCCGCATAGCCCACCGCCTACGACAGCAACAGGAGCGCATAGACGCGGTACGGCTGCGATATTGTACTATAACTAATCCTTCTAGTATGCACTGTATGGCCATGACTTTGCGCTCAGTAGCACGGAGTTCGCTTGTTTGATTACCATCCGTGGCGGCCGCGTTCTCGCTCACAACGGAGTGGAAAGCAAGACAATAAATTTCAAGACTTACTTAATCTCAAGAGTTACTTAGTTTCAGTCGGATGCTAAATTACCCCGCGGAATTAATATTAAGCATAATTGAACTGAACTCAATTTTCAGCTGGGTTGCGAGGATGGCCAGGCAATAAAAGCTGCAAGTCGCAGCTTGAGCTGGAACTCGGCCACCTCATACACAGGAAACCTTCGATCACCACACTGCCACTCATAACACGTACGGATCAGCAGTTTTAGGTCGTCAAAGTTCACAATCATTTTTTAGATGCGAAGAAGCTTAATGCGGGGGGCTTTGTCCTTCCCTCCGTCCGTCCCGCCTCGGCGCGTCCCTTCCCCCTCTCTCCTCTCCTACGCTCTCCCCTTTCTCTCCTCTAGGAATACTCTACTCTACGGAGCAACGAACAAATCGCAAAGTACGATTTAGAACAGGAAATGTCGCGGGAGCCAACGTTTCGACAAGCGGACTTGTCTTCGTCACTCTACGGAGAGGCGCCCGCGTCCCCCACCCCCACAGCGCATGCGCGTCCTCTCTCCTCTCCTACGCTCCCCCTCTTTCTCTCCTCTAGGAGTCCTCTACACTGCGGAGCGGCGCGCACGACAGGTGGTGCGACAGCTGCATACTCCGCGCGAAGCGGTAAATCCAGGAGGGTAATCCTCTCTCTTATTGGCTAGTTCGATGTAGACGTCAGCGCTCCGCACAGCATCGCTTTGTGGGGAATTCTAGGGACGATGCAGCGTCAACTAAGAGGGAAATCCAGAGCTGAATCTATTCCCTATGAAACTGAGGTTTTCCCATAGCGCCTGCCAACGCCTGCAGACGAGTGTTACCGTCCTCCTGCAAGCGCTAAGCTCGAATGTCTTGTCGGAAGGTTGGACAGTCGCGATGGACGACTGCCCAACCGTCCCAAAACTAATCGCACGTGTTAACGCATGACATATATGAGTGCAAATGTTAATCGTGTAGGTAAAAATGAGCACGTTGTGACGAGCTCGCGGTTGACAGCGAACGACTACTACTCCGAGGGTCGGCAGCTAGGCCTACCCTCGTAGTCGTCACTGACTGTGGGGTGTTGTGATGTGCTAGTCGCTCGCGAAGGCATCGGCAGTGTTTTTCTGTGTTGTGTGACCAAGCAAGGCTGTACAAAAATGTTTATTTTGTACTTACTGACGAGGATACGATGTCTTACGAGCTTGTATGTAGACTCGCTTCGTGAGGGCGGAGCTTACGCGCTGATCACTCGTCTTGACCCGCCGAGGCATTTGCCGGTGTCGATGGAATCGCGTCGAAAATATTGCTTACGATTTGTTCGTGACACGAAATTAATCCTCATTGAGTAATGTTACGAGTGAAGTGAGCTGGTCTGCAAAGCAGCGCCCATTTCCTAAGCACTCGAGAGATCGGAAGCGGCCGCGGCGCGAACGTAAACAAACATCGGCAGGGGCTGTTTCACCGAAGCGGCTCGCTTCGTTTTTACCATTGCGCTTCGCATCTATTTCGAGAAAACTAATCGTATTCGTTGACATACTACGTATGAGTACAAATGTTAACTGTGTTGGCAAAAATGAGCGCTTCGTGGCGAGCTGGCGGTTGATTGCGAACGACGGCTACGTCGTCGGCAGCTAGGCCTACCCTCGGGTCGTCACTGACGGTGGGCTGTCGTGATGTATTTGCCGCTCGCGAAGGCATAGTTTTATCAGCAGTGTTTTTTTGTGCTGCTATGTAACCAAGTAGGGCTGTAAAAAACTGTTTATTTTGTACTTAGCGAGAGGGATGCAATGGTTTACGAGCGTGTATTCCGCCTGATACACGCTCGTACCCTTTATGCGTTTATGCGCCACGTTAGCGAGGCTGTTGAACCTAGACCGCCTAGACGGCCTAGGCAGTGCCTAGACACACTCCCCATACCTAGGCGAAGAAGTACCTAGATGAGCGATCGGTGTGATCACGTGACTTTACGCCCACGTGACCTGAGGATCGTTCTCCTGCATTTACCGCCTCGCATACTCCGCTGGGGTCGCCACGGTAGTTCCGCGGTATGAAAATGACGGAGCGCGCGCGCCTCATTCTCTCTCCTGTGCAGCGCCGCGATGAGCGCTCGGACCACCGCGTTCTCTCTTTTCTCTTATACATTCTCATTCGCCCTCTCAATAAAATTACACCATATCCCGCTGAAGCTAACCATCTCCCCGCTGCTTCGCATCCACACATGGTTCCCTTTAGCGGAAGATGGTGTAATTTTTTAATGCACAGTAAGCAGAATGTTAACTGACGTATACAGATCTGTTGTTGTGACTCCTGGCGTAAGTCTCAGGAGCACCTGTGGATGTTCACGTCTCTTTTTTTTAGCATGCGCTTCCACGCGTTGCCGAGGCGGGCTTCGCTGGGCGACTCCCGCCGGGCGTGTCGAGTACCCCGGCGTTCACGTGGGTGCTGTCTTCGTTGGCCGGTGCCTTTGTAACCGTCTCCATCCTCATCGGTGTCGTCGGCTTCTTCGTCGTCAACATTCGTGCGTATTCATTGTGTTCTGCATCTTTGTACACTCCGCAGATTATGTTATTATAAAGATTGTCACACTACGTCTTTCTCGACGAACAGATGGTTGAAAACGATGAAAAACAGGAAGTGTCACTAAGGCCAACGTTTCAAAAAGTAGACTTGTCTTAGTAAAGGAAACACTGTCCGTTTGTCGAAACGTTGACTCTACTCCGGGTTCTTCATCGTTTTCAACGATCTGCATGATCACCGCTTTTAAATAAGCCTGGCAAAACTTTTTGAGCATAGCAAGAAAACGGTGCTGACCAGTCGTGGAGGCTCCTGGGAACGTGTGAGCGCAATATTATTACACTCACCAGAGTGTAACTAGCTTTCAAATACAGCTGCAACTCGCCAGTGCGATATTTGGCTCACACGCTCACAGAAACCTCCACGACCGATTGGCACTGTTTTCTGACTATTTTCCTAACGTTTTGTAGGGCCCCTTTAATATTCACCTGAACTTCTGTTCTTGCTCACGTTTCTCTTGCTTCTCGGGTGATCTCGCGAGTAATCTTGTGATTGCACCATATTTTGTGAAATTCTACGATGACGGTATGTTAAACCAATCAGTGAGGCCGTAGCAGTCTCCCGGGCCAATCAGAGCATGAGCAACTGGGTGGCCAATAATGCAGCATGTCGGGATTCGATCTCGTCTCGAGAGGCGTATCGCGTTTTCAAGAAGTACAGCAGCCAAATATGTTCGCGTATACGAAGGCGCCGCGGACGCAGCGAAAATTTCCGCGGGAATATGCGAGACCTGCCACGTGGTTTCACAACGCATCATGCAAACGTTTCCGTTTTGAAGCTGTCGAAAAAGATGTCAGGGTAACGAAGTCGACGGTGTTGCAAAATCTGACATCGTTACGGATTTCGTTATGCGCTACTCGGTTATCTTGCCAGATCTGCAGCGCTGTATTTTCACCGGGATACCATGTGTAGTGAAAATCACTGGTGGTGGTGAAGCACACCCTCAGCTCATACCGAACATCACTGTGGTATTGAAGGGCAGACCTCCTGACTTCGTTTTGTCGTAAGATATATGATTAACTAAACATACAGGAGGCTGTCAAAACCAAAATCAGCGCAGCAGGAAATAGATTATATTCTTGGCACGTTGTACGAAAAGACATGCAACAAGTATGTCAGCAGCGACAAATCAAATTCGCGGTGATGCTGTGAAGTAACTGTTATTATTATTCCTCTTTTCTTTTTCTATAACAGCTGGTGATGAACATCGCCTTGAAACTCTTGGTAAGCACTCACGAATAAGTCACAGCGCAGGTGGCTTTCATGTCACTGTGCAACACTTCACTGTATCTATGCAACATTTCATTGGTTAAACATTTCACTTAGCTCTTACGTATTTGCTTCTTATTCCAGGTGGAGCGGGACACGACCACACGCAGCCATCTGGTACGATCGTCAAAAGCACTCACTCACTCACTCACTCACTCACATATTTAGACAAGTACTTCCGCCCTCAGTGCTCCGTTCTCTGTTTCAGCTGATCTCGACAGTCGTAAGTATAATATCCTATATATACCCGACTCGCAAGGACGTTGTAAATTAAACTCAGCCGCCCACACACCTCGTAGTGTCTAAAGAAGAAACTCATATAAAACCATACTTATTGCATCGATCACGCTGAATTGACAACCAGGGACAACGGATACATCACCAAACCAAATGTCAACCTTCAAATGCACATTGACAAGTGGAAAGGTTTGCTTGGCCGCTTCATTAGGCTGGGCAGATAAGCATCCCCTTTGAAATAAGAACGTGGCATGTGGCGCCCACCATTAGATCTTCAAAAGAAAATGGTGCCAGAAAGACACAACAGAAGAAAAAGGGCGTACAGATACAGTACATATCTGTGCGTCCTCTTGCGCATGCTTTCTTTCCGTTCTATGTACCAACCCGCCCAAGTATCCCTTTCATCTAAGTTCATTATGTTTTATTAACACAGAAATTAGATGGACACTCCAAGCGTATTTTCGCCGTCGCCGTCATGTTCTCTTTTTGTATAAATATGCATATATGTGCAGAACTTGTCCTTCCGCACACCATCGAATATGTTCTATGCGAAATACCAAATTAGTACTAAATAAGGTATGTTTAGTGTAAATAGGGTATATATGCGACACTCCTTTCGTATCCGTTATCTCGAGGCATAAAATAATAGAAACGTCTGCAGTTTCCGTTAACATGCGGTCGCCCTCCGCATCGTCGCAGAGTCGGACTGGTCAGTAGCGGCCAGCGCTTCCAACAAAGACGGCGGCCGCACGTCGGTTGTGTGCTACTGGAACTCGTCCAGCCTGCTGCGAGCGGCGCCCAAGGACTACGACTTGGGGAAGCTATGCGCCCACTGCTGCACCCACCTTGTCTACATGGCCGCACAGCTGAACGCCGACGGACAGCAGCTACAGTTCCCCGAGGACGACACAGGTGTGCATATAGTTTTAAATGCGAAAGCATAATCTCGGCTAGAGTAACTGCAAAATATGCCTAGCTGTGGTCGTCTTCGGGAGTCATGGAAAGAGAAAAGAACTATAGGAGGCGGCGTCACGTGGTTTTTCTAGCCTCGGCAAGCCAAGCTCCTCTGACGCCTTACGCGTGGTGCCTGTTGGGTAGGATCAGGTCCACGTGGTTGCCGGACTGCTCGAGTTTGATTGGTACATGGTGACATTTAGTGGCCCTTGAACATTGACACAAATGGCAGTCAAACCTAGTTATAACAAATGCAATTATCACACAGGAATTGTTTCGTTATATCCAATAATTCATTATAAATACATATCTGTAACACGGTTCTAATGACAATAATATTTTCGGCTAATTAGTTATAACCAATAATGCGTTATATCCGAATTCGTTATATCGAGGTTGACTTTACCGACATATGCGGTTACAACGAAGCGACAACGCCTAACAAAAGAACAACTAGGTGTACTTGAAGCAGATTAAAGAGTAACTACGAGCAAGTCAAGATACTCGACGAGTAATCAGAACTAATTCAAAGGACCCGAAGAGTAATTAGGGGTAATTTCGAGTAACTATGGAGACCAAAGACCAAGCGGTAGTAATTGCGGGTATAGTTATAAACAGACCCAAAGTAGTTGGGAAGTAACCGGAGTAGTTCAAAAGTAATGGTTATGAGAATGTGCAGTTGGCTTTCACCGTCAAGTCGTCTTTGGATGGGGACACTGTCAGGTTTTTTTTAGTTTCTTTTCTTTTCCTAACCGCATACCAAGAAAGCGGATACAATTTGTATACGTCAGGCATCGCTTGTATACTCATACATCGAAATCATCCTTCTGTATCTAATGCAGACATCGGAAATTAAACGATAAAAGGGGGGCTTACACCCGCTCATATCGCAGGGCTCAAGTCAGTGCGCGACATGGACGCACTCAAGACGAGCCACCCGCAGCTCAAGCTCGTGTTGTCCATCAGGCTGGAGGGTTCCGGCGTGAACAACCTAAGCGTCGGCGCAGAGGCACCGTCCAGGCGAGCACAGCTCGCCGAACGCGTAAGCCACTGGCTGTCCGAGTTCAACTTCGACGGCGTCGAAATTGACTGGGACCGGCTGCCTGTGGACCTCAAGCCCATCTATGTGGACTTCATCAGGGTACGCGCCGTGTACGGGTCGTCATGTGAGCTAGTCACTGGGGCCAAATGTTATCGCGTGGTACAGTGAAGGGTTCTAAGAGCAGCACATGACGGGGTGCAGTAGACTTACGCGGAGCTCGCGCGGCTGACGTACAACAGCGGAGGTCGCAAGTCTTGTTGTAGTGCATTAAAAATGACGTTTTGTAGATGCTCACGTGATAGCATTAAAGAGCTCGTGTCGCAGGAAATTCGCTGCCAGCGGCACTGTCTGAGAGCGAAAAACCCTATGAATTGAAAGAATAGAGTGATGCTACCAATGTGGACCACAGGTATCACCAGCGGCAGCTGACAGCAGGTGGGCACCCGACTTGTATCCGAGTGTCATAGACACAAGGCAATGGGCCACATTACAATAGCTACAGGTTACTCTGAGTCTGTTTCTTGTCAATGCGTGCAAACGGAGCAGGGCAACGCTATCGCGTTACACTCTTAGAGGCAAAGCTTAAGAATCCGCCATATTTGTCCGCGGTTTAACCAGTCAGGCTTGACCAACCAAACCTGTGTATTTCCAGTCTGGGCAATAACAATTTCTGGGGTTTTACGTTCCAAAACCCACGGTATCATTATGAGAGACACCGTAGTGGAGAGATCCGAAAATTTCGGCAGCGTGCACTGATATCGCACAGCATACGGGCCTCATCATTTCGCCTCCACCGAAACGCAGCCGCCATTTCTGTCTGCGCAGGCGTTCCGTATCACGATGAAGAAGGTTCGCCTACTGACGCTCGTCAGCGTTCACATGAAGTGGGGGCCCTCGTACGACGTGGAGGCCCTGCACGGGTAAGCGATTGTGCTTGAGGATGGCGGGACCACGCACATGTATGTGTCATACCTTTCGTCACGGCCACCAAAATCGACATCTAGCGTGTGCCGCCCAATTTTAGAGGCTATATTTTCATCGTTATCTTCAAGAATCGCCTTAGAACAAGTGGCCAGATACTCACCGGTACTTAACAGCACGTTTAAGACAAGCCGAATCATCTACGTTACTGCTTTTCTGTACGGGTATGCCAATATTCGAAAACTTCGAATACCGAATTGAATATGAATAGTTTCCTATTCGACACGATCTTAAAATCGAATAACCGAGTATTTTTCGAATAGTTCACGAACATTTAGAAATGTTAACTGCGCCGAAATGAACACTGAACTGGTTCAAGTATAGTTTCAGGTGAGTCTAGTGAGAATACAATAACGTTGATCCGAGCTGTCACATTAGGCGTTAAACGTAGTGCAGCAGGCTACTCCGCTCGGGCAGCGTGATCTTATCGGCTGTACAATGATCACTATGCGCTTTCTCAACAGTTCTTTTTCTGCAGATACTGCAATTAAATGCCACATAATGAGTACTGGGACGTAAACAGTGATTCACAAGAACGTCTGTTTAATACTCGAGAACAATTCGAAAAGTATTCAATATATGAATATTCCATCTGATTCGCTTCCGTCGCTGTTCAATTTGGATTCGATTAGACTTCAAGAATTACTATTCGTACATTCATACTTTTCTGTCATGGTACAGTACTGGTTACTAATTACTTATTCAGGCAAATATTTTCCAGGAACATAGTTGAAAGTCACGTTACTTGATTAACGGAGACGCTCCTTTTTACCTACATCCTTCTTTTCTTTCTCTCTTTCACTACTCGCTAGCACCCCAACTGACGTTGTTTTCGTGTTTTTTTTTTGTATTTTCACGTCTGTTAACGGCACTGGAATGGGTACGGTGGCTGTAAAGTCGAATTCATCTCAAGCGCGTTTCTGCTTCTGCTATCGCCACCTTTCTTTCCATGTCGCAGATTGAGCGACCTTCTGATTGTGCATGCCTACTCTAAGGAGGACTCCCCCAAGACCGCCGTCCCACCGATCATCTTCAAGGAAGACTTGGTACGTGCCAGCCATGTGCAATGTATTCCTCCACAGCGACTACGCGAACGTGTCGCACATCTGTCAGAGAGCATTCGCGCTCCCGTACCCGTCTGTTGCATTCTGGCGAGTAACTCAACAATCGCGCTTGTGGTTTGAACTGGAGCACCCACCGCAAGAGAGCACAGACCCGAGCAGGAAGGGACGATGAACTTTAATAAACCACCGCAAATAATATAGCAAGATGTAAAAGTAACTACGTGCAAGTCTTCTTCAGCCATTTGCGACCAAAAACCGGCTTTCTGTACTGCAACAAAATTGAAGAAGTGCCCTTCGTGCGTCGTTTATCGCTTCGGTGGTAACTCGCTTGCGTTTGCTGTCTACGCAACACAACGTTTGTGAGAACTCACACTTCGCGAGGCCTCACGTTCGCTTTGCGCTGTAACGTGGTGTAGACATGTTTATGAACTGGTAAAGATATGTTATAAATAGACGAAGATGTCATTTACTCCTGAAAACGAATTGGTGGCGCTCTTTTTTATTATTATCTGTCAGTGTTAGTATAGTGAAGATGCGACTGTGTGCATGTACGGAAGACACGGGAGGGCAGCAGCATTTGTGGCGACATTTTGTGACGGGCTAACAATGCGGTTGTTGCTCTGAATCTATAGCCTCCATGATCGGGTGGTTTCGTACTTTCGCCGCCAGACTTCGGAGGTGATACTCTGACGAAAACAAAGTTTTTCGTTGAAATGTGTGAGACACATTCCCTCGGCCACTTATTTTCCGTCCTCACGTGGACCCTTTGTGTTTAACTAACGCAGCAAGTTGGAACTATTCCACTAACGCTTTGGATTGCAGTGAGCGGCACTTCCGAAAAGCGTTTCGAGAACGGCAGATAAAAGTCCACTTATTTTCCTGTAGACGTGTTGACTTCTAATCATTGTGAGAAAACATACGCCTCTGTCTCTCTCATTGGACATAACAGCCATGCAAAGCAACACTTTTCCTAGAACGCTACTTAATTCTTGTAACAGGACATATCGCCATCAGCGCGGCTGCTGCTATCTAATAAAGTTATCAGTTAGGCAGATGTAGTTCTACATCTGCCTGTACGGCGGCTATGAAGTATACACACTTGTGCGCTGCTGTATGATGTATACCTCCACTAAACGTCGCTGTGCTGTGTAGGTGGAAGCGTGCGAGGCGTTCCTGGGAGAGCTACGCTCCCGACAACGGGTAGCCCTGGCGTTGCCGCTGTTCGGCTACGCCTACCGACTACGGAACAGCGCGCGTTACGAGTTGCGCGCCGCCGTCAGGGGTCCCGCGCCCCCGGGACCGTACACCGACGATCGTGGGCTGCTTGCCTATTTCGAGGTGCGTGTCCAGTTTCTCGCACAAGAACGTGGCCTGACAGGCGTCATAACCACCGCCTTCACCGTTATCACCAGCCCAGCAGACACGCATGATTGCGTCCCACTGTATTACTGAATACAGCGAGACGAAATGACATCAAGTGGGTGGATGCTGCATAACGATCATGAACGTTCACTAACTGACCTTATTCGTTGTTTTACAATTCGGACCCGTTTTATCAGAGTGAGGGTGGCTTGAACTGGCATATCTCTAGGGAGGTGTTCTGGTATGCTGGGGTGTGTGCATACCAAGTTATTGGTTATCTGGAGTCTTTTTTTTTTTTTTTTATGTGGGGCAGGGTGCGCATTTTTGAATAACTGCAAGGTGGCTTCACAGCACTATGAGCTGACACAAGGAGAAGCCCGCTCGCGTCACTGGTTTCGTTTTACCATTTTACTTTTTGCATACCTTCCGACTCACTGAACATATTCGTCTGATTGGCTACTATTGAACGTGAAATCGTATTATGCGTCTCAGTTTAATTCACAGTTTCATTAACTAGCATCTTGATCATACATATCTGAGTACTTCCGAAGTCGAACGCTAATTGAGATAGTGTTTCAGGTAGAGGAAATCTGGCTCTAGCTTAAACGTATCCGAGCCCAAAATGATGCTAAAGAACCTGTCAGCTCCATTTTAAAAACGACAGTCTTTCTTGGGATACTTGAACGCAGAAATTTTGGTCTGTCTGTTTGTCTGTTTATCTATCCTTCGAGGCCCATAGCTACGTAGTTTGCTGAAAGAACAGGTGGGCCCCCCTAAACCAGTCCGCTGTTAATAAAAAACAAGCAGGAATTGTTGTGAGAGTTTGGTAGGCAAGAAAACACACAGTAGAAAAAGATGCGTAGCAACGCAATTTGTACGCCGTGATGTCACATGCTCCATGTCAATGTCACGAACTGCTGCTCGCACCAGCTCATCATGAGGTCACGCAGTTTCGATAGGGTACTCTCGGCCCTTGCTCATTTTGCGATCTTAAAGATGAACTACACTGCGTTCTCAATTAATGAATGAGCCGAACAGTGAATTCGACAAAGCCTTTGAGAACGTTCACATAGCTGCAGCGTGACAAATGCTAAAAAGCAATTCAAAATTTGTTACGCCGCAATGATGTACCGTCGATGAAGCTTTCAGGGCAGAATATTGAAGAAAAGGTAACCTTGAGCTTCTAATAACCTTCTAATAATCAACTTGCTGTCACCAAGCAATTTGCCAAACTTGCTGAACAGGGATTGTAATTAATTTGGTAAGTTAGTAAATAGTTTAATACGCCCGTAAATTCGCCCTCTACACGATGAACATAGGCAAAGACTGCGGTGAACGTGCGCAAAGACTGCGCTGCATCAGGGTTTGTTTTACCCTTGCTGCGGCGATTTCTGCAACAGCAGCAGCTATCCGCGACGTCACCAGCTTGTCGTGCCCCCCCGCCCCCCCCAATGACGTCGCCATGCATCTTTTGCTCTTTTGTGCTCTCTGCAACGCGCCTTTGAACACGTCCCTGCGAAAACGGTGTTTACTCGTTTTCTCATGTGGCAGTTATTCCAAACATTCCGAATATGCAGATCTGCCTGGAGTTCAGCTCCGAGCTGTGGGTCTCGCTGTACGACAAGGAGGCCGACTGCAAGATAGCTGTCAACAGGGACAAGGGGCAGTGGATCGGATACGACAACAAGGCGACCATACTCAACAAGGTGCTCCTTTGTAGCTGCTAGTGTAACACTGGCTGTGTGTGTACATGGCTCTCACGCGCTTCATCAGAGGCACTTAAGGCTAGCCGCCGCGGTGATTAAGTCGTTGTTCCCCTAGTTGCCACGAAAGGGGCACACCGGGAGATGTTGGAGGACATCAGCATTTGACGTCCCCTTGTACACCCGGTTTCCTGCGCTCCTCAAGCGATCAGTTTGATTCTAATAATAATAATAATAATAATAATAATAATAGGAGTAGTAGTAGTAGTAGTAATAATAATAATAATCACCTCAGCAAGAGCCACGAATTTTTAAGCCGATTCTGTACGTTAATTTACTGATCGCATTTAGCCAAGAAGTCAAAACACTAAGCGTGTTTTCGACGACCGTCATTCTCGGAGTAATTCTATACATATTTATTCGAAGTGCTATATATATACGATTTGCTAGCAGACCTGGAAAAAACATCCGGTGTACTTAAAGCAAGTGGAGAACAAAGGCAAACTGTAGCCCCGCCACGGTGGTCTAGTGGCTATGGTACTCGGCTGCTGATCCGAGGGTCGGGGGATCGAATCCCGGCTGCGGCGGCTGTATTTCTATGGAGGCTAAATGTTGAGGCCCGTGTGCTGTGCGATGTCAGTGCATGTTAAAGAAACCCCAGGTGGTCGAAATTTCCGGAGACAACTCCACTACGACGTTTCTCATCATCACAGCTGGTTTTGGGACGTAAAATCCCAGAAATCAATGAAGGCAAACTGTAAATCAGGCTTCTCCTCATGAGGCCTCTTGTTGTGGAGTAGCCAGATTTAGAGAGGTTCTCTTGGCCAATGATCAACACGCACACGTGAAGATTTTGAGTCGCGCATAAAGCAGCGTACACGGTATTGCCGGTTAAAATAATAATAATAATCATAACACTTAACCAAGCGCACTAATTTGCTGCACTTTCACAGGACACTTCACCCGAACAGGCTCACAGTGGCCTGCAGCACACTTAACTGCGATGAAGAATTTTTCTTCGTTTTTGCTCCATTAGGAATACACCTATGGACCTCGCTATGCGAACATTCCCACAAGAAACATCCGCACACTACATGAAGACTCTCCAGCAAACCCGATGTTACGAATAGTTTTCATTAAAGGTCCAGGACGCAATTAGTACACCAATGAGCAACGCAGATTTCTCTTGTGAATGTCCCGGCAGGTTTCTCTGCACGAGTTTAATTCAGCGTACCATGCAGACTAACGGCGCTAAACGGTGGATAAACGCGGTGCTTGCAAGATATAGGGTTGTTATAGCCACCTGTGCTCATGCGCAGCCAGAGGTCTCCCCCCTTCCTCCCTCCCTTTATTTCAAAGGCACCCCCTCAGTTTGTAAAGGTTAGTAAGAAATCTTAAGTACCCGCCGCTTCACACGCACCTCTCACATCTAGACACACACACACACCCTAATTTAGATTCGTAGCGAAGCCCTTGTACACAGCCATAGCACACGGACTAGCTGCGCGACAGCGCCAATTAAAGCTAAGCGGCACGGAGCGCGCAGTACATTGCGTTACTTAACATTGCATAAGACAGTGATGATGCCGCCGCAGGTTTTGTTCGCCAAGCGCATGCGCATGGGCGGCATCGCCGTGGTAACCGTCGACATGGACGACTATAACGGCGACTGCGGCCAGCGCAACGTGCTGCTCGGTCAGCTGCACAACGCGCTCAACGAGCTTGACCGGCCAATCAGGAAGCTGTCGGCCAACCTCAGCCTGCTTCCGCCTGCGGCCACCACCACTCCAGCCATGCACCAGCAGGGGGATCACGAGCAACGTCTGATGTCCTCCACTAATCCTGATGGGCATCAGGCCTAGTGGATGACATCAGGCCTAACGGACACTAAGCCTAACGTCTCCGAGTGTGTGCCAACTAGAATTTGGTCAAATTTCCACTAAGCCTGATGGACATCGGGCCTAGTGGATGACATCAGGCCTAACGGACACTAGGCCTAACGTCTCCGTGTGTGTGCCAACTAGAATTTGGTCAAATTTTATTTCGCGCGCTTTCAGACAGTAGAATACAGGATGAATGTGCATGAATTAAAACAAATCTATAGCATATGGGCAGCACCATACCTGCATGCAGAACCCACTATGGTCTTGCGTGGGAAAAAAAATGAAACACCAAGCAAATGGTGCAACATTGCAAGACTACAGTAAAACCTCATCACAAATTGCATCTGACACAATAGCTTCGTCATATCCAATAATTCGTTTTCTACGTATATGTCTAACATTGTTTTATGGCAATGCTATTCTGTATTGCTACTCTTAGTGCTCCGTTGTAACCGATAATTTCTTTTCGTATTGCTTATAATGAGATTCGACTAGTATCTTTTTACAAGAGGGTTCAGGCTTAGTTTTTCCTGAGATAGCATCCTTACAGTATGGTTAGCAGAGACAGGGTTTTTGCCACCCCTGTTCCGTGTTGTTGATGCTGCCCATTGTTTATGGGCATTTTTTAAAATCTTGTAAAAAAGAAAATGCTTTCCTAGGCCCCTTCGAGCCACTTTCTAGTGATATGTCCACAGTGTCGACAGTAATTTCGAACTGCTTAAGACTACCAGTACTGCCTAAGTGCTCGCTGGCTATTGTTGGCTACTTGCTATTACGTCAGTAACACTGTCTTCACTCATTCCAGTGATAGAGACGTCTACCGGTTTTCCTGCTATGCAATTGCGCACACAAAACTTCATTACTGGCGGCCCTGTGCTGTCACTACAGTGACCCCACCTAGAGAGACAGCCTTATCACTACACATTAGCATGACATGGAGGAGGGAGGTCTTATTTGAGCCAGCTGCTTCAGTTGGTCTTATAAAGAAGCTGTAGAGGCCAAAATGCACCCCACATTATTCCACAGCAATTGCTGATGCACAGTGTGAAAGCTTTGTCACTACCATAACTAGGGAACCATTATATCCATCATGTTTTTTCACCCCTACGCAATTGATGGTGTTAATGAATGCGATGACAAACATTAATGAGTCCATTTCTGTGGAATGCCCTGACACAGCTCCAGGGTTCGTACAGAATATATGACTGAAAATTCAAGGAGTTTTCAAGGATTTCAAGGATGAAAAATGGCAAAATTCAAGGAGTGTTAGCAAAATTTTATATTTGCTTACAAGACTTATGGAAGCAGCGCAGTTTCCGCATGGATTTCTTTTTCCACAGAAGCTATCTCCCGCTCCTTTTCTTTAGCAGTTCGACGAAAGCTGTTTGCCTCGACTAAGTAGGTAAGGTCGTCTTTCGCTTCAGCTTCTTCCAAAAAACGGTCCGCAGATTCCAGCAGGCACTTGAGAGTTTTTTGAGGCTTTGACTTCCTTCCGTGCATCTTATCAAGCTCTTGCTCGAGCTCTTTTCTCTTTGAAGCTGCCTGCCGTGACAGTGCTTGTTTCTTTTGTTCGTCTAGGTATGCAGCGTACCTATGCCGGGCTTGGCGCACTGACACCTTGAACTCTTTTGAAATCGGAACGTTCAGCAGGCCATCGTGGCTTTTCACAACCTCGCAGATAACTCGTTGAGAAATATACGACAACTCTGCCAAATTCTCGACCGCAACCTGCTTGTTGATGCTGAAGCCTCTTTCCACTCCTGCTTGCTCTCCTGTGAAGACTACATGTTTTCGCGAACATTCCTCAGTAAACGCGTTTTTGAAACCAGTGCAACTTATGGAAATACGTCGTTCGTTTGCTATATTGAAGCAAAGTCCACTAAATTTTCAAGGATTACAAGGAGCTCACTTATATCTAAGGAGTTTCAAGGGCCCTTGAATTAATGTTATCAAATTCAAGGACATTCAAGGATTTCAAGGGTCTGTGCGAACCCTGCAGCTCATTAGCACAATCTTTGGATACACTCTGTGGTAGCCACCCCATGCATTACCGACAGCTCGGCTTAACACCACCGCTCCCGCTGTGCCCTAGGTGGTCGAAATTTCCGGAGCCCTCCACTACGGCGTTTTCTCATAATCATATCGTGGTTTTGGGACGTAAAACCCCAGAAATCAATCAATGTGCACTGTGCGTCTTGTGTGTATGTTCGTCGAATATACCCATTCGACTTTGTCTGCACTTTTGACACTATTTCCCATTTTCGAACAGATCCATTTACCATCGCTGTACATTGTGGATGCTGCTGCCATTATGGCCACAGTTGGTGCTCACCAAAAGCACGCACGAGGGCGGTGATGCCCAACTGCCGTGCTGTTGCTGCTTTTAAGAAAGCAGATGAATTTTTGCCTAAAGGCTAATGTCTATTTGGTATTGGCTTTTTAGCAAGAATGGGCATGGGCTTTTACTAAGAAAATGTTTTGGTTCTGTAATGTTGAAACTGGTGTCAGTGTGCGAAATGTCCAGTCACTATAAAAATAAAAATGAGCAACAAGTGAAAATGCTTTATTCGTGGTGCATGATAAGTGGAGCAAAAGGCAACAACAGGCTGTGGGAGATTCCCATTGGAGACAAACCATCCTCCACACCGCCTAAAATATTTGACAGGTGCAGATTCATAAAGATCCCTCTAGGGAACAGCCGTAGTTTCCTACTTGAAAACTGCCATTATCAGCATGCCATCAATTAAAAAAAAACAAAAAAATACAATATACATAAAGACATAAAGGAATGTCTGCAAAGACCACAATCATAATGAACTAATACTACAAAAATAACTGCATCTATCAAAAACGTCACTTGAGGCAAAATGCAAATCAGTGCTTGTCAAACATCTTAGCTGGCATTCATGCTAAGTTTCTGTAGTATCAAATTGTCACAGCACATACACTAACCTTTAGTATTTCTGTACCTGCATACCATAAGCCCAATCAAAACCTGCGATGTATGTGGTGCTGGACTGCAATGATGGTCAACGTTCTCAATGGTGGCACCCATCGCCTCTCCAATTAAATCTGTGTTACCAGAGTTCAGAATCCTTGTCAGCTGAAGGCACTTCAATTACACGTGGGGAGTCCGTTAGCCTTGCCACTCGTTCCCCTTCAACGACGTCACCGATTATCCAAGCTGGATAGCCCTCAAGCTGCTCGATTTCTGCGCAGTATGCCTGAGCCTTCTCTTTTGGTAGGCACATCAATAGTCCACCTGGGTATCAGAAAATTAAAACATTGAACAAGTGATGTAATAGGTATCGGATCTAAAGATAACTTCTACCATACATGCAAGAGAGAAGCCTCGATAGTGCACAAGATTCACTAGTCAATGCATGTTAACAGCATGTTTTAAGGCCAAGAACTGAACTAAGATAGGGTGCTCTAGTAAAACAAGTTGCTGATGGCCAGTTTTTCTGGTGTATGTTCAGCCAACAACAACAAGCCACGCGTGTTGTATATAGCTCACCTTCCTAATATTCTCGATACTTAAATTGACTTTACGCTAAAAGGGTCTTATTATATACTATATAAAACTATACGAAGGAAGCACTAAATGCACAAAATAGTCTTTTTTACAACAATAATTTTGTTGCTAAATTTTCTAAGTTACCGAATAAACCTCAATACCAGTGGCCCGTTCTCTTTTGTGCCTTCGAACGTGTCCAAGCACTCCTCATCCCCATATTCGCCACATTTAAATACCGACATGCCCATTTGTCACTTTTGCTCAATAAATTTTGGGAGATGCCTATTCCATGCAGCTGCTTTTCCACACATTTCATAATTGTCACACAATGACTCGTCTTAATCTTACCTCAGAGGCTTTAGTTTACCAGTTTGTTGCAGCCCCATATTAATTTTCAAGAGATGCGAGAAATCCTAACAATAAATTGCTAGTGTTTTACTTGCCAAAACCACAATATCATTACAAGACACGCCATAGTGGATGGCGCCAGAAGTTTTGACCACCTGCAGTTCCTTACGGTGCATTAACATCATACGGTACATGGGGCCCCAGCATTTTTGCCGCCATTGAAAATGCGTCCACCGAGGCCAGTATCGAGCCTGCATCTTCAGGTTAGCAGCTAGGCACCACATCCACTACACCACCGTGGCGGACAGACGGGTAGACGGACAAACAGGTATCCTACGATTGTAGGCTAAATCAATAGGTTTCTGGCTGGTCGCTCACCTGACGTCTCAGCCGAGTATCCCTGCATGAGCTTGAATGATGTACCAGTGGCAGCCAACAGGGCAGGGACCTTGGCAATAATTGGCAACGTGTGGATCACAAAGCCCACTGAACTCTGCTGAACTTGGACCAAGTTCTGTGCATGGCCAAGCAACCCGAAGCCCGTCACGTCCGTAGCACCGTGGCACCCGTGTTTATGCATCAGCTGTGCCCCTGGGTGAACAAAGAGGCCAACATGCAGGTATGAGTTTTCTTTCTCTCTCTCTCTCTTTTTTTTTTCAGATTACAAATGCACAATATGAAAACACTGTACACGTGATAGCACAACTAATCTTTACTATGGCGGCTGATCACTTGACACGTTTCAAAGCACATTACATGTTGCATCTGCGAATGGTGCAGTTTCATTTCCACCTGTTTTCATGCCTTCAGTGAACTTTGCAACGTATGTGGGCACTAGATGCGCAGTGCTGTATCTTGTGATCAGTGTACAGAGCAGTTCCTCAATTCTAAAAACTATCAAGTGCCTTTAGACTGCCAGATAAAAGAGAGCAGAGCAAAAGCAATGTCTCAAGAGTCACGAACTTTATCCACATCCCCAATTACATCACAATATTGCAAACATCTCTCATCAAGTTTGATGATACAAGTTCCTAATTAGGAACTGTGGTATCTGCGGTAATGTACTTTCTCTCAGCCAATATGCAGCTGGGCCCTGGCTTGGTGATCAAAATTATGTTGGGCTTCAATGATGGTCTATACAATAGTTCTGAATGTAGTACCTTTGTATTCACTTATGCCCTGAAAACAGATGAGGCATGTCTTGCCAAATAGCCAAATGCTAAAATTCAGTTTCTCTTGTGTCTCCCTAAATGAACACATAGTAGCTCAGAAGCCAGAAGGTTGGAAGAGGCGAAATTAAATACTACTTTGTCGCATCGCTCCCAATGCAGCGCATCAGTGAAGATACGGTTTGGCCAATGAGTAACATCGCAATAAATATTCTTGGGCAATTACACTGTAATTTACAGGGATAGACTAATGTGAACACAGAACAAGACAATGAGGGACTACCTGGGCTCTGCTGTAGCGCCGATCGTGATATGTTTGTACAAGAGCACTCAAGAAAAAGATGAACAAGCACCAACCAGTAAGGTTGAGGCGTGCCATGCAGTCCATTGCTCGGAAGTAGACTCGTTGAACGTCGTCTTCACTGATGCCAGCCTGATCTAGTTGAGCTCGGCGATCGGGTTGCTCAAGCCACTGATGAGCATTCACAGCCACTTGCGTGCCCAAAGGCTTTGTCAACACCAGCACGTCTCCTGCTTTAGCATTATCCGGCCTGTAAAGAATTCATGTCATTCAATGACTAATCATTGTAACGTCTTACTTAAGGTGCATTAGACATTAGCTGTGCTGGGAACTCGAAACAGCATAACAGAAATCTGGGCAGTTCCTTAAAATGTATGCGAGACATAGTGTACAGGGGAAAGAAAACAATATATTTAGTCACAGGCAATTCTGAAGCCCAATTAGTGGCACAAATCTTTTTTTTTTCTTTGCATCCTGAGCATGTTACTAGAAATCAAGTAGTACAGCATAAGTGTAGATGTTTGACAAATATAGTGCAGGTGAAGCAATTCTACTGTGCATAATAGAAGATATGCTCTTTTTTTTTTTTCAGGCGCCATGGTCTCCGAACTTTTGTTCTCAATTATACATTCGATATATTAAGAAAGGTAACAAGTCAAATGTTAATTATGGTGACAACAGGGGCTATAAAAAGAAGCTACAAAGCACACTAACTGTATACGTTAAATGTGTAGGTGCTTTTATTACCCATGGAAAGAAATGGATTTAAAGTCATATTATAAGATGGTCTGCTCTCTCAAGATGGCGTTAAATGAAAATTTCAGCAAATAGATCCTAACAAAAGACGAACACTACTATACACCAACAACACACAATCCATAGTGTGCTTTATTCTTGTAACCGCAGACATGTTTTGCAAATGGTGAATTACACAGACATGTAAGAGGATAAGATAGGATCACACACAGGACAAGAAAGCACCGCATGCAAAAAATACTCTACTATACCTCTCACCACTAACACACCAGAGATGCCTTTAGTAAGGTCTGTAATCTGCTATACCATGATCAGTAAACACCTGTAGAAGAAATGCCCTAGCACAAAGTACACATGGCATCCGTAGCACAATTTTCTTTGTGGTTCTCCACAAGATAAAAATGTCACAACATTTTCTCAAAAGTCCAGCCCACTTTTACTCAGCTTTTTCTATATTTCTGGTAGCCTTGCCTGATTACTGCCTCATGATGTGACTGAAAGCACATGCACCTTAAGTATTGACGAACGCTTGCTTACATGGAGTCTATCTTAGCAACGAGCAGCACTGTACACCAGCAGGATAGGTGTGCATGCCATTTCTGTAAAAAACATTGTCTTCACTGCCAACATGTGTACATGTAACATCAAACAAAGGCTTGATTTCAAGAATTCACGACTGCGCCTCCCGCGTCAGCCGCTCTGCCGATCCCTCTATAGCGACATAGCGCCCCGATATCTTTACTGAGGTTGGCCGCCTCGGCAGTGCTAGCCTCTGTAATAAAGCGCTGGCGAACAGATTCACAAATGCAGACAAAGTCTGAGTGGTGCACTCACGAGATTATATCAGCCTCTCTACAAACTGTAGATGCGACACCACCGATCATCGGCCATGGGTTGAGCACTGTCTGACCTCCGGTGACTTTGGTACCAGCTTCTTCAGCTAAGTCCTAAGAAGCAAAAATTTAAAAAAGGCCAGAGGAAAGAAATTCAAGTTCAAACACCATCACAGTCACAAGTTTCACGATGAGATTCAGTCTCTAATAAATGCAAAAACTTCAACGGTGTTCAATACTATGAAATAGTCAAAGAAATAGACGTACAGGCACCGTCTGCATGGTGTGTATCTAACTGAGGAAATTTGTACTCAAGAATATAAAATTTGTAATTGAGCAGAGCAAGTGTGATGGTACATTCTCATGAATGGCGATTCCACATTTTGCTTCTCATGTCCATTAGCAAATATGTTGCATTCAATCATAATTCTTTTGAATGAAATGAACTACTTTACCCTGATACCCTTGATGAGAAGGGGCACCACAATGTCCCTCTGTTTTGCAGTAAGCTTGGTGCTCACGGCCATCACCATCAGCATGTTGTCGCACCGAGTCACTCCAAGAGCATAAAGGTCAGAAAGCACGTTCGCACATGCTATTTTGCCCTGTTTAGATGTGGAAAGAGAAGATTAGACACATTATTATAACAGCATTGGTTAGTTTCTTTAGCAATTGTTTACTATAAGACGCGATACAGATAAACAAGAAGAAAAAGCCCACAGGAAAGAAGTCAAGCTGGCATGATGAACAAAGGCAGTTAGTCAAGAAACTCCATAAAGTTTCTTGGCCACTGACAACATGCTTTGATGGGCATTTCATGGTATTTAGTAGTTCTACATTTAGTAATACCCCAGCAGCATAAGCAAAAACAAGACAAATCGCTTGTAAAAGAAATACTTTGGTGACTTCATAATTTTGAAACTGTATGTGCCTTTCGTAGCTGAAAAACGATTGTTAGTATTATTACTGATTGCTATAAACATGTGGTACCAATTCAATGAAAAGGAAAATTGCAGGACACTGTGATTAGACTTGTATTCTGTAAAACTTACAGCTATATAAGGATCATCGACGGATGGATAGAAGTAATCGATAGTTTGAACCAGGGAAAATCCAGAGTCTCCAAGAGGGACAACACTGGAATCCATGCCAATATCTGCAAGATAAGTTGAAGCAGTGTTCAAGATGATAGTACTAACAGAAAGTGGGACAAAAGTGTAGTGATGGACATTTACCATGCTTCCAGTGCTGACTTAATGCAACACTGTGGATTACTTGTACATATCTGCAATCTTCTATAACGCATATCTGCCGTTGATTGCAATGGCACGTCGACCATAAAAAATACAGGATTTAAATCGGCTGCATTGCATTGAATTCCCACTCTGATGTTGGCAAGGGCCTTTTCTTCTTCTTACTGCTGCCTGTGTAGCAGCAGCGAGTGAAAGTTACAGTGCTCAACTAATGTTTACATAATATCAAGCCAGCTGCAATTTATAAATACCCTTAATGAGCACCGCAAAGGTGCACTTGTGCTTTTCAAGTCATCATGTGCATGCACGCTCTTGTGTACAAAATCATCTGTAGACTTCTACCTTAGGTCAGCGATGCCTCTCACATCCACAGATACAAATGTTCCTTCTCACACAAACATGCACTGATGACAAGCTTTTATTGAGTGCCACAGCTCTGTCAAGAAAAATACTCCCTTATTTCTTAAAGCAGTTGTACTTCATGGAGTTGTGGTCATGCAATCACGGTAACTTCAACCTGCCACCTTGCCACGTAACTTCATTACCGTCCCGTGGCCAACTGTGGTGTAACACAAAGCGCGAAGTGAACACAGCGTTGAAAAGCGCCGTCACCAACACACACGCACCGATCTGGGTTCCCTCGGGGTGGTGCGACACTGTTTGCTGCGATCCGCTGGCTCCCATCAGCGAATCGAGCAGCCTATTGAGCACACCCTGGGGAACCTTGCAACCTCATCCTTTCATGTCGGCCAGGCCCAGGAGCCGGAACTCCGGCTCGAGCCCATGCTCGGCGTTGTTGAACGGCCGGTAAGTGACTACCGAGCCGCTGGTACCCCGTCGAACGACGTACCGCCGGCCGGCGGCATTGCTGTCACCGCTCATCGTTGCAGGAAAACCAGCTAGACCCCGACCTACGGGTGGCCACTTCCTTTCAATCCTGCGCAGAAAGAATGAATCGTTTCCTACGTTTCCTATCAACGCACATCCGTGTTTGAGTTGGATGTGGTCGCAACCTCACAGCTCCTCGTGCAGCACGTTGAAAAGGTCCCACTTGCCTGCTGGAGTTTCTGAGCAGCTGTCGGCCGCAGCTCCAATATCGACCTATGTATGCTGCTTTCATGGGCTCTTGCCGCTTTCTTTCTTACTTGTTTCGCAACTTTGTTCGCAGGTCCTGTAAATTAATAGTGCGTCTATTCGACCCAGATAAGCGAAATCGTTTTGCCGCCTCGTCGCCCTCTAGAGGCTAAACCTCAAAAATTTGAAAAAAAAGTTTTGGTAACCTCCGAGAGTCAAAACGCGCAAATCTCAAAGGCAATGTAATTTTTGGCTGACTAGCGCCACATTACGTCATTAATAAATAGCAAAAGTCAGAAAATTTGTTAACTTATTAATTATTGTACAACTAGTTAAGGAGTAGCTCTAGCTTAATAAGTACGTACTTATTTTTATATACGTGTGTCTTTAGCTTATATTGAGCTAATACACAAGTAATACAAAAATTGTACCCGTAAGCGACTACAGCGCTAATGTTTAAGCAGCGGCAGTATTTTATGACATAGAGGTTTGTTTGAGTGGGGCACCTAGTGTTTTCAGCTCTCGAGAATCGGCGGGAAAGATAAACACATGGAGGATAAACAAGCGCCTCTGCGAGCTCCTTGAGAGATAAAACTTTGTTGGAGAGGTAGGCGATCACCGCAGGATTGGCTAATAACGGAACGCCGTGTTACGGCGAAGGTTATCCGAACACCGCTAAGGTTACGAGAAACATACCCCACATAGGTAATTTATTTCACGCGGAGTCCACTCTACATATTTATGCCATCTCCAGCTGGCCACATCATCGACGGAAAAGCAGTTGAAGCCACCGAGAATATCGCATGGGATTATGTGTATGTTGATGTGGTGTTCTTTATTAAGGTCACATTTCTGCTCTTGTAACACACGCGCTAAATAGCTTATAAGCTCAAGTATCCCTTTACGGATGATCTCAGCTCTTCGATATCGAGCGGAACGGTGATGCCCAGAGTGTTTCCGTTGTCCGGCTGCTTGACGAGTTCCTGCACATATGTCTCGGGCAACTTGTGTTCGATCGCTCCGGCCACGATGACGGCCTTGTAGAAGAGTGAAGGCACACTTTTGTTCCCAGCTTTTGTGTGTCCGTAAACGTATGTCCGGCAGACCACTTCTTCTCCGGATGACAGCTTCACGGTCACGTCAACACCTTCGTAGTCGCTCTCCTGTCTGTGTACAACAAGAAAACAGGGTTGCCTATACAAATTATTATCAAACAGCACTCAGCATATCTACCAAACCTCCGTGAATAAAGCTCATGGGGTCCAGCGTTGTGATTAAGTTGCTAGATCTTGTTGGCGCCATTCCATGAACTTGCTCGAAGGAGTTAATGGTGATCAACAAATTCTATCTATAGTAGGCCAGACTTAATCGCGACTGAAAGTGCCATTGTGACACCGGTAAACAAATAACTTAAATGTCTTCCCTTTTTGAAACTTCTAGACACGTTTTACTAAGGCACCGTGACATCTGCTCAAGAGCGTGTACTTTCTTCTTCTTTTTTTTTCGGGGGGGGAAGGGGGGGGGGGGGGACTGGTCTTGGAACCGAGAGAGCTTATCATTTGGTCGAATTAACGGAAGATGGAATCATCTGCACGCGGAAGCAAGCAATTAAGGCACAACTTTGAAAACAAGAATATTACCGCGTTGTCAGTCTGCAACGCTAGCAACAGTTTTTTTTTTTCCCTCTTTGGACTTACTGGTCTAGTTTGTGAATGTCCTCTTTCTGGATTGTCCATATAACACCGTGCGTGATTCTTCCGGCACTCTTCTGCAGTGCAGCGCTGGCACCTCGCCAGCTTTCAAAATAATCGAAGAAGTCGATGTGGTAGCCCTGTAAATGGTATTTTCATTTCGTGTTATTTGTAGCATATTTTATACATGGCAGTACATAGAAGAATGTTGTACACCTCTAAAACACGGTGCGTGATTATTCGGTGATGGGCACTATCTATCTATCTATCTATCTATCTATCTATCTATCTATCTATCTATCTATCTATCTATCTATCTATCTATCTATCTATCTATCTATCTATCTATCTATCTATCTATCTATCTATCTATCTATCCTTCGAGACCCATAGCTACGTAATTTGTTGGAAGAAAAGGCGGTTCACACTGTATTTCAAACCGAAACGCAAATTCCTCGGTTCTTGCATTGCTATAATGGTTAGCTCACATGTTCATAGGAGCCTCCAGGACTGATAATCACCGTTCTCTGACTACATATATGTTAAAATAGTGTTGCAGGGCTCCCGTTAACTCCACGAACACAGGTTGATCTCGTTATAGAAAAATAAAGGTCAAAGTGCCGTGTTTGAATGTCTCATCGAAACCCCAAGTCTGCGGTGTCACGGATTTCAGAGTTCTTTCTTGCTTTTCTTTCTTTTTTTTTCTGTACTTAGTCAAGTTTCCCGCATATCTCTGGCCCAGAAAGTACCTAGCACAGCGCATTGACACCGCGTTTTTTTTTTAACAGATAAAGCATTATACAATGAAGTCTCGTTCATACGACCCCGCTTAATACGTTTTTCGGGATTGGTTTGTCCTCCCCTGCCAACATGCCCGTAGGCGCAGTGCATTTTCATACGGTGGTTACGATTTCAGTATTATGCATATTATTTTCCTGCTCCCGTGAAGATCGTATCAACGAGATTTTGCTGTGAATACGCCCTAGGAGGCGCTACTGATATCTATGACGTCACGGGGAGTTAGTGCGGGCATTTTGTGGCGGCATTGTCATCTGTGCTTTCTTTTCGCGCGCTTCTAGCTTACATTTTCTTTGTTCTTATTTTTTCAGTGTTGTGAAAAGAAAGGCAACTTATTAATACGAGCAAAACTTGCGTGTAACGGGCGTACGTCGTCTGTACTACAGCGCCTCTGGAAAAACGCTCGTCTCACCTCAAGTTCACCGATGTCGAAATACTTGGCCGTCGGGTTGCAGATGTGTATGCGGCGCGACCACATGTTGCTGGCGTAGGCGAAGTACAGAATTTCGCCCGGGTTGCGACAATGCTTGGTTGACGAAGGCATGCTAGCTTTTACACGCCGCGTGCCTGCGAATGCGTCAGAGTCACCGTTTCAGGGTAGTTATACGTACGTTCTGTGGGGCTTTCGTTTGAGGGTCAGGAAAGACGACGTGCAGTGCCGATATAGGCAACGTACGTGGCTGCCTCGGTTGAAACGGGATACGCAGCCGGTTTTACCAGCTGCAGTGTTTCCGCTCGCGCGTACGCAAAAGGACGTACGCTCTGCGCACAACATACATGTACTACTTGCACTAACAAAAATGGAGGAACTATATAGGCCGCAGGGTTCAGATTCGATCTTACAGCTAAATTTTTGTAACTTGTTTTCATGTCAACAAAATTGTAGCCTTACCCCGAAGTTAAAAAGACGACCCATCAAGGTGGGTTAAAGAAAAAAAGAGAAGGGGGGGGAGGGGGCTGCGTCGCGTATGCATATTGGGGCATATGACGACTACGAAAATTAATTCGCATCAATGATGACATGCAATGGTTGGAATTTAAGTCCCCATTCCCAGCGGCATAGCCGGGAACTTGTGCCATACCAGCATATATATGGGATGGGGTACATGCGTTTCGTTTCGATCTCTTCAATGGTCACGACTCCACGCGGGGGCTATTCGCTACACGTGGTCGGGTGCACGCTTTCCCGCACATAGGTCACGCGGTATCGTGTGCACCACTCCCCCCACTGTACGCTGCCTTTCTTTTTTTTCTCAAGGCCATCCGGCAACGAAATATGGCACGAGGAGTTTTAATTTAGCTGTGTAAGAGCATTTTTCTTTTCATTTTTTTTCGCTTAGCAGTGCTAGCCAGAGTCTGTCGATAAAGCTATAACACACAATTTTATGTGGAAGCTAGGTGATGTGGAAGCTATAACGCACAATTTTATGTGGAAGCTGGGTGATTTTAATGTATGGGACAATAAAGACCGGCCAGAAAAGAGGGATGAGTCACAAGATTCAAGGCCAAATTTGTGACGGTAATAACAGTAATTTCGGAGATTTCACGTCCTAAAACCACGATATGATTGAGAGAAGCCATATAATAAAGGGCTCCGGAAATATCGGTTACCTGGGGCTACGTTGCGCAGTACAGGCCTCCAGCATTTCGCCTGCACCGGCCGCCCCACGTACGGCCGGGATTCGATCCCACAACCTCTTGGTGAGCAGTCCAGTGCCATTGCAGACCACCGTAGCGTGGTAACTAATGATGGTGGTCAATATTATAATGGAATATATCCTGAGATTCGAGAATTGCTAGCGGCTCGGATAGGATAATTGGGTTAATAAAGGGTGGGTAGGGGGGGGGGGGGGGAGGAATGCGGGCAAACGAGGTGTTTTTCGATGCGATGCAGAAGAAAGGACTAGAATGGATTTCATTGGTGCGCTACGCTGGCAGGTGATAAGAAACTACACGCAGCTCTGATGAAACTCGAGAAAGGCCAGGAGCGAACGAAATATCACAGTTAATTATAGTCAATGTCTGATTAATGATTGTAGAGCTAAACATCCTGTGGAGTTCCAACACACGACCTTCTAAGACTCGAAGCCAGGACTTAATTGAAGGAGTCAAACACCGATATACTAGGATCTAACCCAGGGCCTTCTGGGTCTCGTAGACCTTGGTATGCGTTGAAGACAAGACCTTGCACGCGTATGCAAGGCTTTTGTATTCGCGACTCTTCGAGAGGCTCTGCAACACTTTTCGAGCGTAGTCAGAGAACAGCACCGATCAGTCGTTGGGGTTTCCGTGAACGTGTGAGCGAATAATAGTAGAGCTGTACACCGCCTACTACCCTTTCAACAAATGACGTCACAAGGGCACGTACCGACCACGCAAAGCTAGCATTGGCGATTTCATGATCGCGGAGAGATCCTCAGAATGTCAAGCGATGTAGTCCGTGCTCCTATTACAGTGGCATAATTTATTGAAAGAAGGGTAGGCGGTATCGAGTTGTATTCAACGTTTTTAGATCTAAAAACGTTGGTTGTATATCAAACAACTTCACCCACATGTTCACAAGATCGAGGACTTTTAGTCTCCACCGGCCGTTTTGTGAGGTCACTTCGGGATATTTTTGCAATGTATTTTCAAGTGAAATGGATAGAACAAGTCATCCGCGTTGATAAGTAGTAAATACAAACGATGTGTAATTAACGGGGTCATTCAGTGGCGCTTCAAATGTGTTATATCGTAACGCGACAAAAATGCGTTTATTTAAACGTCGCTGACGATTACAGCGCCGAGTTGTGTGAAGCGGCCATATTTTGCACAGTTCCGAAGTCCCGCGTACGAATACTCCTACTGGATCTTCAATAAGTCTTTCTGCCAAGCCGCGTGCAACGTGCTCGACGTTTCTGTCAGCATCTGCGTCTGTGGTCGCCGGCCCACCGGTAGGATTTTAGACTCGGTGTTGTATCTACAGCCCACTTCGCGATGGCTCCCAAAAGGAACAACATGGTTCCCAACGGCCACTTCCACAAGGACTGGCAGCGCTACGTGAAGACGTGGTTCAACCAGCCGATGCGCAAGAAGCGACGCCACGCACACCGCGTGAAGCGTGCCCGAACCATCGCGCCGAGGCCCGTGAAGGGTTGTCTGCGGCCCGTCGTCAGGTGCCCGGGCTTCAAGTACAACACGAAGCAGCGTCTGGGCAAAGGCTTCTCCCTGGAGGAGTTGAAGGCAGCCGGCATCGCCAAGAAGGTCGCCCGGACCATCGGCATCTCCGTGGACTACCGGCGTCGCAACAAGAGCGTCGAAAGCCTGCAGCAGAACGTCCAGCGTCTCAAGGAGTACCGCTCCAAGCTGATACTGTTCCCGCGCAAGGCTTCCAAGCCGGCCAAGGGCGACGCGTCGGCTGAGGAACAGAAGCTCGCCACGCAGTTGCGCGGTGTCATCATGCCGCTCAAGAGGAGCGTCCACCGTGAAAAGCCACGGGTGCCCACTGAGGAAGAGAAGAAGTACAGCGCCTACGTTCACCTGCGGCAGGCGAAGGCTAAGGCACGCCTTTGGGGCAAGCGGGCAAAGAAGGCACGCGAGGCAGCGGAGAGCATGGAGGCACAGGCACCGAAGAAGGGCTAGTGTGTGCTTTTGTATGAATAAACTGATGTCAAAAAGAAAAATAGCGTTTGGTGGCTTTCATCACGTTTCGCTCTGATGGCTGCATAGTACTGCATGCTTGATCGTCAAGATCATTGATCAAGGCTTTCATTGGGGCTAAGTTGGAGTGACATACATATTTTGTACAGCGTCTGAGCACACACAGGAACGTGAAACAAGCACAGGCGCTGAGGGGCTTATCTGTACTCGTTTCACTTATGTCCTTGCGTACCAAATTTATGTGCCGTATTAAATTTAAGTGTTTCAGATAACTACTTTGATTTACCTTTGCAAATACCGACATGCATATCTTCAAGGAGTTCGTAGAATGAACACTCCTTTTATAGTGAGACCATGTGACAAGCGTCTTGAAAGATGACCATCATTCTAGTTGAAGAGGGAAGTTGAGGTGTGCTCACAACCATTGAAAGCCGTTAAAAACTCCTACACATACGAAGTAACATGAGGGTCGTGGTTGGTATCACATTCAAGAATGGACACCACGAGCATTGGTAGCACTAGTAATATGTTAATGTATCGAGCAAATATTAATACAATTTAAATACACCACGGTACACTGTAAAGTTGGCCTCTTTGAAGAAAGTAGGTAAGTTACATACACTTAAAGGTCGCCATGGTCTTTGGTGAGTGCTTCATTGGCTTATAACACAGGCTGTGGCCCAGCAAACTTGTTTTGTATGAGGAAGTCCTGCAATAGAAGGCTTAGTGGTGTTGTGGCACTCTTGATGGTCCCATCGGATCTACCGTGTTTCCTCATGCCGCAAGCACAGCCAAACATGTATGCAACAAACAGTTTATTAGTACATACATACTATATCACTTCCTTCTTTAAATCGTACACATTCATAAATTCAAGTATCCATTCACGTATGATCGGAGCTTCTCAATGTCCACTCCTATGTTGCTACCCTGCACCTTGCCATTGTCGGGGATCTTCACCAGTTCACATACATAACTGTCAGGCAACTTGTGTTCAAGTGCTCCAGCTACGATGACGGCTTTGTAGAGGAGTGAGGGCTTATTTTTCTTTCCAGGATTTGATGTAAGGTAGAAGTACGTCCGGCAGACCACTTTGTCCCCAGATGGCAGTTTCACCGTTACGTCAGCTGCTTCATAGTCCTTCTCTTGCCTAGATTCAAACACAGAAAGTACAGGAGGGGCATTACTATCTAAAGAATAAGGAGCAGGCAGTGCTATAACCAGTTCTCACATATTTCCTGGACCAAGTAAAGCTTGATGTGACACATTTTTGAGTTGGCTCTCAATGTAAATTTCTGTGTGTTACCAACAAGAAAAACCCAACTTCTGTTCAAGTACCTTGCTTAAATGTGTAAGGCAGCGTCCCCATGTACGCACAGAAAGTATACATCTCGTCCTACATACAGTATGTCATAAACTGTATTTGGCTAGGGCATGATGTGTGTGATAAGGGTTTTTGTTTCAAGACATTTTCATGTCATTCATGCTATATGAAATGCTCTTCATGGGTGTGTTGCTTTTTCTGTAATGATGCAATGATCTAGACCAACACTGGGATGACAAGGCAAATGGGTGAGCGAACATAATTTAAGGATTCTCTATGTCCAGTTATATTTCAGTTAAGCATTAAAAAGCCCATATTTTCATACGAGTAATGTTTCCGGGACTGTGTTTCCTGCTAGTATGAAACAACAATCAATACTATGTGTCTGCAAGAGCAGCTGACCCTCGTAAGGACTCCCAGCTTTTACTAATGCCATAACCGCATGCAGTTGTCCCATTACTTAAGTTTACTCTGCAAATAACCATATTCCTTTCACTGGCTCACCAGTTTTTCCAAACATTCAAGTGAGCGCCTACTTATAATGTAACTGTTTCTAAAACAGGCTGTGGATATAAGTGAGGATATATAAAAAGGTGGAGCAAAGTACTGCACTGACAGGCCTAGCTATGGCGGTCTCGCACTGTCACGGAATATTGTCGATTTTAAGCATGTGATAAGGGTTATACACCGCATGTTTTGTTGACAAAATGTAAGTGTGCAGAGCCCAGCATGATGTGTAGTCCTGGAAGTTTGCCATTGAAGAGTGGGTGTAGGCAGTGTGCTATATTTCCAACTGTTGGAAGCAATTTACATACAATTACCATTCGGCGACTCTGTCCCGTGGTAGTTATAGTTTCTTGTAGTTCACATCATTTAAATGTTCAC
This sequence comes from Hyalomma asiaticum, assembly GCA_013339685.2. Taxonomy (NCBI): domain Eukaryota; kingdom Metazoa; phylum Arthropoda; class Arachnida; order Ixodida; family Ixodidae; genus Hyalomma; species Hyalomma asiaticum. The sequence continues at coordinate 21,582,767 of CM023491.1, read as the reverse complement.
GAGATAATGTGGTGCCTTCAACTATGTGAGGAAGAAGTAATGTAATGAAATGAAACTCGGGGCAGATAAAATATGTCTTCTTTGTGCTACATTTCAGTGTGAACCTGTACCAGCACGGCCTGTACACTGCGTTAGAAGTAGTATATGTCGCTGGTCACGTGCACTGGCTGAAAATTTGCCCCACACAGGAATAACAATGCCAGTGACTGTGAACACGTCACTGATGCACACACATCAACTGATTTGGTGTTAACACATGCAGAGATTGCTACGTGGACACTTCAGTAACTACCTACAGCTATTTACTGCTTTTTAGACTTACCTGTCAAGGTTATGCAAGTCCTGCTTTGGAATTGTCCATACAACACCATGCGTGGTACGTTCAGCACTTTTTGTCAGTATGGCAGCAGCACCCTGCCAGCTATCAAAGTCGTCCACAAAATCAACAAAGTAGCCCTGCAAACAGTGACATGCACACAGCAAGTTTTACCACACATCGCCATGTATGGCCATAATACTGCACCATAGCGTAATTTTCTTGATTACCCATATTTGTTTGGGAAAAGGTTTCAGCTGAGTCCTGCGGGCAACTAAATTTTCAGCCAGCAATGGTGTGTGAATGAAGCAGTTTGAACTGAAACGAATTTTATTTGCAACAATGAAACAATGTTGTGGTAGACCACGAAAAAATACGATTGAACTGCTCGACAATAACCTGGCCGCTATTGCAAAACGCAGAGACTTTTGGTGTAAACAAGTGTTTCTGACCGATTTCCATTTAAAAGCTGCGAACTACCACCAGCCTAGGAAACCGCCATAAATGAGTTGTTTAGCTGGCTAATTTAACTATACAGATATAATTATGCTGGAAAATGTACATAAGGGAAGCGAAGGGAAGAGGCCAATATGTTTAGATTATATGTGTGCTACATATTATATAGGGATACATATAGCGGGTGTAGACTAACTTCCTGAAATAATATCCTGGCTATGCCCCTGAACATGACACGCTGTACAAATTGCTTTTCAAGCAAAGTTCTTATAAGGTGTGTATTGACAGGCACTTGTCCCAGGTTTACATGTGCTGGTGGTACATAGCATCTCTTAATAAGCGCAATGAAACAAACAGCAGTAGCAATCAGTCACAATAGAGACTGCGCAATAGGACTGATGTAATATGGGCATCTGTAGTCTATCACTTACCATAATTGAAAACAAAAATCCAGGGTTCACCTTTTTGTCATGAAAAAGTGTGGGGCATCAGCTTTGGACACAAGCAGTGCCAAAACACTGGGTCTTATACCACAAAGCCAATGGAATGAGAGGAGGAGTTTATTTCTCAGTGCAAAATACTCGGATTCCACATCAGCAACATAAATGCCCATTTTAAGGCACACGCAACCATCTAAACTGACAGAAACAGCGTACATTGCCCTCCAGGTCACACACATGGCCACAAGTGCCTTGAACAGTCGCAGTGGGCTGAAGCTATGTGAATACAGCACACTTATTTGAAACTGCTGGATATACCTTAGCTGGACACTCAGACTGCCGCATTGCCTCTTGGTCAGGGTGGGGTTCCCAGTTTTCCCTTGCCGCATAGCTGAGCCAGCCTGACACCACAAGGTGGTGTTGGGCAGCCACAGCAGACCGTCTGCTGAGGAGGTTTTGTCATCTATTCAGCCTGCGTTCCTGAAACGCTGGGCTCACATCATGACGTATCATGACCAAGCGCCTCCAAATGGTGGATCCTTCCCAACCAAATGGCACGAGATCGTGCTGTTGTACCTAGTGCTGGTAAAAGCAAGAAAAACTGTACATTTATTTGTGGGTACCCCACTGGAAGCAGCACAGGGGTTTGTTCAATAGACATCTGCCACGCTTTATCAAAGCTGACCCTTTATTGGTTTTGTAATACCGCATGCGTTGAACTGCAAGCACCACGCGTATATATGTAATAAACATGTAAAACAGTGCCGTATTATTGGGACCAGGAATGTATACGCCGTCTGCAGTCTTAGTCACAGATCTTCAACGTTACAACTAATATTATGAAAATTAATATGATTATGATAACTAATATGATTACAACTAATATCATAACCTGGAGCCTTCCCATTACATCACAGTTATTATCGCACGCGCTCAAGTCGAGTTGCAAACTCATACAGACGTGTGTGTGTGTGTGTGTGCGCGCGCGCAATCTATCCGTGTACCTGAACCAGCCTGAACTGCCTGCACCTTGTCTCGGGGTGGGTGCACTCACCTCAAGTTCCCCGATGCCGAAAAACTTGGCCGTCGGATTGCGGATGTGCACGCGATGCGACCACATGTTACTGCCGTAGGCGAAATACAAAACATCGTCCGGGCTATGTGTCTTTGCTACCGACGAAGTACTCATGCTGGGATGGGTGGCGATGTGTACTGCGGGCGTCCGCGACGAAAACGCTAAGAGACCGCCGTACCTTCGGACACTGCGTCCGGCTGAACGGAACAGAAACCGACACTGCGGCGACAGACAGCGGAGAAGTGGATGACACATGACACGTAGCGGCAGCCGCTTTTTATTGCGGTACGTTGCGTACTTTGACCGCACCGTGCACAGCCCTTCGCATAAGACAAACACACAAAAAACGTGATCGCTGCAGAATAATCAAAGCGCTCGGATTAGAATACGCGAGGGATCAACCGGCGGACCGACGCCCCTGGTATTCATCGAGGACAGTCGTAACCCAGCAACTGCATACACGTGCAAATCGTCGAAGGTGGTACCGTAGGCGTGAGCATGAATCGTTGCGGTACGAAGCAGTTGGACCGGTTTAGGCAAACAACGGGTCACTTTATTTTCTTCGTCTTATTTCCTCCCCTGGGAACTTGGCTGATCAACAATGGACTGCCACGGGGAAGAAACGCGACGACGCTACAGAAAAAAGAGGAAAAAGAGCGAAAGCAGAAAGCACACAAAGTGAGAAATTGCCCCTTCGTTTTCGAGGCAAGGACGACGGCACAAAGCGGCTTCCGTCGTCTGCTGCGCGATGAAAACTAGATTATAAAATTTATGCAGTCGTTCCAGGTACGGCTATCTTAACATAAAACGCTTTTCCAAATGTCCTTCATGGGTTTAGAACTTAACATTATGTGGCGCCATCTCTTAGTAAAGTAATAAACAAATTTTGCGTAAAACAATTGTGTGTTAAAAATAGTGTATATGTGCATTAAGAGGTGGCGCTGCAATTTGTTAGTGTTGCAAAATCGGTGCTATTTTGCGGTGGAGTGCTTTGGATGTAGTTTTTGAACTAGGTTCATCACACAGTCTTGAGAGCGAGAGAGGAGAGCGAAGGGACGTGATGCGACGAGAGCCGGCGTACCCGTCATGCAGAGCGCGGCGACTGCTTTTCTCAAGTCAGCTGTGGTCGTCTGCAAGGCCTAATCGCGGCAGCGCCATATAATCTATCTGGTCCGGATAACGGCGGCCCGAATGTGTGAGTTTCTTTGCGCCCTGCTTGTCTAATCTCACTCCTCTTTATCCTCTCACGCGCCTGCGGCGCAGCCTTCCTTCTCCTCCGCGTGCCAAGCTTTAAACAACCATTTTCGCAGTGCGCGGTTTGTTTGCTCTCGCTCCTCGCAGCTCGCGCGAGTTTCTGTTGCTTCAGTTTAGCTTTGTGACATCGGCGTGCTGCGACTCGTTCGCAAGATGTGCTTCGGTGCCTTGTGCACTAATCGAGCAGTCAGCGTGACGTCTATCTGTCGAGAGAATCCCGACGTGACAGCTCCTTTGCTTACAGTTGTATGGCTTGCTGTGCTATACTGTGCGTGTTGTATTTTCGCCAACGGCGCGGACGCATTGTCGAAAAGGTCGAACCGGAATCGCTCAATGCTTCCGCCACTGCCCGACGCCGCATCGCGGCACACCTGAGAAAGCCTCGACCTTTTTCTTTTGCCCGAACAAAATCAGACTGGTTTCACACGTATTTCATATTTTGTTGTAACGTGTTAGAGGTGAATCATGTCTGTATGGATACGCCGATCTCTGTTCAGAGTGGACGAGTGTGTAGCTGTCGCGCTCTTTCGTCGACTGTCACAAAAACGTCAGGCTTCGCTTTCGCCAACAGTGACAGCAGCAGGCAGCTTATTTATGGGGCAATATAATTCAGTGTTGTTGAGGGAAATTGTATTCGAAGTTTTGGTCATCAATTGGTGACAGCTAGCGTACGCTGGGAGGCACTGCGTTGAGGACGTTTTCGCACTTCATTGTAGTTACATATTGTTTCTTTTTTTCTTCGTACAATTAACTAACATCCCTTCGAGCATAAAAACTTAATAGTCGCACAGAGCACGTACGCGTTTTTGACATCGTACTGACATCGTACTGACGACATATGACGGGAACCGTACTACGCTATCGCACGGATTTGACCCTGACATTCTACCTCATATTTTCTTCATGAATTCTGTAACAGCCTATCTTGGACCATTGTTTTGGCTTTGAGCGCCTCTAAAGGTGAAAGGTCCGGCTCGGCTTGTCACTTGGTCTCAAGAGTTTGCGAGAGGGCCAGTGTTACCGTTAGTTTCATCATACAACATGTTCGAAAGTCGGAATCGCCTTGCGTCAGCTCTACGCGGAGAAACGAAATTGTTTCGTTCGGCAATAATGGAGGAAACATTTGTGTGTGTGTGTGTGTGTGTGTGTGTGTGTGTGTGTGTGTGTGTGTGTGTGTGTGTGTGTGTGTGTGTGTGTGTGTGTGTGTGTGTGTGTGTGTTTAGCGAGGGATAGTTAAAGCATCAGATTTATTCAGGTTTATTTATTACTAAAGTTTACGTGATATATCGAGGCACTGTCATGTAAATCACCAGCTCCGATATTTTGTAACCAGACATAGTACGTGGCTGTAGTATGTGGAGATTTATATCCGTGATGCATCTAAACAGGAGCCCTAGTAAATTTTATGTTTTTGAAATTCCAGAACGCTCATATTTCTTGGACATCGCTTTGGTAATACGCAATCTACGACCTCCTTATTTTTCCCCTGTGCTTCCATAAGTGAGTAAACTGATATACAAAAAATTGAAATTTGGTAAACAAACAAATAAATCAGTCAAAGGGAGAATGATTGGTGGTATTTGGACGCGCAAATTCTCATATTTAGGAGAAAAAAAAAAGAGTAAGGTTAACAAACAGCTAGATTTACCCTCGACGATGCAGTAATTAAGGTGAATTCGTAATATACTCGTTTATTTTTACGCTTAATTGCAAGCGGCGTCGCGTACATCGCTAACCGCGAGGTACAGTTAATTAACAGTTTTTATAAGTCGCCAATCAACTATTGTCGTTTGTTTGAAAAGTGGTCACAGCTTAGTGCAGGTTCAAACCCTGGAAGATACTGTTCGGGATGTTGGCATAATTTACCAGTAATGCTTAGAAAGAAGGAGATAATTAAATAGTTTATTTAAAGAGCAGACAATTATTGCCATTCCCAGGTGGGCAGTTGTTCCATAAGATCCGGTTCAGAAGCATCCACCCCGGCCTGTGCACCAAATTTGGTGCATTAGCGTTCAATAAATTTCAAGATTTCATTTTCAAATAAGTTTACTTGCAACAGTGCAAATAGGTTAACATTGCCGTTTAGCAGGTTCCAGACGAAACGTCATGTCGAATTGAGGTACGTACACGTAACGACAAAGTACATATTGATAAAAGGTTAGCAAATTAGTTAATAAAAACAAAAATAACCTTCACGTCAAGAGCCCTTACTCAGGCATGTTAGCGTCACCCATGCATTATGCTCAACTTAAGTGAAACGAGGGTCACATTGTTGCTGATTTCATAGCATATGTGCCGTGGGTTTTATTTCTGTTTCAATTCGAATACAGATTTAATGAAACTCGTCTATAATGAATTCGACGCTTCATCCTACTACACAGCTAGTTGAGACGGTCAGCACTTGCATGACGAACGTCACTCAACATCCAGGTAGTTGCACTTCATAGGAAAAAAAAAAAAAGAAAAAGCATCGCTTGTTAACGTTTTTAAATTAGTAACGTTTGCGCATTCGTCGGTACTGTGTCGCTGAAGCACGTCAGCACTGCGAAGTCACGTCCGCCTATGAGAAATGGTGAGAATCTAGATGTGTACCGACTCCTTTCTTCCAGAAACCTTTTTTTTTTTTTATTTATGTACGTCGTTCTGCCCGTCGCCTTGGCACCAGTGACATATATGAAGTTCTTTGAGGAGCATTTCAAGTTCGCCACCCAGTGGAATTGGCAGTTATTTAGATAAAAGAAAAAAAAAAAGAACAAGACCAAATCTCAAGTGAGGAGGACGTGTGATGGGTTACATGTGATAGATATGATGTCGAAACATAAGACTAGTATACAGACAGGAGCCAATTTCCTCTAAGGATAATTAATGAAAATCAATCAAATGGAAAACGGTACCCACTGCCTTGGGCATGCGGGCGTACGCCATACGTGAGAGAGAGAAAGAAAGAAGAAAGAAAACCACGTGTGGCCCGTAATGGATATGGTTGAGCCATTCCACGATAGTGAGGGCTGTTTTTTTTTTTTTTAATGAGCTAATAAACGCGCCAGCATCCACTTGAAAGCTTTAACAGTCTGTCAGAACCTTTATAACTTTCCGAGTCAATCTTGACTATAGCTGACGAAAATGTATCTAGGATAGCGCGAGCAAAACATGGTCATAAGAAGCAGCGAGACGAGGACAGGAGGTTGCGTCCATGTTTTGCTGCGCTGTCCAAGATACCTTTTCGTCTTGAGCCATACCAACGAGCCCATTTTGCTACCCTTGACTCACATATATAAAAAAAAAAGGATATAAACCGTAAACAAGGGCGGCACTGTTGGAACAGTGGTACCGATGTGTCAGGGTCAGAACTGCTCGATAACAACCCATGTTTTGGTCGATGATGCGGCCGTGTCAGGGCCGAGCTTCGCGAAAAAAATAATGAGATGAAAAAAGAAATTAAAAAATAAGAAGTCATGCTGGCTGTAGTTAATTACACCGTTGTAAAGTGTGTCGTGCAGAGTTCTATAGATTAAAAGTCGAGCGATAACGGTGCGTTGCCGAGCAAAAAGTGAAAAAAATCGTTTTTTTTTTCTGTGAATATTTTAAAGCTTTCGATCGAGCATGCACCTAGCGACGTGGAAACGCTGGTCGTTCCTACCGATTGTTTCTTCTCCCTTCTTTATCGATTTATGCCGCTGTGTTATCGCCGGGATCGCTTCCACTGCACGGTATAGATGGAGTGATAAGATAATAATTATTACACTCGTATTCGTCAGCTTGCGATTTAAACAACTGCCAGAACGAACACCTCTCTCAGTAATCTCGTGCTGTTCATGCAAGTTTCATAATTTAATCGCACCATTTTATCTTCCCGGTTTGCTCTATGCTGCATTTCAATCCTCTTTGCAGTACGCACTGTTTGTAGTTGACCATCGATTATCTTCTGTGCAACGTGAACTGATAAACTGCACTTAATACGCCCCTTCCCTTCAACACACACACACACACACACACACACACACACACACACACACACACACACACACACACACACACACACACACACACACACACACACACACTAATACTCTACATTAACGCTACCTACTATCTAACCTTAGCCTAATTCACACTGTCATAACACAATCTTAATCACTAGCTAAACACTCCAAACTAATACACAATGTTAATATTTGGGGCACGTAAGTGCTTATTTATGACCGAACCTTTACATTAAGCAGCTCAACTTTTCCCATTTTCGCTCTTTTGATCGCGTTTAGTTAGCTAGCACCCCCCACCCTCCCTTTTCATTTTATGTTATCTCTAAAAGAAACCTTGGGAAACATTTCCCCTATTCATTTACCTTTAATTGGCTTAAGCCCGTTGTACGTCACGGTGGTACGGGCTACCCCACGTTATTTTCCTTTTCTTTCATTTTGGGGAACAAACTAGCGCGCGCACACACACACACAAAATGTGGCGAACATATAGCTTGCCATTTGGCAGCGGGCTACCGCTCATATTATATTTTTCTTTCGAACGAAATATTTCAATAATAATAATAATAATAATAATAATAATAACAAAAGGAACAAAGCTCCGGACGCAGCAGTTACGACAGCCGTTGAAAAATGTCGCTTGCGTGTTGGCTCAAAGACACGCTTCGTCCGCGCGCACGCAGCTGCTTATTTTATTTACGTTGTTTTCTTTTTCTTTCGAAATCGTGCCTTTTTTTTTTTTTTCCTGGTTCTCCGGCTGCGAAAGCACCGCTTCAGTCATATACGTTTCCCCGAAGCCGTCGCTCATAATCAGGTGCCTGCGCGCTTCCAAGGGCAACACGCACGGTACGTACAGTGATCCATAAATTGACGCCATACACACGGCTGAATAGACTTCCTCCTTGCGCCTCATTTGTAGATATTCATCTCCTCCGTGACCAGTTCTCTTTCATGCGGGCACAGACGTAGCAACTCCATCGTTTCTGTAATTCTTTGAGAAAACATTGAATCATATACCTTTAGAATATGAAGTAGAAACATTCTGACGCCACCTTCTTGTGCGTATGCACCAGTTTTATTGCTGTTGCTGTTGTTTTTAAAGACGATAGTCTTTCTTGGGATACTTGAACGGAGAAATTTTGGTCTGTCTTTCTGTTTGTCTCTCTGTCACACGATTCAGCCACCCGGCCAAAGTTTAAGCACTTGCCTGACGCCCAGCCATCTTGAACTGGTAGCTGCTTTCGTACTTGTGAACATTGTCGATCAAAAAGCAAATATTATACGCATATCTGAGGCGCAACATCAATACGTAAGTATTAGGTGGTGTGTTCCTTTACCGGAAAATACATAGATACGCAATGCTAAAGGCCCTAGTGTTTGTTAGGCTGCGCTAAAAAATGCGACGCCATGCACGAAAAAGTCATCTGCCGACGATTTGGTGCTGCCACCTGGCAGTTGCCCAGGAATTCTGCACAAGCTCATGTTTCCCGACGGCGGTGCCAGATGGCGTCCATATCTCACGCAGCGTAGTAGGGCCGGCAGAAGACTATCGTCCTTCGACGACATTTGCAGCGAAGCAGCAGATACGCGGCCACTTTTCTGCTTTTTTTTTTTGCCATCATGACACCTGTTGTGGTAGCTTAGCGGCTAGTGTCGGCCTGCGAAGCTCGAGGCCGCGGGATCGAATACCGACCACGGCAGTAACATTTTGGTGGAGACGAAATGCAAGAAAAGAAAATCGCTGTTTCACCGAAACGGCGAAGCAGTGAATGCAATAGCATGAAATTGTAATGGCTCGTTATTCCAAGTCAGACTGGCAGCTAACTCTTTTGGATACGATCTCACGTAGCTCTACAAAACGCTGGTGTAAAGGAATACGGCTGCTCCAGGGGCACTTTTCGCAGTCTCTTCGCGTTGACAGCTCAGCACGTAGAATGGTTTACGAGCCGCCCGCTGATGGCTGCCGAGATAGCGCGCGCGCCAGCAATGTCGACTGCGCGAAGTCCACAGTTGCTGCTCAAGCGACCTCCGCCCCCCCCCCCCCCTCCCCCGCGTCTTTTCATGCTCATTGAGGACGGGAGGGGCGTTTCCTCTCCGCTTCGACGACAGGCGTCCCCATCGGGGTAATGTTATCCCATGCGCCCTCCAAGCGACGGAGATGGGCCGGGCTCGTTTGATCTGTGCTTCAGCCGTGTTCGTCACCCCCATTCGCCTGCTTTTACCCGCTGGTAGAAGTTACGATGCGCGGGGGTTGTTATCAGTTTGGACTTTGTACAGGAATGGACGGCGACGGCAAAAACCCGTCGAAAGAGTCCGTATACTTGCTGGCAGCTTGAACTATAGTGGTGCAAGGCTGAACAGCGGAGATTGTGGCCGACGTAGCTTGTTCTGGCTTTTGCAAACTCGGCTGTCACGTGCTTTGTCACGTGACAGCCGAGCTTACAAAACAACCTCGAATGGTTGGGCAGCTATGCGGGGCCTAGTCCTACCCGAGAAGCACCGCACACAGGCAACAAAGGAGGTCGGCTTGCCGAGGCTAGCGGAATAACCTGACGCTGCCTCCTAGTTTTTTTCCTCCGTGGTTCTGGCGTCAACATGTCAAGTGACTACGTGTTCCATGGTTTTGGCGGGAATGTGGCACGTGACCAGCTGTGATGACGTTACGTGGTCTGAGTCGCGTGTCAAGGTCATAGGACCGCCAAAGGTTCCGGGTTCGACTGCCATTTGAGGTCCGCTTTGCGCCTTTAGGTGGTATAGGCTATAAGCGATGGCCAAGGACTCATAGGGATACTTATTATTAGTGAACGGTTAGTGATTTGCAGAGCAAGTCTCCTTACCTAAACCCAAAAGCAGAGGCTACTAACGAAAAACAACAAAAAAAAGGTGGGATTGTCCGCACCAATTCTTGAATGGAAATAACGAGTTTCTCCCTCTCTCTCTGTCGTGACACTGACCCGGACACATTAAAGAAAGAGGATTGTTGGTCTCCGCCGTCGTCATTACAAAAAGAGCACGGAGGGTCGTGCACCAAGCCGCGTACCGAAACGTTCGGTGGGTATGCGGCAATGTAATTCGGACGACGACAATTTCTTTTGTTTTTGCTTTTGTTTTCCCTCTGTGTCGCGAGCGATGCGCTGGCCTCGAAGCGCAGCAAGAGCTTCTGAATAAAATATGGGGCACGTTGTATTGTTCAGCTGACCGGACAGTGTAGAATAGGCCACGCTGCGCACGTGTCGTGCTTCCCTGCCGCACGGTTTATCGAACGACTGCATACCGCCGGTGCCTGTTGCGGCCGCTTTGCGTGTGCGGAGCCTTGGAAGTGGTAGCTGAGTCACGGCAGGAGGCTGTGGGTCATAACCGGCTTTCGTGTTTGTGCAGCCACGCGAACTGCGGCAGAAGGTACCGATCGAGGCTGTTGCACGTGCTGTGCGCAGCGAAGGGTGGTGTGTTATACAATCCTGACCCCTTCGACTTTGTTTTGTTATGCTGTATGCTGTTGTTTTATTTGGGCATAACCGATACAATGGATACTTGGTTTGCCCGCGAGGACTTAAACCTGCTTAGTACTGAGGGGGTCTACTAAGAAAGCTGTTCTTAGTAGACCCCCTCACACACACACACACACACACACACACACACACACACACACACACACACACACACACACACACACACACACACACACACACACGTATGTGTATGTATGTATGTGTGTGTGTGTGTGTTACTGTTAGTAGGATGTGTCACTCTTTTACTATCGCGAAGCTGTGTTGCTAAGTTGGTTGTTACCTTTCGTGGCTCGACTCAGAGAAGTGCGGAGGAAGCTCGCCTTTAAGAGTAGAACGAGATAGTTTTGCTGTGCTCTGTTTGCATACATTCACTGGACACATACCCGCCACTGTATATTAAAGCTTGTGAGGTTTGGGCCATATTTGTACCCTCCTGCGTATGCCGATGCTTGTTTGTAGACTCGTCGATCCTATATATATATATATATATATATATATATATATATATATATATATATATATATATATATATATATATATATATATATATATATGGTGGACACCATACCGCAAGCACAGAAAGGATTCGATGCATGTATAATCAAAGCTCCAAACATGGCGCCGCTGTCGAGACTTATGCTTGCTTATAATTCGATATGACGCCGCCAAATCGATTGCTCTACCATGTGAATGTTCTATCTCTGTCTAGCTTTAGTACTGCATCTTTCCGGACTCCCGGAGTACTTCAGCAGTCACATTCCTTTCGACCTCTGCTAACATCCGCAAAAGCGGATGGGCCTCCATGCAAGGAAAATGTGCAATCCGCATAGCTGGAACGGAGGGCTTCGAGACGAACGAAATAACTCCCCCTGTAGCACTCCGCTAAGCTAACGAAAATATTTACACCCTCGGGGCTTTGCCTTGTTAGTGGGAAAACATATCTTGCACACACTCAGTTTATTTAACGTTCTGCGCCCGCCATATCTATGCACCTGTAAAGAACGCTGGATATGTGAGGTCGATACGCAATGTACCGCTCGTATACCTGTACGTTAAAGCTAGGAAATGCGCGCAAGATAACTCGAAGACGATTGCCCTTGGGGATCGAGATAAATCCTCTACAGTGTGCACGTTTTTCTTATAGAGCGCATGTAAGGTGCAGTTTGTTTTCCTTCCGTTGGTTTTTTCTCTGCTTGGCCTCGCTTGCATGAAGGGCAGGAGAACGTACATGGAGATACGTCACGGGACAGCAGGTCTATATAACACCTCCACGCATATTTCGCCTCGCTCAAGCCGTGAAAGTATGTGCTCACCCGATGGTGCTCGTTGGCTCGGTATATGCACGGCTGCGTTATCTCCGCCGTATGTCGCCTTGTTTCTGCAAGTTCCGAAGGAACCCTTCACCCTCCCCCCCTCCGGTAACCCGAATATAGGTAATAGCTGTGCTCTGGCGGTCATTTAAGATAAGGAATCACGTATTCGCGGAGAGGAAATGACTCGCAACGGAGGAAAAGTCGTCAGACCCTGAAGTCGAGTCCTCCATCTTTTCCCTTGCGCTCAATGTCGACACTGCGTTACACATGGCCAGGACGCTGCGTGAGCTGCTTGCCAGATCTGCAGCTCTGAAGCGGCTCTGTCCTATGTAAGCCGTTCGGCTTGCGGTCGCGGGTTCAAGTACCGCAAAGAGGCGGCGGCGTGGCTGTCATACGTACTTTCAGGTGAGGCTGAAGTGCGAGAGGTGCGTAGGGCTTCCCCTGGTGTGTCTGAAGCGGCGGATATTTTGAATTTGTTACAAGTCTTTACAAATTAAATTACGATTCACGCCGTGGTTTGGGACTCCGGATTAATTTTGACCACCTTACGTTCCTTAGTGTGACGTTCCTTAGGCGTTCTTTGCATTTCGCCCCGGTAAAAATGCTCATCGGCCCGCCAGCCTATGGCTGGTAATTGATACCACAGCAAGTGAGATATCAGCTAGCGTGAGTAGATTTTTCACACCGTGTACTGTTCCAATATAACTGACGCTGAACCGAAGGTCGCGGGATCGCATCCCAGCCGCGGCGGCTGCATTTCGACGGAGGCGAAATGTTGAGGCCCGTGTGCTGTGCGATGTCAGTGCACGTTAAAGAACTCCAGGTGGTCGAAATTTCCGGAGCCCTTCACTGCGGCGTCTCTCATAATCATAGTTATAGGACGTTAAACCCAAGTAATAAATCATTGTTCAAAAACTAAGTACAACTTCGCCTTATACTTTTATTATGCGTTTTTAAATGTTTCCTTTTACTATTCAACATGGACATGAGCATACGAACGTTCATTCGACTGCTTACTTTTCTTCGTGTCGAGCAAAGAAAGCTTTTTGCTGTTCACAGTGCGCCTTTAATAGATTCGTTTCGCAACACTCTTGAGCTCGCAAGGAGTCTGCAAGCTTCTATCAAGAAGGCGTATGCAAAGAACTTGGCACGTATCCAGTAATGTAACGACAGTTGCATGCCTCCCAGCGGGAACAGCGGCGTGTATCGCTATGATATGCACAACTGCACATCTGCAGCACATTCAGTAGACTGACAGATTTAGAGAGGAGAGGAAAGACTGAAATGCCAAATTGGTGGCGCCACAGGACCTTGCATTAAGCGCGAGTGTTTCTTCAATGAGCCCCATTTATTATATTTAGAACAAGCCTCCCTCTTGATTTCGAGCGGAAAGAAATGAAAGAAAGAAAGAAAGAAAGAAAGAAAGAAAGAAAGATGTCCGAGTTCTTAGCTGTGACGAAACCTAAAGGCGATAGCCCAAGATCTGTGGTAGTCGAACCCGTAACCTTTGGCACTCGAGCATCATCTGAATGATGAGGCCATTGTGCTAGTGCGATGTCAGTGCACGTTAAAGAACACCACGTTGTCAAAATTTCTGGAGCCCTTGACTACGGCGTCTCTCATAATCACAGCTGGTTTTGGGACGTAAAAACCCAGAAATCATCGGTCGTATATCTGGTCTTGCCCCCCCCCCCCCCCCAAGTTGGCACTCGGCTGCTGATCCGAAGGTCGCGGGATCGAATCCCGTCCTCGGCGGCTGCATTTCGATGGAGGCGAAATTTAGAGGCCCGTGTGCTGTGCGATGTCAGTGCACGTTGAAGAACCCCAGCTGGCCGAAATTTCCGGAGCCCTCCACATACGGCGTCTCTTGTAATCAGAACTGGTTTTGGGACGTAAACCCTACAAATCAATCAGTGAATGTAATTTGGCACAGGTTTGTAAAGGTCAACATTCAATCGCGTGCGGCACGTACCCACATATCCAGTGTGATTTTAGTATCGTTAGGCGCGACGTAATTCTACGAATGTGCCTTAATTATTAATATAGCGTCACCTGTCAGGTCATGTTAGTGATACATCCGTACTTCTCCATGCCAATTTTGGTATACATACGAAGTGAACAGAAATGCGAGTGTTCAGTTCCTGTACCATGTTTTTAATTTTTTTTTTTTTTGCTTTTTATACCGCATTTTTGGTGCAATACGTTCCTGCCACCGTTTTTCAAGGTCACCTTCACGTCGAATATGTGGTGCCGCAGTGATTCGCAGTTGGCTCGATCGAGTCATGCTTCACCGAGCCGCTTTTCTTTATTATTTTTTTTAAGCAACGAGGCTGTCTTTTGACGTCGAAAGGAAGTGATCGAAGAAATAGAGAAAGAAAGGAAGAAAGAAGAAGCAGCCTTGCCTCGTGTGCGTTCAAGTGTACTTACTCAAACGCACGTGCTGTTCGCGCCTAGGCACATGCGTATCGTTTCGCGCAGCCCAAGTCTCCCGGCTACTGACATCACGTCTCCGTGTATGTGTCACGTGCTCTGCTTTTGTTTCAACCGATATCGCCTTTCGTCGTATAGTGCAGCGTGCACCTGCCATATGGAACGCTGCGCGCATCCCTGCTGCGTCATTCGTTGCTTAGCACACGCGTACGACGTCTTTCGCAACCGCAGCTGGGGACACATGTATTCGATCATAATGAGAACAAGTAACCTAATTAACATCATTCCATAGTTGATAGAGCTATTTACGTAGGCAGCACTGAGACCACATGTATGAGCGATGTATCCATTTGGTCTTGTTTAGTTAATTAATGAAGTTGTCTACACTACGTCTTGTGCAAGCTAACGAATTGATTGGTTGATTTGCGGGGGTTATAACGTCACAAAACCAGCTCTGATTATGAGAGACGCCGTAGTGGAAGTCTCCGGAAACTTCGACCACCTGGGGGTTCTTTAACGTGCCCTGACATCGCACAGCACACAGGCCTCAACATTTCGCCGCCTCCATCGAAATGCAGCCGCCGCGGCCGGGATTCGATCCCGCGACCTTCGGATCAGCAGCCGAGTGACACAACCACTAGACCACCGTGGCGGGGCACAAGCTAACGAAGTAGCCCTGGAAATCTACAAGCCCTCCTGAGCTACCTCTTCCGTGTAGTTTGTCTTTCGTCTTCAAAGCACTTATAATAGAAACTGCACAGAATATGTCACTAATTTTGAGCTCGAATTAGCACTATAGCTGTGAGCAGAAACATAAAGGTCAGTCCAAGTCTGCAACACTTTCATTAGCCGACCGTTGGTAATTGTGACATGAAATATTATGAAACGCATACGCTTGTAGGGCTTGACCCGTACGCAAAGTAAAATGTTTCACGTATGCACAATGTGCGAGTGTTTGTCCATATATGCGTGCTTCTCATGTTTGTTCTAGGGAGCCTGCATGACTGCAGTCATGTAGGCTCCCTAGTTTGTCCTTTCTCGTGCGCCACATTAGTCGAGACGAGAAAGGAGGAAAGAAAAGAGGTTCTTCAAATTTGGTTACTGCTTGCAGTTCCGATCTCCGCATACGCTCCAGTGGCGGCCGCGCACTGCGTCAAAGCTTCAACACTCGCATCGTATATGTCACCTTCCCAATTTCATATTTAATATTTTTTTTTTCGTAACTGCTCTCGTTCGCAGTCTGTCGATCTCAGCCGTTCGCCCATCTGCAAATTGCTCGTCTCTCTCTGTGTGCGTTCCTTTCGCCATCAGCGCGCGACTACGTTAACAACACGCATCTTTTGCTTTTATTTTCTCTTCTTTTTTCTTTTTTGTTAAATACGAAAGCACCATTTGTCCCATCTCTCGAAAAACCAGACGTCTTTCGCGGCGGATATTACACAAAAAGCTGTGCGACCAAATGGTGAAGGCATACCTCTCCAACAGTGACGTCACCGCGATAGTTATCTGGTGACGGTCATATGACGATATCGTATGAATGACGTCGTCACGTGGTAATACCACGTGACATGGACGTCGAGACCAGGTTGTTCCAGAGTTCGAACAACTGAACGGGGTCCTCAGGCCCCATTAGAGATGGTCCCCCAGGGATTTATACCCCCCCCCCCCCCCGCCGCCTCCCCATAAACTTCTCCAGATAACCATTTACATCCCGAGTACTGGTTACACGATATGTAACACCCCCATCCCCCAAAATCAAAATTCTAGACAAAACCCTGTGGCTCCGACGAAGCTGCTGGCTGCGCGACGTAATTTCGAAGTTGAGCGCTTTCAAAAAAGAAAGAGAGAGAGATTAAACACTCATTAAAATAAAGGACAAACACCGCAGTGTCCTTCCGCGGGCCCCAGGGGTGGGTGGAGCCCTTGTCTTCAGGGATTTATACCCCCCCCCCCCCCTCCGAAAAAAAAAATCGAAATTCTGGATGAACCCCTGCTTGTGTTTATACGTGTGAAGACTATTTAGTCAGCCGTGCATGTCATTCCGGCACGTAATACAAAGGGGAGGGGGGAGAACAAGCGGGTGAAGTGATGTGCAGGACCGAAAGTCTTCACACATGTACAAACAAGCTTCCGGCCGCAAACAGCATTGTCTCCCGTGGTAAAAACGCACGATCAAGAAATACTGGGTAAGAAGACGCCGGAAAACGAAATTTGGTGACGTCAGCGCGCGCTTCTCGCGCGACGCGCGAGTGCACGTGCACCCGCGACTCATCCGGCGGCCGTGCAGCGCAGGTAGAGCAATGCGCGCACGACGCGCGCAGGCGAGCGTTGCGACTGGAGAGGGTGAGCGAAGAGAAGGACCCCCGAGTGCATGTGTACCGAAATGACCTTGTTTCTCTTTTACCAGTCGCCTTCGCCCCCTTCTTCTCTTGCTCCCTGTCTTTCCTTCATCTGCGACCCTTGCTTCGTGTGTTTGCTTTACTTTGAGGCCCGCGCGTTTCCTCCTCTCATCAAGTTTCACTGCAGACGAAAGGAGGGAAACGCTCTCGTTCCTGCCTTCTCTTTCTCTCTCCTCTCTGCAACTTCTTTCCCGCTCGCTCTATTTCTATCCTCTCGAAAAATGTCTTCCGCCAACTCGCTCGTCGGTTCCGCCTTCTTGCATTGCATTGCGCCTTCTCATGCTGCTGCCGCTTTCGCGCTGGCTTCGAGCAACGCTGCTCGGAAAGGGAGCGCGTCCCCCTCTCATTCACTCCTCGCGTACCGCAATTTCCGCTCCATTACGCACGCGCGCGCCTTCCTGACGCCTGGACCGAACGTATCTTTTGTACATCACATCTACCACATATTGCGCGTCGATACCGCCCCCCCCCCCCTTCCCCCCATCGCCACGAAACACCAATCAACAACGCCACAAAAAACGCGTCATGGCCATGCTGTGGCGAGGTTCTTTGGTTCCCAGGTCGTCGCAGAGTGAATTGATCTCTGCGCGTTTATTTCGTTTTATCGAGTTGTGCCGTCCCCGCGATGTTGTTGCCGCTCCTCGAGGTGCGTGCGTGCCTAGCCTGCCGGTTCCCGTGATTTAGCCCCCTCTTTCATTCACTTTCATACGTCTCTCTCTTTTTTTCCCTCCTTTCCCGTGCTTTTCTTTTCCTAGGAGGGAGAGATGATTGTTCTTCGTCGTTTCCTTGGTCGCGTGCCTCCGGTGCCGCGCAGCTCGCTCGGGGCGTTTTATTTCACTCTTTTTTTTTCCGCCTTGCGAACGCTCTTTTGTTGTCTGCGAGCAGATTGAGTTGGAGTGTGTGGCCATGACACGCGAACCCAGTCCGAGCGCATATATGTGTATGCATCCCTCGCTCGCTTATTCAGATAGGCGCTGCAGTGTGTCGTGAGCAGTGCTTGACCTCTCAGGATTTCGTACTCCACCCCTTGCAATTGTCCTGCTGGAAATGTGTGTCATTTGCCACTCCATATGGGCGTTATATCATATGTTGCAGTTTTTGTCGCTAGTATATCTCTTGCAAATGAATAATCATGATGATGACGATGATAAAATAATGATGATGTTGGTGGTGGCGGTATTGTGGAGGAGGAAGAAGAAGGTTCCTGTTTTTATGCGCTCACATATAATGGGTGAAAGGCCACAGACTGGGTGGTGTGTTGGGTGAATAATAATGCCGAGAATAAATGCAGGAAAATGGAATGTTTAAATTGAAATATGAACAAAGCCTTAGTTAGGCACGAAGAAATATATAAAAATGTCAAGTTTAAAATTTCAGAATTATTATTATTACTATTATTATTATTATTATTATTATTGTTGTTGTTGTGTTGTTGTCGTCATATCCTAGTCGGTTATCCCAGTGCTGTCATTTGTTGAAAGGAGAGCATGCACATTCCAGC
Source organism: Hyalomma asiaticum (assembly GCA_013339685.2). Classification (NCBI taxonomy): domain Eukaryota; kingdom Metazoa; phylum Arthropoda; class Arachnida; order Ixodida; family Ixodidae; genus Hyalomma; species Hyalomma asiaticum. Next base: position 21,564,094 of record CM023491.1, on the reverse strand, counting down.
TGTGTTTGAAACCAAATTTCAAATTGTCTGGTGCGTTCAGTGCAGTAATATTTGGCTGACATTTCACAGGAGCCTCCACGACTGATCGGCAACGTTTTCTGACTTTTTAGGGCCCCTTTAAGGTTGCGTATTATATATATCCCATCTGCATGCCAGGTATGCGACTGAAACTGTGGTAGTAATCAAAGTGCTCAACAGGAACTATGAAACAGTTCGCACACCGTGGAAAATTAGGACGGTGTGCACCTGTAGACCATCCATTAGTGCCGCAGCCGTTTCCTAAGAATACGGGGCTGCTTGCAAACTGGTTTCCAGGCAACCTCATTCTCTTTCACTTGCCAGACAGGTCAGCATTGTCGAGACACTGATGACCCTTGACAGATGGAATAGGTAATGGCAAGTCCATAGGATGCTGCCAAGGGTATGTTGTACCTCTTCAGAAGCATGTAGCAGCTTGGCATCACAGCCAAGCGCAAGTCCACTTTTTTTTTGAAAGGGACAGGGTCTCGCTCTGGGATAATGGTAATTGCATGAATGCCTACTGTCAAAATCATACTAATAATTTTATTCATGTCCCAGTGAGCATTCTAATGACACAGTTGGAAAGAAGGACTGAATTCGCAAGTTTGCCAGATTCCATACACTGGCACAGTGCACACGAACTTTATGAATAAATCTCATATGAATACATGAATAAATCTTGTATTAAAGAAATATGAAGCTTTGTTTGGATCAAATAAATTTCGTGTTAGGGAATGTCCTGAAAAAGCCCACCATTTGCTTTGTGTTCCTGTAGGCTTCTTAGTAGTTAACGGTTATCATACTTCTCAATTATGAATTTTTACAGCCATAGTGTTGCAACATTTGTAGAGCATATCTGAAAAGGTCACTTTCAGTTGTTTTTATATATACATATAAGTATCTTTTGCCTCTTTGCAAACTCCAACAGTTAATGTTGTTATCTGCTGTTTAAATGTCTCCTTGTGTGATTTGCTTTAATTCCTCAGTGCCTTTTTTGTGTTACTTTGCAATGTACAAACTTTTTGTTCTGTTAGTTTTTTTTTTCCCACTCCTGCTCTGGCCCTGTGTAAGGGATGGCAGTATCTGTAAATAAAAATAAATAACATGTTATTAGTGTAGCCCTGCAATATCCTCAGTAGCCACCATACCCACCACTCGCATGCTAGAAATGGCTTTCCTTTGTATGTAGGGAGAAATGGGGGTGCAGAATCAACAGCTGAAGAGGATGTTTTCAAGTATTCTACACGTGCTTTGTACTAAACTGTGGCCATAAAGTTACAGTAATCTTACTAATGATTAATTATTAATAACATTAACAATGCAGCAGTAGCTTCTCTAGGAGGTTGGTAAGAACATGCAGTCAGTTTCATTTGCACATGAGTGCTTCTAAAAATAACAGACTGGCTTTATGTGGGTTAGAACACTTAGTATATATTTGATCACAGCACTGTTGCCTCAAGTCAGTGCCAAGTGTCGTAGCTTTCAAAGCTATGACAAAGCAAGCGTGCACCTTCATTTCCTGTGGGTCAGACCCCATTTTGTGCAAGGTACAGGATGTGTGTGGGGGAATGCATGGATGGCTTTGTAGTTCACAGGCTTCTTCCTGTCTTGAAGACTTATAACTGTGCTCCCCTTTTGGCTTGGCTTGTCTGTCTGGCTCACACGTAGCTATTGAATTATAACTTGCAGTTGTATTAGATGTTGCTGCTTTGTAAGTGCTGAAGTGCACTGAACAGCCAGTGATGTGGCCTAATATTTTTGCATTCGAGCTAATGTAATTCTGCAGTTAAGGATGGTCTCCCCCCCTTCTCTTTTTTTTTTAATACTCACTGCATCTTATGGGCATCAAACAATCACTTGAAAAATGGCTGTGAAGACAATTAGTGTATCGACTTGTACAGACATCAATTCACAAAGTGTAAGCAAAAAAAAAAAAAAATCTGCATAATTAATTGGGACAAGGAGCAAGCATTTAGTCTTTGTATCTGATATTTTACATTTTTAAGTTTCAATTGCTATGCCATATTACACTAAATTTTCATGACTCGTATTTTTCACTGGAATCATGACTTACGTAGACACGGTGCAGCTCTGCATGCATAGGCGATGGTAGTTTAAATAAGAAATCTATCGCTTTTTTCTTGCAGTTTCATTCATAAATGTTTCAGGGAAATCTAATGTTAAAAAGAGAAAGGTGTCTCTCTCTCACACACACACATTTCACTCACTGTCTCCCTAAGCAGAGGCAATCGAATTATAAAGTTTGATTCTCATAAGTTACCATTAAGGAGATTTTTAAAAGAGTTGTGAATGAATATGCACTTTGGTATACCCTGAGACAAATTGAATCAAAATAAGGTAGTTACTGAAATTACCACATGTGTGCTGATGAGCATCTGTATCTAGGTACCTATGGCTGGATAGTTTACACTGTTTAACTTTCCTATGGGACAGTGTGCCATCTACGTGTGGAAACCCATCTTTATCACCTTGCTTATGTTGCCAGGCCATATAGATAACATATATATAATTGCCGTGTTGATAGAAAGAAAAGATAAGAGTATTTATGAGTGGCCCCATCTAGTGCTTCCTTATCTTGCTCACTTGGGAGTGGCGATTAGGCCATTGAATTCTCGATTCTGTGTTATTGCAGAGAAGCAGAATGAAGTTCTGGAACCAGCTGTACCTGCTACTATGGAAAAACTTTGTAATACATCGACGACAGAAGGTGAAGCAAATGACCCGGCTTGCTTATTTTTCTCTGTGTCCATGCGATGTGGAGTTGTGTTTGTCACAGGTGTTTCTGTGATGGATACATAGTATATACTAATTGTGATGTTTTGGTTTTTACAGGTGCGCGTGTGTATAGAAATAGTATGGCCACTCATCCTCTTCTTCATTCTCATGTGGGTCCGCACACGAGGGCTCCGTATTTACATTCACGAGTGTAAGTGGTTCACCTGCATTCTTATCTTGTGACGCAGCACATGACCCTTTGCGCTCGTTCCCTATCTCTTATCTATTTTCGGTATTTCAGGCAGTTGAGGAGAGGACTGTTGTTGAGTTCCTTATCTGCATTCTTAGTGTGCTTTAAGATATATTCGACCTTTCCTGTACTGTTATCTACTTGACCTGACACAAGCTTTGCTATAGCTCAATGCTCAAATTACGTCGCTGTTTTTGAAGCTACTAGAGATAGCCCTAGCATCGCCGGAAGATAACACTAACATAGCTTCGATGCTACTATTCAGTACTGGCTGAGCACTGAAAGTAGGCAGCCATTGAAAATTGTTGTTTCGTTTGCAATGCTACTTGGGCCACGTGTTCTAATAGTCAATGCAACAACATTGTTACAGTTTACTGAAACGCACTGCCTCAAGGAAACACTCAGGAAGTTTCAGCACCGTAACGTCTTACAGGTGTTACGGCTCACAGACGTCCTGAAATAATTTCCTTGCAGTATAATCTTGTGGATGAGGTAATTCTATAAAAGTGCTGGTGTTGTGTGAATGTGTGAGTTAATTATGCTGTCGTAATTAGGATGGCATAGATGCCATTCATAGTCGTTCCTTGTCATGCATGGTCAGTCCTAATGTTTGGCACGCGCTGCCTGGCTAGTTTGGGTAAAAGGAAGTATTGCACGTTCATGAGTTGCTTTATTTTGTTTTGACTGAGGAAAAAGCACGCCTACAAAAAGAACAAAAGAAGGAGAAGCCCAGGTACTTCCTTGTGTGAGGCATAGTTACCTTGTGTAGCGCGAGGTCCACCATGCATATAAAATCAACCTGGGAGGGGCTTCTGCACAGTCATTTGTTAAAGTCCTGCGTAATAGAAATTGCAGCTTTGTCAGTTTACAGCTTGTAGTACTTGTGCACGAACTGTTGGTAGCATGATATTAAGCTTTGTAAGTGTAACAGCACAAACATGTAACACGAAAACTAGGGAGACAGGACAGAGCAGTGGCGCACTGGGGGGTTTCGGGGTTGTAACCCCCCCCTGAAGCCAACCTAACCCCCCTCCCACTCCGTAACTGCTCCTATGTCCCAGAAGAATGTCGAGCTAATGTATGCAAAATGCCGAAAAAAAATAATCAAAATAATCATCATCATTGATGACACTATTATTTGGCATTTTATTTACTTTTTTTACACACGCAACAACTGTGTAATCGCTTTCACGGCCCTTCATGAAAAATTGAACCTCCCCCTGGCAGAAATCCTGGTGCGCTACTGGGACAGAGTACTTCTCAGTTTTCATGTTATGTGTTTGTGCAGTTATACTCACAAAGTTATGCATCACAAACTATCCTGCCAACATTCATTAATGATAAGTGCTTTTGTGGAATGTCGGGCTTTGCAATCACAATGGTTATGCAACATAACTATAATTCCGTGGGATGCCTTTTCTCTTGGATATGTAGAGGACATTTTTGTGTTTGCATTTGCTGTGACCCTTTTGTTACATCTCTTTTCTTCCCTCTCCTTAAATTGTACGGTAGCAAATTAAATACAACCCCATTAGTTGTCCCTATTTTCATTCTGTGTTTTTTTTTAATTGACAGGTTCCACTAACATCAATATAGTTAAAAAGCCAACTATGAGTATTTTGTCAAAGTGGTGATGGAAAGCACTTTCAATGGTGGTCTGGTGGTCCTTTTACAGAGCAACATGTGCAGTGCTAGAAGAGCACCATCGATGCGCAGTCCATAATGCTAAGTGGTGCTGAAAGCTGCACATTCTTACACCGAACTATCGGTTTACCAAAGATCATTGTTACACTGCTTAAGTTTGTTAAAATAGCCAGGGGACCTTATTGTATGGTGTTTTATTAGATGCAAATGTAGATAGCATGTAATAAAACACCATCCCGTCAGGTTCGACTTGATGGTCCCCAAGTGGACCTAGCTGAATGACATCGAGTTTGCTCGCGTCTGTTGTGGACAAAATAAAGTTGTTTCACTCACTCATTCACCCTTGAGTTATTCATTCTTAACATCCATGAGTTGAATGGCACCAGCTGAAAGACACTTTCACAGCACTCTCAGTCACAGATCTTCGGTATTGCAAGCTCACTTGATTGGGCTGCAATTGCAAGCACTATAACTCGTTGAGGTATTGTGTAGTTGGCTAGAACATCTTGAGTATTGGCCTATTCGCAAGGAGGCATACATTGCCTTAAAGCATGATGCATGATGCCACTATGCTTTCCACTGCACTGTACCTTCCAGGCCATTTCGATGCCAAGGCCATGCCTTCTGCCGGCCTGCTGCCATTCGTCCAGTCAACTGTGTGCACTCTCAACAACACTTGCCACAGGGAGCCTGCCACCCAGAGCAGTGCCGAGCAGCAGTACAACACATCACTGTGAGCGGATATGTTTTACTGGGTTTTCTTTTATGTTGTCAAACTTCAGTCTAATGAACACCACATAACATGCATGTGATAAAATCTTTGCTATATCAGATAATTTGTTATAAGCATATATATACATTATCTATATATTGTAGTGGGGCACCCTCTCTAGTGACATCTAGTGGGTATGTCTCTACCGCGCATTACTCGTGCACGCAGCTTGCTCTTGGGGTTCGTGACTTGAGCTGTTGACCAAGCTACCGGTCGGCCCTCACGCCAGCGTTCAATAAGAACCTTTACGACTCACACACACGCACAAACAATGCTGCTGTTTCAATAGAAACTCTATTTATCAATTGCTTTGTTATAAATAATAATTCGTCATATACATATTCATTTGGCTGTATTCTTTTCTAGATCCGAACTGGAGCTTGCTCATTGTTTTAATTCATATTATCATGCCTTTGTGGTAGGCTGGGTGTGCTGCCTTTATTTAATATAATGCAAGCCACCAGCATCATGATGCGGCATCAAGCCAAACATTTATATTGTGGGATTGAGAATTGATTGTGTATATAAGACTGCATGAGAAGGACTGCCTAAATGTTGTTGAGACTGTGCAGTTGTTTGACTGACATGACTGGTATGATCAGAGTAAAAATTCAAGCCAGTTTCACGCTGTGTGAACTATCAGAACTGTTCTTTTATCGTTAATCAAGACATAACTAAAGATGTGAAGTTATTGATGCCATATTATATCATTTATGTTAGTCATACATTTGTACCCTACCAAAACGTTATGTCCTTTATGAAGCAGAGTTGTTTCGATACTCTGCTCTTCATAATATACTGACCATACCTGATCCTTCACCACGCGGTTTCTTTCTTTTTTTGCATTTTGCACTATGGACATACAGCCGTGGCTGTGGGGATAGAACCTGCAACTTTGAGCTAAACTTTTTCTATACTTTATCGCGCATTGACCTTCATGTAATCGCAGTGATGTAGTAGTGGGATCGAGCATGAGTGGGTCAAGTACAGCAGGGGGTAGTGGATTGAGAACAAGAGTGGGTCCACTTTTCCCTTCTTTGTGATGTCAGACAGAGGGTGAAGGGTAGACTTTGGACATCTCCACTGTTAAAAGGACGGCACTGATACCGTCCCACTGTGGAGTGTCTGTAGTGTTCTTTGTTTGTGGGCATGCTGAGAACAGTACTAATGTGCACAGTCTTAAGGTGGTGCATCCCAAGCTTTTGGGAACGAAATTTCTGCCGTTGAGTTGGGTAGTGGCCCACTTGTGATGAGTACTTTACTGTTCTTTGCTTGATATGCAAGACAGCGTGATGGATGTTATTGGGTAGTTAGAGCACCTGGGCACTGCCTTAAGCCAATACACTTTCTCTTTTGCAGAATTATACAACTGGTCAGTGATGTGAACCACATTGTGAATGAACATTTAGCGAATGAAGACACAGTAAACAGCATCAAACGGTTATCCAGCGACTTGGAAACCCTCTCTTCATTTGTAAAGAAGCTAACAAGTGCCCATTTTCCATTGTCTGGTAAGTACCTTATGAATGCATTTCCTAGTGAAGGCCCTTACAAACTCGTAGTATGTCTGCACTGACAATTTTGTTACTGGTTGCAAGACAAAGTCAGAGATGCTTATTGACTTATGTAGTAGTTGTACACCCTTTGTAAAAGAATACTGAGGCCACCACTACTGCCAGGTTGTTTTACCTGATGCCTGCTAGGTCCCCGACTCTCCAGTGCTTTGAAGTATGATGGCATGAGTTGTGTAAAATTCCGATTTGCTGTGGGGCATTCTTGTGTACGAATTGGAGTACTTGACCCGGAACTATCCTTAAGGCTATATATTGTGGCCAATGCACTTTTGACAGTTAATAAAGGTATGTGGACTACGAGGCTGTGCATATTTGAAATGCATGTAAATACAAACATGACCATTCCTTTGTTTTGATGTAAGTTGAATGATGAAGTTCTCTTTTCCTAGCATTAAAGTTTGATGCAACAAAGCATAGGCGTGCGAGATCAACCTAAAAACATCCGCCATCATGCCTCCTGTTGATGCAGTTTAGCTTTGTGAAGTGAAATCTTAAGTAATTGATTGTACGCAATATTGCCTGACGTCCCAAGTTTTGTGTGCAGGAAGGGTTGCCTTTGAGGATGTCTTGAAGAATGACAAAAGCACGCAGCGTGGCTTCGAAAGCCTCAACATCTCTAACAAGGATTTCTACCCTGCCTTCTTCAAGTCGAGCGTGAGCGTGCGGGCACTTCAAAAGGTGAGGGCACTGCATAATCACTCGCACTGGCTGCATTCTTGTTGTATCAATGGAGAGTTCCGGGCCTGCGTATGTGTAGTCGTCTACTTGCTGTACTACATGGCATATATGAGGAGTTGAAAAGCCAGAGTAGAGAGAGAGAGAGAGAGCAGAAGAAGGAAAAAAAAAAAGAAAAATAATCTGCAGTGATCAAGTGTTTAGATCATTAGCACTAGGTTCTATTCCCAATGTCACCAGCTAACCCTCAATTTTTTAAATGGTGACAGAGGTACCAGACCTGGTGCTTGGAGATGTGGCTACTCATATCTTGAGAAAATGGTTTCCCACTTCTGGCACTCTTCTACCTTTTGCTCGTGATCTTGCCAGCGTTTTCTCTGCCTGATATTTGTGTTCTAGACTGGAAACACCGCTGATGTGCGGCAGCATCATTATACTGGCCATTAACAGCGCATCTCTATAACTTTCAACCATGTGAGAGTGTTACACCCCACGGCCGGTTGAAGTGTAGTTATGAATGAGATGCCCTAGTATGTTGAGTGTAGTATGTTTTGTTTAAGTGGTGCATCTATTATTGTTTAATTTTTGCCATACCCACCTTGGAGTAGCATGTTAGGTTTAGCACAATGCAAACCTCTTTTAGACTTTTGATTAGGGAATCCCTAGTGGGGCTTCTTAATTTCTCACTAAAACCCGTGATTTCTTTATGTGTAAGCCACTACGACGGTATAGTGGTTTACAGTGCTTAACTGCTAACCTTAAAAGGTGCAAGTTCTATCCTGACTGTGGTAATTGCATTCGATTGGGGCAGAACGCTGGAGCGCTGTGTACTGTGCAGTGCCAGTCCATGTTAAAGAACCCATGTGGGGTTTAAGTTTCCAGAGCCTTCCACTACACTGTTCCTCATAATCACGTTGTGGTCTTGGCATGTGAGACCCTAGCACTTATCCTTTATATGTACATTTAAGGCTTTTATGGATGTTGATTACTGCTGAAACATTTTTTTCTTGCCAGATATTTAACAGAGGCAAGGAGGGTATTCGAGGCTACTTTTGCAAGCCAGGTGCACCCCGGGTGCTTTTCGTTGCTGGCGCACCAGAAGACAGCGACGAGCATGATCGCCTGCTGCGTGATCTGTGCAAGCTGCCTGCTGCTGATGGCCGTGCCTTCTCACTGCAAGTTTTAAGGAGTCTGAACTGGACCGCCGTGCTTCACGAGGCATGTTCTTGATTTATCAAGTTCCCTGTGTGTCGTGGCACATGCATGTTTGTATCTTGTATGGACGAGTGCATAAGATAATTATGCAGCTTCTTTTGAGAAACCTTATGAAATCAATGCTTATAATTGGAATGACAATGCGGATAATTTCTTAAATCTTTAATTTCTTAAAGTTTTTCGGTTAATTCTGTTTTATGACTAGAGGAAATGAGCTTCTCACATGCACCAACAGTGCATACAGTCAACCACAACGGTTTGCAGACAACGTAAGCGCATGCCATACTGGCGTTTCGTGCCACCTTGCTGTAAGCTGCCTAGCGGCGACCAGAGCACTCCGTCGAAAATGAGTCTTCTCGCTACTTGCTAGCATGCCAATTTTTTAGTGCAGCGCATCACAATGTTAGCTTGTCTCCATGCAAATTGCTTGCCAGCAGTAAGGATGCCACATGTCTGCCTTGACAGTAGTATCAGAGCCGTCATGGCCTGCATTGACTATTGTGCCGATGAAGAGATATCAGTTTCGTGAAGTGCTGTTGAGATGCAAGCTTGTGGCCTTGGCTGCCAAAGAGCAAGTCACGTTGAAAAGAGAAAGATAAAAAATATTTGTGCGCTGTTGGAACACAGACAGGCTGTAGATTTAAGGCGGAATGCTTCTTGAGCGTTGCGCTGCTGTCGATCGCAGGTGATGTGACGGAAGTGTGGCGAAGAGGCTGTTGGCCACATGCTCACGTAGTCTGCAACTTTTGTGGTCGACTCTACATATCAAACTCTGTATAGTTTCATTACAGTTAAAAACGTGCACTGTATCATTGCACTTTTGCACACCTGCCAAGAAGCTGGTGTATTTATATTGAAATGCACAATAAAAACATAAGCAGTCTTAATATGGAGCCCTTCATTGCTATGTATCCTATAACGAGATAATAATTTGAGTACTTCAACACCAATAAATGATGGAAGTGTGCCTATAGAATGTACCCACCAAAGTTCACTTAGATTCGTTGGCCTTTTGAGCTTGCCTGAGTTGGCTTTTAGCTCACCATAATTTAATTTAATTGTTTAATTGTTAATGGGGAGATCGAGAGGAAAAAATATATCAACAGGGTGTTTTTCTGGCTATTTTCGTAAGCCAGTAATTTTTTTCCAGCACTTAAGCCTTGTTACTCTCAGGAATCGGTTATATTGTAGCATTTTGTGTTGACTCGTGTTTTCTGTTAGTGCTTCTCTAACATGTACCATATCTTTTTTTTCTCTTTATCCCACACCAGGTGTCATCTGTGATGAAAGCGAGTGGCCACAACTTCAGCACATCTGACTGGGTGACAGCCTTTCAAGCCGCTCAGGACGCTCGCAATGAGGTATGTTTACTTCCCCCCTTTGTCCTCTCATATTTATCTCTCTTTTTCTGGGAATGATGTTTGGTTGTTAATGTTTGTAGCTGAAATATATGTACATACACATTTCACATAGAAAGAATAGCATAGTGCACCTTTTCCAGCTGTGGTACTATTCAACAAAGCAAAGCTGCTTGAATGTCGGAAAATATTGTGCAGGTAGTCAAATGCAGTATACTTTCTACCATGGGCTACTGAAGAGGCTCAGCAGCTATGGTAGTTTGTCGCTGGGCACAAGGTCACAGGTTTCATTCCCGTCCACAGTGGTCAGATTATGCTGGGGGAAGAAGATAGCAATACTCACAGGCTCAGGTTCAGGGGCATGTTAAAGAACCCTGGACAGTCATACTTAATTTAACTGAAGAACATGGTGACTTGAGGTGATAAAAAGTTATTGAACAAGGAATTCCTTGTCACGTTTCGGATGTATACATAGCATTAATGTTAGGGTTCGCTGGAAATCCTAGGGACCCACACCGAACCATGTTGGTTTGGACAGATCCAAATGGCTGGTGTTGCTTTGGATCCACAATTATTGATAGTCTAGCCAACTACAAGCTGAACTGTTTTATGTTTTCAGTGTTACTGTCATGATTTGCTCAGGACTTTGTTACAGAAAAGTGCGGTACGTTTGTCATTGCCCTAATTTGGAAGTACATGTGTACTCTCTTTTTTCAGCTTTGGGCACTGACCAGTTTTCAAGAACTACTGAAGGGCTTCAGCGAAAGAATTGACCAACTTTCCGAACTGTTCACATGGGGTCGCTCACGACCCAATGGCACATTGGCGAGGGTGATTCAGGTGTCGCTGTGTGGTCGCAACATGTCTTCTCTCCTGGATACTGAGCACGGCCCTGCCCAGCGCTTTGAAGAATTCCGGGAACAGGTCAACAGAAACCTACAAGAACAGAATGATGAGGCCGTAGTCTCGGAATATGTCTACGACAACACTACAAGTGAGTGTATTTTTTTGGGCTAGTTGGTGAATTTATAATGGTATGAGCTCTGGTGTTTGAGTATGGCAAAGAAAAAAGAGACTACAAGGATAACAGCAGACAAAGGCCCTGTCTGCTGCCATCCTTGTTATCTTTTCTTTCTGCACTAAAACACTTAACACAGTACTAACTGCCCTAACTGCCACCCTTCCTAATACTATTCTTAAATATAATGTGCATATTGCCAATATGATTGTGTTACTAGTACTATCAGATATGTCAACCACTTATCAATGAGTTTTACTATTTGCATGGAAGATATGTGTCATAATTTCTGAATAAATGGCCAATATGCTGGTGGCTGACTCAAGACAATCAGCATCAAGAAATGGTCATAGGATGGACAAGTTCATTCCCATGACCAAAATGCACAAAATGCACAAAATGAAAACAAATGTGAGAGTCTTGAAGAACGACTCATTGCTGAGTACAAATGCCAATTGGTCAATTCAAAGGAAAAAGAAATAATACTGTCTAATCCAAGCATTTTGGTCATGTCACTCAAAAATGTGTTAAAGATTTCAGTGGTGTAGCTTAGAGGATAATTGAAATGTTGGGCACTTTTTAACGTGAGCGGCAATAAGTTCCAAATTTTTGTGGCATCAAACTACAAGTTTTTCAACCTAGGCTCTGTGACATATTGGTTAATTGTAATTAGCACTATTTGAAATGCATGTTCTAGAGCATGTTGTCTCCCTCGGGGAGATTAAGATCTGTTTCAATTAATACCTGTGTCATATATATGATATGGCACATCATATTCACCAAGAAAGCATCTGCCCATACCGCGCTTGCCTTCTCGATTTTTGTCCAAATGATTGTTTTGTTTCAAATGCTGAGGACAACAGTTTGGTGCGCATTTTGCTTTCATAGGCCCCCGCTGCAATGCCGTGTTCAAAGCTTTGAACACAATAGGCTGATGCGGTTCCTGTGGGGCCAGATCAAACCTTATGTTCGAGGCAAGATTCTGTTTGCCCCCAACAATGCAGCTACTCGGAGGATCATTAGCAAGGTCTGTGATTTTTTACTATTGTGTACATTGTACTTCTTTTTGCATCTACAGTTGCTTTATACTTACTGCTCCCCGAAGGCTGTTTGCATAACAGTAGGTTTCTTGGCAGTCCTACTTTGATGCAGATAGATTGTTATATGTACAGGGCAGCTAATTGAGAGGAATATAGGTTCCTTAACGATGGAATGCTGGAGAGATATGCCTGCCAGGATGCCTATCAAACGACTGCTCCAACTGGGTATTTTAACGAACAGAGTGAACGTGCGGTGCATGACCGATACAGAGCATACATAAAGCACACCAGAACACTGAAGAAACTAAAGTAGTTGTACGAGACCAGTGTCTTTAAAGAAGCTCGAAGGTAATTTTATTTCATGACATGCATAGGCAGTGTATGTTCATGGACTAAGAACATCTCCTAGATCATCAGACGACATTGCGCACTTGTGTTCAGCAAGGGCTGCAGTTGTTGATGCTTGTGGGGTTGCTGTCAGTATGCTACGCAGCTAAACAGAATACCATGTCTTGCTTGCTATCTGTCACAAAGTACAATGTTTCCGGATTTGCCATATAGCGAGACTCTCTACTGATGATTTGCTAATTTGTGTTTCCTTTAGCACTGAACCTGCCTGCGCATTTGGTGCCACATGTTTTAGGCCGAACAGCGATAAAAGAAACACCGATATGACTAAGTGAATATAAAATGGTTCTTGCCACCATATTAGTACGCAATGAATGAACGGTTGTGAGGGAGGCCATTGGGTGTAACGAACCCCATTTTTGTGTAGGATGCCAGTTGGCTTTGGTAAAATTCAAAATACAGTAAAACCTCGTTATAACGAAGTTGATGGGGGAGTGGTAATTACTTCGTTATAACCATTAGTTCGTTATAACCAATAGCAATTTCATCTATAGGAATTTCAGGGGGAATTGCGATTGCTTCGTTATATCCGATAGTTTGTTATATCCGGGTTCGTTATAACGAGGTTCTACTGTATATACTTAAATCTTAAAAACAGTCACCCAGGCTTCTTGCAGCTGTGGCATTGCACTGCCAAGTACTAGGGTGTGTGATCGATTCTCGGTTGCTGCAACTTTATTTTGATCAGTGATAAATGCAAAATAAAGAAACATCTCTGTACTTAGATTGATTTTAATGAACCGCAGGTGATGTTAAAGAACTGCAGGTGGTTATAATAAACCAGGAGTTCCTTGCTATAGTGTGCTCTAATCATACTGCTGTTTGGCACCTGAAACTTTATTGCATAATTGAGTTAAATAAGTGAGGAACAGATTTTCCTTACCCCAGCCTTGGAACAAGATTTTGAACTTAATGAGTTAACATTTCAGCAATGATTTTACCGTGAGGTGGCATTTTTTGGTCCACACTATCTGATAAAACACATGAAGCCATTGTCCGCAAAACTTTTTGAGTCATTTTTCTCCAATGTGTGGTGGAACTATTCTATATTGAGACATGGTACTTATATTGAAGTGACGACTTGAACACCTTATATAAAGTCATAACGCTTCTTCTGAATGTGCTTGAGCATCTTGGACATGTTCATGTCAGGTGTGACTTTACTTGGTTGACCTAGTCAAATATGGAGGTTAAAGTGTTAAAAATAATGCTTCTCATGGGAAGCCTTGTTTTGTAACTTGATAAATATCAGCTTGTAGAACAGGTATGCTTCGAATATCACCACCTTTGTGCAGCCCAGCCTGTGGAACAGGCAAAGTGATAACTGTGGCTGTCTCCATGCTGGTATACAGGTTAATGAAACTTTCGAGCCACTGAACAGACTGAAGAAATTGGCCCAGCGCTGGACTGTGGACATTGCTCCCAAGCTGGTGCATTGGTTGAGCAACAACTCTGCAAAGTTGGAACAAGTCAAGGTCAGCATTACGTTTTATCCTTTAGTATATTTATATATCTGCCACAATAAGTGTACTATTGCCCAGAAGGGCTGACTGCACCATTGTGTCATTTGGATTGCTTTGACAGTGCGTAACAGTGTGTATGGTGAAGATGTTGCTAAGGCTCTTTTTCTTTGTCTAATGCTAAATTGAACTTCATGCGTTCAATCCATCATGCGATGAACTTCATGCGATCGATCGATCGATCGATTGATTGATTGATTCACTCACTCACTTCTTTAGTTCTTGTCACTGAATCTATAAGTGACAAAAGCTAGTGTACCTTTGAGTCGGTGTGGACGTCCTGGTATGCAGTTTAACCTCGTTATAACAAGGGTGGACATAATGATTTCAGTGAAGAACATTATTGCCATTAAAACAATGTTACGAATAAGCATTTATAGCAGTTTATCAGATATTAGGAAGCAATTTTCATAATGAATTTTTAGAGGATAGAGGAAGCAGTTTCCATGTTACAATTTTTGATTGTGCTGTCATATCACGCTGCTTCTTGAAGCTGTTGTTCTTTATCACCTGTGCTTCCTTTGATGGTTGTGTTATGTCACCTTCCTAGAAACTGTCCACATTTGAAGGCTTGGAGGCATTCTTCATTGCTGGGGAAAAAAGCGGGAGCAAGGCAACTGCAGAGCATGCTCCCGATGCTGCTCGAGCTCAAAGTGTGCTTGAGTGGCTGCTCTCAGACTGGGATGGCCGCATTGAGAGGATTAACAAGGTGGCAGAACAAACATACCAGGTCTTCGAGGTGAGCCAACGAACATTTGGGAAAGAGTCTGTCATCGCTGTCTATTACATTTCTTATCTTTTGTTCTGAGGAAGACTGCCTTTGCTAAAGCCATATGGCATTTAAGTGGATTGGGCCTTTCTATTTTTGTTTATGCTCCCCAAGTACTGCAACATAATGACCTTTTAGTTACCCGATGACATTTAAGAACTGAAAGAAAATTAACTCAGTTTTACATACATCATACAGGCCATATATATATATATATATATATATATATATATATATATATATATATATATATATATATATATATATATATATATATATATATATATATACACATACATACATACATACAAGCCGTACAGCTTGCAGTTTGTGATGTTTTGGTACATGGTATATATATATATATATATATATATATATATATATATATATATATATATATATATTTTTTTTTTTTTTTCATGTGGAAAGCAGTGTAAGGCTAGATTAGTCATTGAGGTTAGTAAAATTGCTGAGGTATAGAATAATTGTTTGATGCCCTACAATGCCCTATAAGTATTACTTCGAGATCTCTGGGCAAAATAAATTGCCTCGACTACTAAGGTATTTTGTGCTGGTAATGGATAATTAATTAATTGTGTGGTTAGGTTGGACTTGGCAAAATTTGACATTTGGTAGCACTATCACATTTGCCAATATATGTAACCTGTAGCAGCATAGTTGTCCAACTTACTACCAAGCTGTAAGACTACAAAGTAACTTCAATTTGGTATAAAACTGAAGTTATTCACCATACTTCAAGGTGTGACTTTTTCTGGCACTGATGATATTTTTTGTTGGTAACATTCGAATATGCTTCACATTCGTCCAGCGCGTCAACATGGTGTGTTCTCTTAGTTTATTCAGGATGCTTCACTCCACCCCCCATTGCTCTCGGATGAGCTGTCAGTTTTGATCTGGAAGTGTGCCTGAGATTCAACAGATTCCCGGTTATGTGGTTCATTCATTTTCTCTGGGAGCAGCTGTACATACTGTTCAAACAAGCGTTCCTCTTACCTTCATGTTTTCTCCGTGAGAAGGCTCCACATTGCTGGGGAACCAGCCAATGGCACTGGGAACCAGTTGAATGTATAGCATTCAAAGACGACCATAATTTCATGGGAGCATCGATGTACACAGTGTTTGTTGTAGTGTCACAGTAATTATTATAATAATAATGGCAGACCGATGCACACATAGCATGCTCATCTGAGCGTCATGCTATACCAGGTAAGCTGAACACAACCACTGTTTGTATGTTTCTCTGTGTGGAACTAGCAGTGTCGATTGGCAGCAGTTTGTTGAGTGAAGGTACATTCTTGGCCAATGGTTGGTCAAATGTAAGGCTGGAATCTGGGGGAGTCGGTGTGTATTCTTTAGCAGCGGAGAGACAGTTTATGAATTAAGTTGTAAGTCAGCGCTATGTGTGTTCACTTTGTTTTTGTTGTCTAGTCGGTTTTTTGTTGTGCTGTTGTTGGTAATGAGCCTTGGAGGAACATAAACATTCTCTCCTAAATATTATTATCAACACAAATTTACATGCTGTAAATGGACCTTTTGAATACAAAAATGTGTGTGCATACACGCCAACTCTCCCAATTTACCCATGAGACTCCCATTTTTGAACCAGTCCACCCGATTGTATAGGCACGGCTGTAAATCTCTCGATAAACATTCCTAACACCACCGTGAAACGAAATTGACAAAGCACAGCACTTCTGAAAATTTTCTGGCCTTGAGCAACCCCAACAGCTTGCCGTGGTACGCTTTGCTTTTTTTAGACGGAGGGGAAGTGATGACCGCTCCCTCTAAATCAGTGGGTAGAGGGTTTGTGTGTGGCCTTTATATAAGGTTTGGCATGTTTATCTGGAACGGGAATTTGGGATGACGTATCCACAGCGCATGTGAAAAGCTTCGTCGTCATACCGTGGGTCATATAACATTTTGCCTTGTACGCATACATAATTGTGCATGTGTGTATAATTGCAGACATGCTATAATTACTGTAGTATTGTTTTCATTGCTGGCACCTAAAAGCTTTGCTAACAGTCATTCAGATCTGTGTATGACATTACTGCAGGACTGATAAGCGTCAAATAAAAACGTGCACAACATATTTTTTTTGGTGTGTCCCCATGAATGTGTGTGCATGTTCAAGTTACTCACTTCAAGCCGACAGGTCTACACATCCTCAAATAAACTCCCCTATCTTGCTATGTATCGTTACATAGTACACGAAAAAAAAAAAGCACTATCTGGTCACGCCCTGATTTAAACCTCTTCTTTACTCAGTGCTTCGAGATGGACCGGTTTGAAGGCTACCCCTCCGAGGAGGCATTGATGCCACGTGGTCTCACACTGATGCGAGAGAACAAGCTATGGGCAGCATTGGTGTTCAGTGGAATGAAGAGCTCCCAGGACACTGAGGTGCTTCCGCCTTTCATCCGCTACAAGATTCGTATGGATGCCCGTAAAGTGGACTCCACTAAAAAGATTGAAGACAGGTAGGGTTCCCACTGGGGCTCTGTTTTCTGGCTGTTGCAATTTCCTCAACAGTTAACTTTTATTTTGCTCCTGACCTTGGTGCATGTGAGGTTTCTTCCACCATGTTCACTCCTCGCCAGACGATATTTTGTCGAACTCTCGTCTACTAAATTTTGTCAACTCCTATGCAGTTTCTCTATTGATTGTTGTGCGTGTTTTGCGGATTCTCACATGCTGCATAAGGTAGCACACTGATGCATCGACTACAAGAACAGCGTCACATATCTATCATTGAGTGTTGGGTCTTAGCTACTTTTAGCTATGCTTTGGTGCTGTAATGAAAAGCATTGATGTAGAGCTTTGTTGAAGGCAGTAAAGTCTAAAGTCTGGTTAAAAAAATTAAACATCTCTCTCTCTCTCTCTCCCCCCCTCTCTCTCTCTGTCTCTCTCTCTCTCCTCTCTTTCCTTTTTTTTCCCGTGAGCTTAAAAGTGTGTTTACGTTATGTGCACAATAAGAGGAGTCAAGACACACATATCAGTGCAAACCAGTTGAAGATATGTGCTACATGCCTCTAAGTCTTCTGTTAATTTCCATGCCTGTTGAAACATGTTCACATGCATGAAATGCTGGACCAGCTCATCCTTCTAGTTATCGTTTTCTTGGTTTGCTCTGTCTTGAACTAGTGTAGAACGGGGCTTCTGATCGCAACAGCATCACCCACTTGTTTTCTCACCTTCTTAATAAAAGATTAATTAAAGATATATTTATTGAGTAGCATCATAGGTTCTCTTGTTCTTATGATTTAACAAATTGATCTTGCTGGTCAACTTTTGTTTGAGGACCATACTGTACAAGCACACAGGGACAAGGAATGTTGTAACAAACATGAGTGCTGTAAATGCTGCTATTATTTACTTTATTCCTGAAAGCACTGCAGTATTTTCATGCTATATGTAGAAGTGCAAGAAATTGTACGGTTCAGCCAGTGTCTTCCAGTCAGAACAGATAATCTTGAATGCCCTAACGGGATGGCTGATCGATAGAAGGGTTAAAGTCAAGATGTTCCTGCAAGACTTGAAAGAGCTACCGTGGCAATTATAAATAATGCATGTATTCGCTTACGACTTCAAAGGTTCTTATGGCATTATTAATATGTTAGCATTGGGAAGGACGTTCTGACAAACGAAGTACAAGTAAGCGTAAAGCCTGTCTTATTCACTCACATAGTATCAGTACTGCTGCCTGTTATTGGCTGGTTGTAGATACTATTCACTGGTGTTGGCTAGTGCTTGGCCCCAGGGTTTCAACTACCCTGGGGCCAAGCACTTGACACATCTTGAACAGAGTCAGAAGATGGTGCTGGTCAGTTGCGGGGGCTACTGTGAACATGTGAGCCAAATATATATTGCACTGCACACCAAGGAATTCACAATTTTGTTTCAAGAGCATTTGGAAAGTGCCCACTCTTTTTTCAACAAATGATGTCACTGGGGGCAGCGATTGTGTTGCCTGAGGCAGAAATAGCATTGGCTGATTTCATGATCGTGGAAAGATTATCTTCCTTGTTTTATTCATTTGTTTTGGATTCAACAAATAATGAAAATGTGTGTGTCTTTCTTAAAGAGCAACTAAATAAGTCGAGCATCGTAGTCGGTGCCCTCAGTGACGCCATCTGTTGAAAAAAAAAAGCCACCGTTTCTCATCTGTGTTTGAAACCAAATTGCGAACTTCCTGCTTCATGAAGTGCAATAATATTTGGCTCACATGTTCACTTGAACCTCCATGACTGATCGGTCCCGTTTTCTGCCTATGTTTAGAAAGTGCTGCAGAAAGGTAATTATGATATATTTCTCTTGCATTTACCATTAAAGTGCTACTGAATTTTGGTGCTTTATCTTTCTAAATTGCCAAGCAATCGTATATTTCAAAATGCACTTGGACAATAAGTTTCTGTATGTGTGTGATAATTGAAAATTTTATAGAATGGTAATCTGTTGAGACTGAATCTGTTGAGACTGCACTGCTGTTTGAAATCAAAAGAACGAAGTTTAGCCAAGTCCATGTGCACTAAGCTATCCTTCCCATGCTGGCTTAATCCCTATTGCTGTAGCTTGGTTATGTTAGTTTAGGTTAAGTATAACTGAAACTGTTAGAAGAAGTATTCACATTTGGGAATTGGGTTGTGCATCGGTATATTTGATCTACTGCATGTTAGTGAGGCTAGAGCATTGTGATGTAGCAGCTGTGTTTGGTAATTTTGTCCTTTATCTTCAAACTAAATTGATGTGAATATATTTGTTGAGAGAATTGATAAAGCTTGCAAATGCCTCTGCGAATTGTTGTAGGATCATTCACGATCCTCGAAGGATCCACGTGACACCGTTTGACAGACACTGTTTGATATTGACATCTGCACTTCGTTGTTGTGGTTCTGTTAATTTCGTGGTTTCCTCACCTTTATTATCTTTTATCTTGGCAGAATTTTTCGGCCAGGACCGCGCCGTCGTCCTACCATTGATCTCAAGTACCTCACTTTCGGCTTTGCCTACCTGCAAGACCTCGTGGAGCACTCCATCATAACACTGCAGACGGGATGGGAGAAGATGACGGGTGTCTACCTGCAGCAGTTTCCGTACCCCTGCTATATTTTTGATCAGTGGGTTGGCTTATCATTCATATTTTTGGGTGATACACTATTTCTAGTTGGTTGCTGGCCCATTGTTCTACATTTGTTCATGTTTAAAATAGTGTACCCTCATTTTCAAGACTTCCTAGAGGTAATATTATCTGGTGCATAGTTCTGCGTGGTCACATTTATCTTACTAAACAGGTTTAGGCCAACTTAGGCCGACCAGCCTGCATTATGTCTATGTAAAATCTGTAAGCATAGAAAACTGCAATGCACTTGTCATAAGCAGAGCATACTTTCATCAAGCTGTCCTAGTGGTCTGAAATTTATCTTACTGAACAGGTTTAGGCCGACTTAGGCCAACTAGCATGCGTTATGTCTATGTAAAAGCTGTAAGCATAGAAAACTGCAACACACTTGTCATAAGCAGAGCATACTTTCTTCAAGCTGTCCTAGTGGTTTGAAGTGTTTCATGTTGCATGTGCGTGCCCCTCGCATACAATGGCATATTGCAAATGCATGGCGTGCATTTCGGTCATGATTGATGAACGGTCAAAGGACTGCAGAACTGTTTTTGCAAAAGGCATGGTTTAAGGCCCTTCACATGTTTATGCAGGGGACAAGTGTCACATGATTATATATTAGCCAGTCTTAATTTTATAATGGGCCACTGAGCACATGGGCACATAGCTCTATACAGTGGAACCCCGCTGTTACGTTCCTCACTGCTGCGTTTTCCCGGCTGTTACGTTGTTTTTCATCGGTCCCGGCATAGCTCCCATACGATCCCATGTATTGCGAACCCCGCTGTTACGCCGCAACTGTGGGCCTGTTCCCGCATGATGCGTCGCAACCTAGCACGCCGTACCTGCCCGGGCATCGCTATTTTGATTTGACTTTTGACAGTCTTGATCACACTTGCAGGAATCGCCGCCCCCTGATGGCTGCTGAGATAGCGCGAGCGCCAGTGCTATCTCAGCAGCCATGCGATCGCTCGGCAGCCGAGCGACACTACCCACCCCTCCCCTCCTGTCATGGCATCTCTTCATGCTCGTTAAAGACGGGCGGGGCGTTTACTCCCCGCTTCGACGGCACGCGATCCGATAGGGGTGATGTTATCGCCTCCGAGCGACGAGGATGGGCCGGGCACGTTTGATCTCTGCTTCAACCGTTTTCGTCGCCCCCACTCGTGTGCTTTTATTCTAGTGACCGACTTTGGGCTCCGGGGGCTTCCGGAGAAAAGAATCAGAAAAAGGAACATCGCACTCGCAGCCCCTTTTGCGTATGACTGCGCTCGCCTGCACAGCGAGGGGCGTAGCCACGCGGCTGTCCAAAGTCTGTTCGTGCGCACGCCGGCGAGCTGGTTCGGGCCGGACGGCAAGCGCAAAATATGCAAGGAATTTTTTTTTTTGTAAAGCTGGCTAAATATCAGGGGTGTGCAAATTATGCGAGGGTGCAAATTATACGGGTAAATACGGTAAACAAGCACTGAAGACGGAACATGAAAGCGCTATCTATAGTGTACTAGAATATCGAGCGATCGCGGACCCGACGCGACCAGCCCACTAGCTGTACTCGCAATCACAAACCACGCACGGGGTGCCGAACTGTATGCGGTGATTGCAGTGACGGGGCAACTTGCCTCCAAAATTGGCGCGTCACGCTCGAACTAAGCCTCCATAGTCACAGTTTTGACTGCGATCTCTGAGGCCATACTTTCTCTCATCGGGGCGCCAGAGTCCAAATCATCAAATTTAGAGCTAGAAACCATCCGAAATATCGGTCGTTTTAACACATAAAGTCTATGGGGGCACTGCCGGTACCGCGCGGCTGTCCGAATTATCGGTCGGCGACCTAGATGGCTCACCTTGCTGAAATAAATTGTTTGAAATCAAGGCGGCCCTGTTCTCATTCATTTTCGGAGCTTTCCTCACTCTTGCATTTTCCCGGCTGTTACTTTTCTTACCCTCAGTCCGCTGAAAAACGTATGAACGGGGTTCCACTGTATTAACAAAATATCAGCAACCGTTTTTGTACTGTGCTGGTGTGACTAATTTGCATGCACTAATACATGCTAACACAAACAACTTTATTGTTACTGCATGTGCGACACTGTAACAGCACACCTTTTATTCATTTAGTTGAGAACATTGAATTGCATGTTGTATTTCTCATGTGCATCATTTCATCTTCACCAAAGTGTGTCAGTGGTGGTGGAATACACTGCACTGTGGTGTAGTATGTTTTACTGCAACACAAAAATTATGTGCAGCATTCAGACTGCGCAATTTATGATAGGCCAATGCCAGATAACATTTTTTTAAAAACAAAGCAGTTGAATACTGCTCGCTGTTAAAAGGCTCTGCATTCAGCATCCACAGAGTGACCCATTGTTAAGAGAAACATCTTTTCAGCATTTCACTATTGATTGCAGCTGAAGCTCGACATCATCAAATTCTGACACAAAGATCACCCAGCTTATGCATTGATGTATGCCTGATATGCCACATTGGCCACTTTTCACTATTGTGATATATCATGTATCACCTATTCGTATCAGCAGTATCCCATCATCCATTTCCTAGCCAAACTGCAGAAACATTGCAATTCTAATTTTATAGCAAGTAAAGTATTTCAATTGCAACCACATCCTATCGTGTAGTCAAATTAACCAAATAAATATTCTATGAACAGAGGCCAACCTGTGCTTGTGTTGTTGTCCCACCTACGCATATCCATTTTTTTTAGTGCATGTTAATTTGACGAGGACAGAGAAAAAACATATCCTTCCATGTCTTTGTCGGTGCATTTGGCAGGACACCCTTCTCGCTGTGTGCAACAAGTAAGCTGAGGCTAGCACTATTCTTAATTGCATTTGCACATTTAACAGAATCAGTGCTTTGTTTCTGTGGCCTTTGTAACTCTTACAGCCCAGATGTTCCACTGGCCTCTAAACTCGCTTCATCTTATCGGTCTGCTCTCGATGCAGGTTCATAGTGACAATAGCCGAGTCCTTCCCAATGTTCATGGTGCTCTCGTGGGTGTACTCGTTCGCGATGCTTATCAAGAGCATTGTCCGAGAAAAGGAGCTACGTCTCAAGGAGGTCATGCGTGTCATGGGCCTCGGAAGCGGTGTCCTCTGGCTCTCTTGGTTCATCGACGCTTTTGGCTTCATGCTAATCTCTTCACTTCTTCTCACCTGCATTCTCAAGGTATGTTGTGCTTGTGCCGTCACATTGAAAGGCCCCTCGCCAGGCCTCAGTGCAAATTTTGGTTCATCAGTGGGATTTGTAAGCTGTTGAAAGACTTTTGCAGATACGGTAAAGTACTGATCAAACGCCCCCAACCATGCACGCACCCTCCCTTCCACAACCCGAGGATTTCGAGTTTTTATGCACTATCGAACAGATTCCTCCTCCCCAGACCTCTGGCGAATCATTTAGAAGGTACCAAAGTGGTATGCTGCTACACTTGATGTAGCTTTAATGTAGCTTAATGTAATGCTTTCGTTGGTTGATGTACACACAGTGCCACGTGACGAAGTGGTGAAAATTTTAGAAACCATGGAGATACTGCGAGAAGCGTAACTGAAGTCTATTTTCCGTACTTATACTTGGTAATATACAGAGACTTCTTTCCAATGTGAGAGGGAAAATTGTCATCCACTCACTTGTAGCACAAAGCTACAAGGAAATCTATACAGGTTTCTCAGAAGATGAAAGCGTTAAAGTTGCCAGAAAAGTTGCCTCTGTCAGGATATCAGACCTGGGACCAACACCTGTCTAGTGCGATGTGTCAGGCAGAATTCTCCAGAACTCGTTTGCTTTGTTCATGTGCTTCGAGTTGTTGATCAATTCACCCTTGTACTTCCTATGTTCCTAGTTTCCTGTTTAGCTCAAATGGAAGAGAAACTGCCCGGGCAGGAATTGGTCTTGGGTTAAATCATGGGACCATGACAGCTTTTTCATCAAGTTTGAAGTTTTGAAATTTTGTAAAATCTACATGGATTTCCTTGTAGCTTCATGCTACACAAACAGGCAGATGTCAATTCTTTTCTGTCATAATTAGTAATCCACCTTGAGGAATTCCATGGAACCAATCTGCCTCATTCTTTTGATTTCTTTTCATTTGAGCTTGAGAGCATTGTAGTCTGGTGCACTGTAGCCTCCAATGTTGCGGCAAGACTTGAAATAACTGTGATAGTCGTATTGTTCAGCTACCATGACAATTATAGGTAGTGCACGGATTTGCTTATGGCTTCAAAGGTTCTGATGGCGTTATAATATAAATATCAACATTAGGAGGGTTGTTCTGGCAAACGGGTGTACAAGTATGTGCAAGTCTGTCTTATTTCCTCACATATTATCGGCACTGCTGCCTAATATTGGCTAGTTGTATATACTGTTCACTGGCGTTGGCTAAGAACTCGTTAGTTCACCTCAACTGTCTTCATGTTACAGTTTGGTCAAGTGCTGGACCATTCGGACCCGGTGGTGATCTTTGTGTTCCTGGCCTGCTTTGGGGCATCCATTGTGTGCAAGGCTTTCCTAGTGGCCGCCCTCTTCTCGCGGGCCAACATTGCTGCCGCAGCTGGTGGAATTCTCTTCTTCACCTGCTACCTGCCCTATCCGTTCGTCAAGCTCTGGAAGGACCGCCTCAGCTTTCACCACAAGAGTGCTGTTGTAAGTTAGCACGACTTTCAGTAGCTGTAACTGAAAAGGTGTCCTTGCTGCATCTTTTATTCATCTTATTCACTGTCACTTTTGTTTGTTGTGCAACAGTGCAGTCATCCACATCTAAAGAAATACCGCAAGAACTAACCTGAACAAAGTGATGGCACGAAAAGCATGCATGCTCACGGAAATGGTGACAGGTTATTGGCTTCCTTTTGACCGAAATACTGAACCTGTTAGATAGCCAACTTCGAACAAAGCAAGCAAAAAACCATTTTCAGCCATTTCCACAAGGCATTATATGTTTATGTAACGTTTATTCTAACATGTACAATCGGACCCCGATATATTGAATACGGATATAACAAAATGTTGGTTATAACGAAGTAAATGAATAGTGATTTCATTAAAACAGTGTTACAAGTATACATTTATATAACAAATTATTGGATGTAACAAAGCTGTTCTCTTATCTGATAGGCATTGTTATGATAAGGCTTGGCTGTAAGTGTGGTTTTGACATAACGCCTAGATTTCTGCCTTTTACATGCTTTAGACATTCCAAATTCTTTCACTATCCTAATGTGTTCCAAAAGTATTTATATCAGTAATACTTCTGCTCATGGCTCAGGTGTGCTTCTTGTGCTTTGCAGAGCTTGGTGCCCAATGTGGCCTTTGGCCTTGGGTGCAGCTACTTTGCCCACTTCGAGGAGGAGGGCGTCGGTGTGCACTGGCACAATCTGCTCCGGGGAGGTCTTCCTCCGGACACCTTCTCGATAGCCCACGTCATGGGCCTGCTGATACTCGATGCCGTGCTCTACTTTGCGCTCGCGTGGTACATCGAAGCTGTCTTTCCTGGTAAGCACACGCCATAGACGGAGGTGCACTGTTCTTAGGTCGTTCTTTCAATTATAAACAAGCAGTCTCGATCTCAACTAAGAAGGCTATGGGGAAAAACATAGCAGTTTTGTGTCACTTTCCATCCACTGCAAAGTAGAGCTTCTTGGAAAACTTGAATTGCGCTTTTTGTGCGTGGGAAACGAGGCAGAATGTGTGCCTTTGCTCAGGCTCATTCCAGCTAAATGAGCTCCAAATTAGGCTTAGTAGAGCACGTCTATGGGCAAGTTGGTTTTACTTGAAAGAGGGAGCGCCAGGAGTGACGGAGACAGAAGCGAGAGGCACACAAAACAGAACTCCTATCCAGTGTGCCTCTGGCTTTTGCTTCCATTGTTTCTAACGCCCCCTCTTTCCATCTCATAATTAGCTTTTTATTTTATCAAAAGGTTGGGAGCCCTAAGAAATTCAAATGCACCTTAGTGTTACTGCCATATCATACTGCAGTTACACAATCTGAGAATCATTTAAGGTTGTGTTTTGGCACTTCTGGCTACAAAGCCAAGAAGTTTTATGATGAGATTCCCTGTTTTGTTCAGTTTGTTTAGCTCACTGTACTACTTACATGTATGCCAAATTATAGCCAAAAGATTATCAATAGCATTGTGTCACTCCTGTGTTATTAGCGTCTTGAAATTGTGCTTCGATTAACCCTTTGTGGTCATAGGTATTTACCACTTACCTATACTGTGGTTTATCCAGTCAGAAGCCAGTGTGCGCAATTTGGGCACCACACAGAAGGAATTTTCAGGTATGCAAACATCTGTCAAGAAATTTATGATATTTCAGAATAACCTCTTGATGCACTTAGCTGTCACCGACACTTCAGCGCAGAACGGCAGCATTCGAAGCGGTTTCCAGGATGGAGGCTATGACTTGAAGTGTGTGTCTTGCATTGTAAAACAGTCTCCTGCCTTTGTCCTTTCTTTGCTCTATCGCTGCTCACCATGCAGTCCATACTCTACGAAGTGTGGCTTGCAAATAAAGAGTCTATCCTCTTCAGAAACTTGCGTGAGCTTTGTCTGTAAAGCAGCTCAGCAGAATATGTCACTGCCCCATCAGCAGTAGTCTCTAAAGAAAAATCTCAAGTTCGTTTAAGAAAGTACCAGCCTGAACTCGAGACAATGAAAATTGCAATGTGCAGTTTAAAAACACCACCGAGAGATGACGCAGCCAACGTAAATGTTGAATGTGTGCAAGTGCGTATCTGGGAGACCCAACCGGAACTGCATGGCAATGTGTGCCCGACACATGACTGGCACATGACTTTTACATGGTAATGTGTGCCTGACACATGACTGCAAGAGGTTAACTTTGTTGTGACTAATTAAACTTTTTTTAAATTAAAGGCCTGTCATTGCCAGTGCTTACCTGGCTTGATAAACTCTTTTTGTGTTTTCTGCAGGGCAGTACGGAGTACCAAAGCCATGGTACTTCTTCCTCACCAAGTCTTACTGGTGTGGTACCTCACATTCCGACAGCCCGAGAAAGTCTCCATGGGAGTCCTGCAATGGAACATCTAGCTTGAACGGTTAGTTAATTCATTTGCTCATATATAGTGTACTGTACTGGGAGATGGTTTGTGCATTCACTCTGGCTTTTATAATTGCGAATGTGTTGCTATTAGTGGTGGTGTTCTCATGTGCTCAAGAAACAAAGGACAGAGTACTCGACATACAAACAAATTCTAATGGAAATAAAGCCTGTCACTTACATTTACTCTTGTACATTCAATACTAGCAGTTTAAGAGATTTTAAACTTGAAGATAAAGAGATGTAAATTTAAATGTCAGCTATTTCTTTAAAAACAAAATGTGGGTTCGGGCAGGTAACTTAATGAGTGGAGCATGTGACTGTCAGTTAGCTAAAGTAACAAAATGGTTGTCAAGTGGGAGGAAATGAAGAGTAGAAAACGAACCCCTATTACCAACAAGACTTCCGTTGTTTATCAAATCCCCATATGCATGTAATATTTACCAGCTATGGCAAACACATAGACAAACATGAGAAGATACTTTGAAACACATTAACATATACAGTTAAACCTGGATATAACGAAATTGACAAATTCCCGGAAAACTTCGTTATAAAGAGGATTTCGTTATATGCAGGTTCGGTACGAAAATTCGAAAAATAAACGCTTAACTTAGCAAAAAGGTAACAGGCTGCAGAGCTCACCCAAAAAATTTATTTTGGGTGAGAAAACATTGGCAGCTGAGACCACTTATGTGACAGCTTACAGTGAAGGACCGGCTATAATGCTGTTTTTTCTAATCTCGGTTTGCCCTCCCATGGGACTTAATGTACAGTATTTACCCGCATAACTTGCGCCCTCGCATAATTTGCGCACCCCTAAAATTCAGCCAGCTTTGCAAAAAAAAAAAAAATTCCTCGCATATTTTGTGCCCCCCGTTCCCAGCTCGCCGGCGCGCACCCACGGACCGACAGCCGCGCGACCGCGCCCCTCGCTGCGCAGACGAGCGCAGTCATACGCAAAAGGAGCTCCGAGTGCGATGCCCTTTTTTTTTTCCTCTTTTCTTCGGAAGCCCCCCGAAGCCCAAAGTACGGTCGCTAGAATAAAAGCATGCGAGTGGGGGCGAAGAAAACGGCTGAAACAGAGATCAAACGAGCCCAGCCTATCTCCGTCGGTCGGAGGGCGGATGTCATGACATCACCCCGATCGGGACACCTGCCGACGATGCGAGAAGGAAAGGCCCCGCCTGTCTTTAACGAGCATGAAAAGACACGAGGAGGGGGGGGGGGGAGGGAGTGTCGCTCGGCTGCCGAGGTAGCGCGCGCTATCTCGGCACCTATCAGCGGGCGGCTCGTAAACACTTTTACGTGCTGCGCTCTCAACACGAAGGGACTGCGAATGTCCCTGGAGCAGCCGTATTCTCTTACACCAACATTTTGCAGTGTTACGTGAGCTCGTATCCAAAAGAGTTACCGCGCTAGTTGCATTATATTACACGTTATTTCAAACGTGTTTGTGAAATACCCGCGTAATTTGCGCAGCCCCTTTTCGGAGCTCTAAAATTACGAAAAAAAGTGCGCGAATTACGCGAGTAAATACGGTATATGCATACCCCTTGTTGTGCAGACACCCCCCCCGCCTTGGTTATATGCGGCTGCCAAGAAATCCCGTGGACAGTCCAGGTAGCGAGCAGACTTCACAAAGAAGTGCACAGTTCGAAAAGAGCGCAGCAAATCGCCGTGGAGGAGGAAGGAGTGCGGAACGAATGAGCGGAGGGAAGAAAAAAAAAAAGAAGAAAAGGCCGTGTCGCGTGGTGTGTACGCCCTCTGAGGATACTAGTATTTCCAAGGCGACAGAAAATGCTGCTACAGCCGTTTGTCAGATGCGAACCCTCAGCACGGAACGCGCGCTCCAGTCTTTTTTTTTTTTTTTACCATTTCACGCGCGCTGCCCTTGAATCACCCCGTGAGCGCGATTTCCTCTGCGCCCGATCCCTGTGCTGTCAAGGGCAAGCTTCCCGTGACGAGCGCCACCCGCGACCATGCGAGCTAGGCCTAAAAAGCGCTGTCGCCGAGCGTCAGGTTAGCGAAGTGAAGCGCAGAGACTTGCACAATAACCAAAAAGTGGCACTGCCGGCACGTTGAAAAAAAAAAAAAACTCGTTTTTTTTCTCTTTCTCTCTTAAGCCGGCGCGGCTTGGCAACATCAACTGGTAAAGGAGCGTGCCGGCTTGGCGCGCTAGGCCAGGTGCACCAAGCGGCTGCATCAGGTTTGAGGTGAGGGGGAAAGGACACACCCGCGGCGGCAAGATCGCCGAGTCGAGGGATGCAGGCCCACCTCGCGCACGCTCGCACGCACACATGCGCTCGCTCTCGCTTCGCAGTCGCCGTGCCTTCGAGCGTGCCAAGCGCGATGCCGATGCTTCGCATACCGTCGCGGCGGAGAAGGTGCTTGCAGTTGTTGCTCGCGCAAAAGTGACAAAATTTGGGACAAAATCTCTAGGTTGTCCGCGGAGAAAATTCGTTATTTCGAGGGGGTCTCCCGCTGGCACTTCGTTACATAGAGGTCTCAAATACATGTGCTTCTATGGAGTAACGGTGGGGAATAGAAAAACTTTGTTATATCCAGGAATTCGTTATATGGAGGTTCGTTATAAGCAGGTTTAACTGTAGTTCACATAAAGTTCATGCGAGGTTATTTTACGTATCTGACAACACTTAAAATTTCTAATAAGCCAGTAACTTGTAGTTTGCTTGTAGTCTGCTTAGGTCTTAACGAAGTACATTCTACAATACACTATACACAAGGCTAGATCACATGTTGCCACAAGATATAGATAAAAGGCATTTGCATCCACTAATAAACTTCATCACGGGTGATGCATACTGTACTTAGGACATGTAGGCATTGTATGCTTTGTAAATGAGCGTATAGATAGACGTGCCTTCTCCTTTTTTCCATTGGCTGCATGGGGTATCAGGGAGGACGGAAGACATGGAGGAAGAGCCACGCAACCTGCCACTCGGGGTACTCATTCGCAAGTTGACCAAGGTGTACACTGGTGCAGACCGGGCAGCCGTCAACGAGCTGAGCCTCAACTTCTATGAGGGCCAGATCACTTCGTTTCTTGGCCACAACGGAGCTGGCAAGACGACCACCATGTGAGTGCAGTCTCCAAAAGGTTACCACATTATCAAAGCAGCAGACACAACAGCTCTTCATCACAGCTGAAATTTTTGTTGGAATTCACTATAAGGCATCTTATGTATACGCTCGACAAGTAGAACCAGAAAGTTTTCAATTGGACAGCTGAAATAAGGAATTCTGTATTCGATTTAAATTTGATTCTTTATATATATATGATGTTAATGCTGTTTCAATGACAGTACCGCTTTTAATTTATTTCGTTATAAAGAGGTTATTCTGTAAGTGAGGCACTGTTTTTGTCCCACATCCCTTTCTGCGAATCGTCTGTTACAGCGCTATATGGTCAACGTCCGCTAGCTAGCATGTAAATCTACGATGCCACTGATAGCTCAGTGTTGCCTTAAGATGTTTCACACTGTGATGTGATTCAATTTTATGACACTCTCATTGCAGCTTGAATTAACTTCCCTTAATTGTCGCATTGTGGCTTTTCAGCTCCATCCTCACAGGTCTGTACCCCCCGACACAGGGTACGGCTGAAATCTATGGAAGGGACATCAGAACGGACATGGACATCATTCGTCGAAGCCTTGGCACCTGTCCCCAGTACAATGTCCTTTTTGACAAGTAAGTCCATGTTTCTCAGAAAGCCTTGTATAGTTTTGGAATTTGGCATAGCAGAACGAAAAACAATGTGTCGCTTTCTGTCAATGTTGGTAATTCTGTGCGCTGTGTCTTATAGCAATGCAAGCATTGCCACATGAAGCAAGTGCTTTTCACTGCCTTTTTTTACTTGCAAAAGAATGTGAAGATTGTTTAAGCATACTTAGCAGTCGCTCATCCACTCTGTGAAGAATAAATGTCTTAACTTTTACCATAAAAATGACCTTGTATGACTTTGCAATGTGCCATGATTTCTCTTTTCACTTGTGCAAGACCTGCTTTCCCAAAACACAGCTATACACAATGTTCTCGGTGCGACTTAATAGTTTGCCTCATCTTGCAGTATTTACAGTCCAACGTTGCTATAACATAGTTTCACCTGGCATGAGAATAGCTTTATTATGTTGGAAAGTTCGTTATAAAGTACTCGAACCTTGCTATAACGAAGTTGAAAGGACACATGGAATTACTTCGTTATGTCCATTATTTTGCTATAACCATTATTGCCTTTAACTTCAATATTTGCCATCTCGGCTAGAAAATTTCAGTGTGTAACGAGAGAAGTGGACGCACTAGTCATTTCTCATCACTGCACATGAGTAAAGGCGCACCGTTGGTTTGTCCCTCATATCTCTACTCCCAGCCGTCATACTGTGCAGTTAGGATGACCTCCGAGATCGGCACAACACAGTCTCAGAAGCCATATTTTGACATTTAGCTGATGCGAGAAAAAGAGGGGGGAAAATGCGGGAATGGCAAGTGAAAACTGCAATAGGATGCAGGAAGGCAGCAGTACATATTGGTGTGCACGACTGCTTGCACATGGCTACGCGCAGTTTCATTGGGCCGTGGTATTTTTGAAGCGCTACGCCGAACACCACGGGATGAGATTTTGTTGGCACGAACACGTGCAGATTTTTGGTTTTGGAGATGATTTTAGTTCGTTATATCTGTTGAAAGATCCATTTTATATCGTTAAAATGAGGTTTCAAATGCATATATGTATGCGGGGATTTCAAGGGGAATTTTCTTTACTTTGTTGTATCCATTATTTTGTTATATCCCATTACATTATAATGAAGTTGGAGTGTATATTTATGATGCTTTATCAATGGCAGAACTATTCTTCATTAACTCTGTTATAACCGATAATTTGTTATATCAGTACTCATCATGTTGACGTTCCACCGTAATAGAGGTATAATTTTAACTACTAGTAGATTTGCTATGTCAAAATGAAGTTCCATGAGAGTGAAGATATTCTACCTCAGGCATTTTTCTTCCATAAAAGACGCATAGTCACTAACATGTCACACAAACAACAAGTATGGTTCTCTTATTTCTTTTTATGTCGCAGCTTGACAGTTGCAGAGCACCTCTGGTTCTACGCTCGGCTCAAGGGCCTGACTGCAGATGTGGTTACATCCGAAGTCGAATCATTTGTGCGCGACTTGGCCCTGGTTCACAAGAGAGATGAATACTCATGTAATCTTTCAGGTAAGTCTTTTGAAGCCAGCTGAAGAACATAATGAATTGCTGTGCATGCAAGGCATAAATTTGGACAGCGTTATTGAAGGCATAAAAGCATGCTCGTTATAAGAATCCAGAGGCTGTGCCAGGATTTTACTTCAGAAAAGGGTGGGGGTTCTACCCTCTTTTTAACATACATTCATGTATGTATATGCATGCATGTATATATATTACTGTTAAACCTGCCTATAACGAAACGCCATACAATTGATCCCTTTATATTATGAAGTTTTTATGTTCCCTAATGCAAGTTCATCAAAGAACACGTATTTGTAACGTCTGTGTAACTAAGCGGCAGCAGGAAACACTCAATGTTATGAGTGCCCCTTGATGTTATGAAGGCAGTTTCTGGAGGGGGCGAGATGGGGAGGTACAACCTCACCCCCTCTTCCCATTCCCCCCTGCCCTGGGTACTCCGAACACCAATGCCTGGGTGGCTGCTACAATGACAGATGTTTGTCAGGTGGTGGCAGGAGCGTCTCTCGAAGTAACTAGCTATGAGGCCAGCATTCAGGAACTGTGAGGGTGGGGGGTATGACAAGGGGCCACTGGGGGACATGCTTGAGGCAAGCTGCTATCCCCCCCTTCTTCTTCAGCTTCCTTGACCTCTGTCCTGGTACTGCTCTTGTAAAAACGTCATATTTTCTTCTGCACAATTCTGAAAAACTTTGAGGTATTGTAGATCTTGTCTAGTGCACAGCTATGTAAAAACACAGCATTTAAAGCCTGTGCCTTTTCCTCTGTAACATCCTTTTGGCAGCAATTACACGTTCAAACAAACACCAACTAGGCCAAGGGCAAGTTCTTAAAAACCATAGTCTGTGTGCTGATTTGACAAAATTCGAACACGTAATAGATAAAAAATTTATACCTAAGGAGGCACTCAGTAATGCTGAGATAAAAATTGTGTTACTTGTCACACATTACACTTATTGTTCGTTTCTTTTGTTTGAGAAAGTGTCAGTTGTGTCAAGGTGGATGAGTCACCCCAACCAATACCTCCCACTAGTTTTCCCATGCACTCAGCAGATCGAAAAGCATTCCTAACATTATTTCCCTCTCTCATTTCTTTTTCTGATGACACTTAGGTGGCATGCAGCGCAAGCTCTCTGTTGCCATTGCATTTGTTGGTGGCAGCCGCACAGTGATCCTGGATGAGCCAACGGCCGGTGTTGACCCTTATGCACGCCGAGCAATCTGGGACCTCATGCTCAAGTACAAGCAAGGTATGACTACAGTAAAACCTTGTTATAACGAAGTTGAAGGGCGAGTGGTAATTACTTTCGTTATAACCATTAGTTCGTTATAATGAATATCAATTTCATCTATAGGAATTTCAAGGGGAATTGCAATTGCTTTGTTATATCCAATAAATCGTTATATCCGAGTTCGTTATAATGAGGTTCTACTGTATTTCAAATGTTTCGTCTATGAGAACTTGAGCTCTCTCAGTGTACTTTTGTACGTAGAACATATCTGTAAAGCAGACTGTCCATGACGTGTTGCACGCCAGCAGCACATACTGCAAAATCGAAATTGCATTTGTACTCGTTTTTGTGTGTTCATTGTCATCGCCAGCTGGTGCAAGATTCAAAGGACTAGGCTCGTTGTATGCATATGTGAGAGCTTTTTACATGTCAGTGTCGTATGAATTAAAAAACGATTGGTTATGCCTTTCAAACTTCATTGCAGCCAGCTGGTATGTCTGATTTGCATGGAGAACTATAGAGGCCTAGATTACATTTCAAGATATATACTTGTGTTGCCTTGAACATTGTGGAACCATTGAAATTGCATACTCTATTATTTTCTGTCTATGAAGTGTTAAAGGAAGCTTTCACTAAGCAGGTTAGTTTTATAGTCTTAAATTGGGAGAACGAATGCACAGACATGGGGAGTAAAGGCAAGTCGACATTGTTGACAGTGCGCTGCATCATTGGCCTTTCATGTGTGCCTTGTTGATGCTGTTTTCATTCATATAAATGGTGTCCTAATGCACAGTTCACTTGTGTGGTAACTGCCTAAGTAACTTTGACCAATTTGATTCATTGCAAACTAGCAGAGGTCAAAGGTTTCATTTTTTAAAGTTTACGGTCAGAGATTATTGGTCAGAGCTTCAGTGAGAGCTTACTATTAGGAGGTCACATGTTCCAGGTCGCACGGTCATCATGACTACACATCACATGGATGAAGCTGACCTGCTGGGTGACCGAATAGCAGTCATCAACGAAGGCCGCCTACGTTGCTGCGGGTCGTCGCTGTTTCTAAAGACACGGTTTGGCAGCGGTTACTACCTCACCCTTGTCCGCCCTTCGCGCCGCAGCAAGTCGCTCAAAAGCAGGCCATCACCCACAGCACCTGCTTGCAAGGATGCGGTAAGTGAGCGTTATAATATTCTGTGCTTTCCGTGTGACTCAATAAGAAAAGTGCACACTTGCTATTTATTGATATTAGCGTGTAAATATGACCCAAAATTTTGTAGAATCCGTCACATGTGCATGGTGCACAAACACAGACACTAGCCAGTAGTTTCTGCGCACCAATGTGGAATCAAGGATTACTGTTGCGATTCTGTGGCACCAGGAATTGAGTTAATCCTGTGTACCCTGTAGTCCTCTTTATACAAGTATTTATTTACCTATATTACTGCTTCATTAACGATTCAACAGATTTGGAATTTGTCATTCTTGTAATGGTGTACACATGGTGTTTGGTAGGGCGTTTGTGTTGCGCACATAGAATGCTCCCACTATTTCTATATTCTGTTGACTATTCTGTTCATTTTGCTCAGGTTCTTTTTCCTGGTTCTGTTTCAGGTACAGAGCCAGGCTGATGGAGTAAGCAGCGATTCATCCCAAAATGCCACTCCTTCATCGCTTGTGTCACCATTATCTGGGAACTCCCATGATGAATCCAGTACGAACATCTTCTTTTTGTTCTATCTTTTTTTTTGGTCCAGCCATTCTGCACCACTTAGGACAGTGCTGTCATTGGCATTGGTCATATTTGGCTGACAGTAATGCGGAAAGCTTATCCTCTTGTAAAACTTAAAAATATGCAAAGCTTGCCAAGTAGCTTAAGTTTGTGAAGTTTAGAAATTACACAATTAAGTGACTGAAACTGTGTTGCTGTGACATTTTTTTTTTGTATTCAGTTTATTGCTTTTGGGGTGGGCTCATTGGGTTCACTAGCTTGGGAACGTTTGAACAAAGTGTTATTATTTCTTGCTCCTAAGGTATTAAATTTCCCATACAAAGAATTTAAGTGTAGCATATAGCTTTTCCAGGCCATAATCAACTCCATTTTTACGAATAAGTAGGCCCGAGTACATGCCATAAAAATTCATACATCATGGCGAACTTGTGTGGGAACTTCAGGTTGGCAGTTCCCCTCATTTCCAGTTTCTTTATTATCTGTGTTTTCTGGCTTAATAAAGTGGCTTTTACGGTATTGTAAAACAGGTAACTTACTGATACAGCTGAAATAACTTTTCTTTTTAGTAGAGCTGTGCGAATAGCAAAATTTTGAGAGCGAAACGAATTAGTATATTCATGTTAAAGTGTGAATCGAACAGAATATTTTTCAAATAATTTTCGAATATTTTTTGTATAATACCCTGTCAAATTTAGAGGAATGTGCTGCTAAACATGGGCCAAAAAAGATTTATTGCACTAGTGTACTCCCACAGTGTTAATCCAGAGTCCTGAAGAACAGTCCAACAGAGAACTGTGCAACAGAAAGCTGAGCTAACTTCACTGCAATACGTGAGTGGTAGCCTTCCCACAGTACACGTGTGCTAGCTTCGCTGCAGTATGCGGGTGTTAGTTTCGCCAGAGGACCTGAGGGTTAGCTTCGCCGCAACACACGGGTGTTACCTTCGCCGCATTGCACGAGCATTGGCTTCGTCGCAGTACATGATTGTTGACCCCGCTGCCGTGCACGAGTGTTATGCGGCGAAGTGTACTGCATGCGGGTATGGGCCACTTGTCACGTGACATAGCATATTTTTCCCTCCTTAATTATCAGCTTCGAATAGTTGGAATAGTAAAATATAAGAGCGAATCGACTCGAATAGCAAATGCTATTCGAAAATCATTCAAAATTTGAAATATTCACACACCCCTACTTTTTTGTATACTACTTTGGTAAGTAGGACTTGTCTTAATTGTGAAGCACCCTGTAAGAAGTGAACCACAGTTTCTGAAGCAATCATTGGGCCAGAATTAAAAAGAAATCGATTTCTGAGCTAGACCAGGGGAAATGAAATCTCCAGTTGTGTGAAGTAGGGCGTAAAAACTACACTTTGAAAGTATAACCTGGTCAAAATATGCACCACAATGCTAGTTAATTTAGAAAAAGTGTATATCTTGAGTGAATCCTATCATATTTACATGTGTATAGTAACAGTATTGGCAAACACTGGCAAACAGCTGACTTGTGTTGGCCATCAATCGGCAGCATAGTAACGTAATGCCTGTGTACAACTATGCCTTCACCCCATTCCATTAAATGCTTCGCACGCTGTAACAGTTTTTGTCAGGTAAATTCACCACAAATATTTCTTCATATCTAATTTCTTCTGCTTTCTGGCCTGTCTCAGCTGAAGCACTGGACAAACTGATTCGGAGACACATCCCCAAGGCAGAGCTCGCCACCGACATGGGGGCCGACTTGTCGTACCGGCTTCCAGCTAGCCCTGAAACATACTCCTCCTTCGTATTCCTATGCAAAGACCTTGACGCTAACCTGACAGAACTTGGCATCACCAGTTATGGAATCTCGGACACCACACTTGAGGAGGTGGGATGGCCTTTCATTTGTGTGTGGATTGAAGCTCTGTCACCTTTCTCCTTTATTTTTTCTAAAAGGAAAGAATTTTCCTTTTGAAATCGGTGTCTTTTGTACTTACTCAATTCAAAAACCTTATGAGGGTTCAGTCTTGTCTTTGCTAAAATATACGTTTGTGGACAAAGAAAGACTGATTCAACAGTGTAGGAAATTGATTTACTGTTATCATATACACTTGTGTTCCATTGCATTTGTATTTCTTTGTGGTAAACAGATGTTTTTGACCAGGAGTTACAAGCAAAGTACTTGTACAGAATTGAGAATAACATGCAGTAGGATTCCTTGCAACACAAGCTTTCACAAGTTGCACAGTCTGTGTGGTTCTCTTAGGCTGAGCTTTTGATAGGAAGAAACGATTACCTATGCTTCTGCACCTGAATTTTAAACAAGGCGACTCTCTTAGTGCTCCCTTTCCAATGACAGTTTTTAGCTTTAAGAGTTTTGGTTTTGTTGTACCTCGAAGAACTGTAACCACACACAGCATTACATTTGTATGAAGGCTATGCTTTGCTCAGCTGTCACATTTAATGCAGTGCCCATGTCTAAACATAGTCCTGCACCCTTGAAGTTGAAATGCGGAAATATAGCATAAATGGAATTGTCTGAGTAAGCAGGTTTAATCTTCTTTTATGGCAGTAAAGCTGCTGCTACAAGTGGGAGAGAGAAGTGGCTTGTAAAATGTGCATGTGGATAAGCTTGAGTTCAAGAATAATTCATATTAGCAAGCCATTTGTAATGCACAATTCAAACTGTGTCCTCTTTTTTCTGAATGAAGGTTTTTCTACGGGTCACACAAGGCGGTCCCAACATGAGGAGTCAAGCAAATGGTGAAGGTACAGCATTTTGCACTTTAAACCTTGTTTTCTTTTATCATTTTTCCTTGCTATTTTTCATGACATGACATAGAACATGTGGCATTAGTTCGAACAGATATACTAGCCTATCAGTAACGTTATGTTTTGTTGGATATCTATAATTAGTTTTATGCTTCACAGTTGTTTGATAAAGTTTTAGTGAAGTCACCTTCACATCTGGTAAATCGAACAAAAGTGGGCCCTTGTACATGACTTTGACCATAAACTGTGTGGAACCTTAAAGTAGTATGGATACAGATTCTGAAAGCAAGGTAACTTGAGAAATAGATTTATGTGGACACACATGCATAATCTGCAAGTTATCACAGGCACGTGTAGTGTAGAAGATATCTAAAATCAATTTTATAGTGTCTGCTGTGCAGTTGAGCGAAAAACAGCGCACCTCAGGACATCAATGTAATGAGTAACAACCAACTGCATTGCAAATTTGTGTTGGCCCCTCGGTTCATTCTCCTTCATTTATTCATGTCGCCTCTTTACACTCGCACTGCTCTTAGCCTGTAGTGTAAATAACTGCTGTGGTCACTTCATGCCAGGTGATATCTACCACCCTGGCCCTGAATCTGTGGATGGACCTCCAAAGACCAGACTCCAGAAGACTCTAGATGCTTTACACGTGTGGTCCTTGTCCCTGAGAACTTCTGCAAAGACTGTCAGACCAGATCCTGAAGATGCAGGTACATTCTGTGTGCTCTGGTTTTGATGTGCAGTATAGTAATACGTAGCTTTTGTGTAGACTTTGCAGCATCCTGTAGCTTCTGTGCAGTGTTGGTGTGCTTGAGTGGTCAGTATGCTGGAATCCCAGAAAACTGAAGCTGTTTAAATGTAATTGCTGCTTAACTGAAACCATCTCTATATAGTTGATTTTCTATTTGAGTAGTGCAGTACTAGAATTTTTATAAATCGTAATCAACATCCTTGTGTTTTCTATGAATAGTACCACTGGCAGTGTTGAGACCCTTCAAAAAGCACAATTGGCAGGATTTCGTTTCTGGAAAGAATCCAGGATCTGCAGATCTTTCAAGTTTCAGCACGTGCTTTCAATGGAGAACGGTTTCTTTAAGAAGTGGTTTTTAAGTACTCTAACAAGGAGGGCTCAACCACTCCTCATTTCTTGAAGCTTCTTGAAGCTTTGCATGCCTGACGCGCACATTTGAGTGACTTCTAGAAGTTCAGAGATAATGCGAGAATATG
Organism: Hyalomma asiaticum; assembly: GCA_013339685.2. NCBI lineage: Eukaryota > Metazoa > Arthropoda > Arachnida > Ixodida > Ixodidae > Hyalomma > Hyalomma asiaticum. The sequence continues at coordinate 21,524,686 of CM023491.1, read as the reverse complement.
TAGAGCCATTCAATGATAAATTGGATGTCTTGGATTACCCAGGATTGTAATATCTGATGCTTAGAATTTCTGAAACCTATGTTGAAGTCTTGTATGGAAACACCTGAGCATCTCTCCTAGCAAATGAAACTCCTCTTATAGATGGAAGATATTTTCTTGGTTCCTTCAGGTTCAATTTAGCAAGATCCTATTACTGTGACTATTGGGGCTATTATAAAAGGATGACAGCAGTGGGTTATTATTACCTTGTGGTTTGAGGGTCATCTTAATGATAAGATTCTGCATAGGCAGTGAAAAAGAAACCTACAGTGAGCACACATAGCTTTTAGGACTACCTTACTGCTATTACGAGGGCTTTTAGTGCAGTGTTTGCCTGTTAGCCTTATTTTTCTAAGTATAGCACATGCTACAAAACTTTTTTGAGCACTCTCTTTTAGCTTTACTGTACTAAGATCAAAGACCACTCTTGTCCCAGTACTAAAATGTCTTGTTCAAATCACGTCTTGCTTTTGTAATAGTAGTTAGCACATTTTAACTTTAGACAAATGACCAAGACGAAGAAGTAGTTAATTATAGCATGGAGGGTTTTTGCATTGTTTCATGTGCTTGTTTGTAGCCGTAGATGTCTTGTTGCTTGGTTTGTTTTGGTGGTGTTCCTTTTGTTTACTGTTGTATACTATCGTAGTTTTGCTTGGGAGGTGGGCATGTCATGAAGATTCAACCAAACAGGCCTCGCTTGAGCATACTTCTTGCTTAAGAATGCAAGGTCTCGAAGTTATTTGCAGTTACAGAGGTGGCAAGGGTGCCTCCTTCTTTAAAATATATTTTGTTACAGCACCAGCACTGAACAATGAGCTTGTGTTTTGGAAAAATAAAAATTCTATACTGTTGTTTGAGCTGGAACTCTGGACAAGGTCGTGATTCGGAGATTGGAATTCTGTCAAGCGAGTCAAGAAGTGATAAGCACAGTGAATGCTTACGTGAACTTTCACAACACGCAAAGCATGGGCTGCATTTTGGACAGAGGGATACCTACCAGAAAAACAGAGTAGGTGTCAAGCATCAAGTAATGCTTAATGTATCACCCATTATGACAAAACAGTAATGATGAATACAGTAGTGATGTTGATAAATGACAAAGGTATGAACCTGCTGAAATATAGAGAAAGGTTTTAAATGCTGTTGAGTAGTTAGGTGCATTTTGTGATAGACAGCAATGAAAGAGGTGATGAGGTGGTGTTCCAAGGATGCTGTATGTAGTAAATTATACTGTATATGCTGTGCTGGTGCTTGCACAGAAACAGGAGCACTAAGGCACTGTAATGCATTTTTTTTCTTTTGGAAACAGCTTTGTGCATTTCTTTAGTCACTGGTCAGGAAGCAGTCAGATGCTATTGCATATGCACAGATGTCGTGTTGTTTTCTTAAAGGATTGACAGTTGTGTGAGGTGCCAAGAGCTCATGCTGGTATGCACACAGAGTATATGCAAATATGAGAGGACTCAGACTGGATGTTGAGGCAGTCTTTGTCTCATTGCCTTTTTGTGCTCGTCTCTCACAGTGTGCACTTGCAGTTGTGTTTCTTTCAAAACTACAACTTTGCTGAACATCACAAACATAGGCAACACAAATACAGGTATAACAGCCGTGATGTGCGATGATAGTGGTTACAGGTCAACAAATGTGGGCAGTGATCAGTAAAGTGAAATCGCGACACGCAGCACGACTAATGACAGAAAAAAATTGAGTCATTCCACTCTGCGAAGATGGAAGCCAGCTTGGCATTAAAGGCCAGGTTTTGGACATGCAATCACTATTCAAATTATTGTACTATGCACAATAACACACGTAAACCAGCGCACAGCTTCCAAGTGCGAGCACTGTTGCCGAGCGAGAAAGTTTTGTTAGTAACTTGCCACAAAAGCACTTTCACAATTTTTTGCCGTTGCCCTAGAGTGCGCGCATGTCCTGGCAGAGTGTGGATGGCCACGACCATCTGAAGGAGTCTGAAAAAACTAGGCATGCGCATGTCCTGGCAAAGCGTTGGTGGCTGCTGCCATCTTGTCGAGCCTGAAGAAGCTAGATTTTTTTGTGCCCGGACGCCACAAAACCACAGAAATCGGCCATATACCGTTTTACTATAACCAGGCATTTCCCAGGCCTTACCCATTTCTTACACTTGAGTATATTTAAGGTACACAGCTAGCCATAGCTTGGAAAAATTATGGCTGGCTAGCATACAAGCAGGAGATGGAAACATTGCGGTATAAACTCACTAGTCGTGAGTGTGTACCAGTTTTATATCAGTTTTAAATTCTGTTGTAGATAAAGGCAGGTTTATACATCCTGTTTAGTGAGCCCCACAATGGCGGTCTAGTGGCTATGGCACTCAACTGCTGATTCGAAGGTCGCAGGATCGAATCTCTGCTGCCGCAGCTGCATTTTGATGGAGGCAAAATGTTGAGGCCCTGTCTACTGTGCGATGTCAGTGCACGTTAAAGAGCCCCAGGTGGTTGAAGCTTTCCAGACCCTTCCACTACGGAGTCTCTCATAATCGCATTGTGGTTTTGGGACATAACACCTGGGAAATCAATCAATCAATCCCCTGCACTGAAAACATGGGAAAGGCCGAGCACTTGCTGCCTGCCTGTTCAGGCATAGCAGCATCAAGTATATACTCCTATCGTGCTGGCTCAGTAACTAATTACTTGCACAAATTCTATTACATTGCCACCGTATGCAGCAAGAGGAGAGGTGAATACTGTCCAGTTGTGACAAAGATGAATTCAGTGATCATGTTTGAACTATGGAATGAGGCAGACATGGACATTCTTTGAGGCTTTCTGGCTGAAAGTGGCCAAAGTTTGCTCAAGTGAGGCCTGATCTCTCTGAAATGGGTGTTGGTTGGTGTGCTGTCGTTGCTGTCGCTTACTGTGCCTTGCTTGCTATGCGCTTGTTCCATGTGTCACTGGCAAATGTGGTGCCCACGTCACAGCTGCGAGGCAGCACCTGGCTGCGGAGATGCCTAGTGAGTTTGGCCTTTCGTTTCGTTTCTGTTAATTTGGAGCCCCATTTTCGCACCTTTGTCTGGTTCAGCTGTTGCATTTTGTCTTGCATGGGGGGACAGCACATATGTTTGTTTGGGGTCTTGCGGTTTTTTCAGGATTGGGGTCTTCTGCAGTGACCTTACAACTTGGAATGTACTACGGCTTCACCACATTCAGAAGTGGCAGTCTGGGATGGTTGGTCATGCATAGCAGAAAGCTTTTCTCAAGATGACACTGTTGAAGAGTAATTGCACTGCTAAATCAAAACAGTCAATTTAGGGTTAAGTAATGCATATAGTACATGTGTGTCCACTGTCTTCAATCTGTCTCACAGTGGCATAATGTTGGCTGGTGCATTTTTGTCAGAACTAACATCAGCTTAATGGCCAAATTCGTAGCGGCATAACATAGTTACCTCGAGTAGTTGCGTCTACCCACTGTAAAGCTTTGATGTTGCATTTCATTTTGTGGTTACTGTACTGGACACACGGTCAGGGACAGACAATGCAAACAAAGAAGTAGGAGGTACAGGGCACACGAAGAGTGCTAGATAATCCGGCATGGAACGAGGAGGCACACGACACATGAAGTGCACTAGATGATGTGGACAGAGAAAGGCCAAGTCCAGGACACATGAAAAATGCCAGACAGTGCAGAAATACAAACTAGAAGAGAAGCTCAGGGGAAGATGGAGGCTTGAATCGATGAACAGATCTCTAAAAACGATTGAGAGCAGGCAATGTAGCAGGAGCCAACGTTTCGACAAGTGGGCTTGTCTTCGTCAGGACGGCGAAGTCCACTTGCCGAAACGTTGGCTCCTGCGACATTCCCTGTTCTAAATCGTGTTTATCGATCTCTTCATCCAGACAGTGCAGAGAAAGAGGAGGTGCAGGGCACACGAAGAATGCTGGATGACATAGAGAGAGGAGGCACAGGACTCATGAAGTGCACAAGATGACGTGGACAAAGAAAAAGAAGGTGCAGGACATATGACAGTGTCAGACACTACGGACATAGACAATGTCGGCAAAGAGAGACACAAAACAGGCAAAGCATGCTAGATAATGTGAACAAAGAAAAAGCAGTTACAGGACACACAAATGCACAGGACATACAAAGAGTGCTTGATGATGTGAACTAAGGAAGAGGAGGTACAGGATGCATGAAGAGTGCTAGATAACACAGAGCAAAGGGACGCACAAGACACATGAAGTGTGGTAGATCGACAGGGCACATGAAATGCCTATGCTTCCTGTACATCCTCTTTCATTGCATGTGTTGTGGGTTGCAAAACCTTTTTGCTATGCACCATTTTAACTTTCCGACATTCAAGGTTAATTAATTGAGAGTGATGTGTTAAATGTGTGGAGGTTGTTGAATCACTTGTAGGACGTGTCCCAGTCGAAGATAATGTCAATGCCCGGGTTTGTTTATAGTGAATGCATAACTATAGTTACACTGGTCTTCTGCCTATATTGTAATCAGCAGCCTAACCACGCATTCGCAGGGCCAGTTTTTATATGATTCGCTAGATTACGGGCTTCCTATTTGAAAGTGTATTTCTGCAGTTTAATTTTCATTGTAAAATGAACGTAAATGCCTTCGTTTGCAATGCCATACTCTTAAGAGCCAGTTGATCTCAAGCCAAGTACATATTATTGATATTAATAAATATTATGATGAGGAACCTCTTTTATTGCAGCCGAGTTCACAATATATCGAAGCAAGAAACTGCCGTGCAAATGTAATAACGTGACATTGTGACCATCTCGAAATGACTCTTTGCTGAGTTCCATTTTTGAATTTGTGCATTGATAATGTTGAATGGTGAGTTGTCCCTCTAAGAAAATTTTTCATCAAGCCAGTTGAGCAGGCGTATGCATGTCACTGTAGTCATGAGCTGTCAAATTTGTTCAGGCATAGGAGAGACTGCCATTCACTTTTCATGTCATTTTTCTTTTTTTTCCCAACTGTAAAGGTACACTTCCTGCAGGGCAGCTTGCCAAACTAATATGGGAGAAGCCATTCATGCAGCCATGCCTTACGTTTACAGTTTGCATGCATAAGGGATAAAAGATGCAAACATTGTGAACATCTCTGGCGACAGCTTTGACCACATTCACGTTGAAACATAATGCACCATCTCTTGCCAGATAACGCTAACGCTGACATCGACCTTCCTGCACCACCTGTTGTCAAGAAAGTAGCTGTGGGCCCACTGCTTCATCGGCGTCAGTTGGCAGCCATGTATCGCCGTCGTTTCATGCGAAACACACGGAACTACAAGGGACTCTTCTGTGAGGTGCGAAAGTTGTTTGAGCTGCACTTTGTGACCAGTCTCATTGGTTTGACACTTCAAAGTGTTTAGTATTGTTCATATTACTGCATTGTAGCCATTGTAGAGGAGCAGGTGCAGCTAAGAGTGTTGAGTTGATAATCTGAGTCTTCATTGGTTGAACAGGCGGATCCCCTAAACATAAGCAGTGCTGAAGGTGTAATGAATGTGGTGAGCACAATAGTCTGTCTTCGAACAAGATCCCATGAGTTGAATTTATCCACTATTTGTGCATGTCTCCCTGTACATTTGAGATTAACTGTACATACAATAACATACTGCACTACTAACAATGCACATGTACTCTGATCAGGCACGTTCCTCTTGCTGTAAAGCTGGCACCACTCTTTTGAAGATTTTAGGAACAGGATTGTGTCTTGTGCCAAGCAGTAACTTGATCAGCAGATGGATGAACAAATTTTAATAAGGTTCTGTAGGGCACACATCAGCGCACAGTGGGCTGCACCCACATCAGGACCGTCAGGCCATGCTTGTCGGCCGCTGCATGGGCCTGCTGGATGGCTCATAGTTCGTCGGCCAGGAGTGGGCTGTGGAGAAGCAGTTATCAATGTTATCAAGCAGCAACTTGATAACATTGATAATTTATGGAAAAATTAAACACAGCTTGCGCATTGTGAAATGGTCACTGGCATGAAGTAAAACACTTTGCATTACAATACTGTTGTGCTTAATTTAATGTTGTATACATGTGTACTTATGTGAGGAATTTATGTTGCACTCCCACCCATACTGTGCAAATGTGCGTGGTATTGCAAATAATATAAACTGAGAACATACCCATTCGTTGCAATAAATGTGCCAATCAAACACTGCAGTATGCTTATTTGGCTTCCTCGTCTGTTGTTTTAGTTCAGTTTGTTTGCCTTCAATGTATGTTTTCTTGCTTGTGCGGTTATCTAAAATGAAGCAGAAACTGCATTAAACATAAGTTCACGGTAATCCGTTCTGCATTGTACACCATAGCACACCGTCACTCAAGTATGTTTTTAAGATGCCTCTCAAGCCTTCATGTGGAAAACTCAATCACCACATGTTTTCTTGATCACTGTTCTAGATAATCCTGCCTGCTCTGTTTGTGTTGCTGGCCTTGCTGTTCACGTTGCTGATTCCGCCAATGTCCGAAGAACCACCTCTTGAGCTGACACCGTGGGTGTATGGCCCGCCAAACTATGTTTTCTACGGGTGAGGCTGGAGCACTTTTATGCACGTTTCTCGGGGGCTTGTTTAGCACTTGATAGCTCCTGTTTTTGCACCTATTTGCCTCTGTGTTGTGTAAGCTACAGTCAAAGCTTGAGTAGGGTGGTTTGCTGGGCAAGTTGGTTCATATTCATGGTGTAAGAAATTCCAGAACAATGTGAGCACAAGGATAGGGGATTACACAAGACAAAGCTGGTCCATCTGCATTCCCTTCTGTTCTTGTGCTCGCACCATTGCCTGCTGGAATTTGTTACACCAGTCAAACCTCGGTATAGCTTATGTGGATGTAATGAATTGTCGGTTAAAATAAAGTGAAGAAATAGTCTTGCTATTGAAATGTTGTTATAAATATGCATTTGTAATGATTTCTTGGATATGATAAAGCAACCTTTGCACACTATGTGACTTGACCATAGCGAGATTTGGCTGTATATTAAATGTATTCATGGCATTGGTTTTTATGAGGAGTTACTTTTCAACAATGATTGGTTGGGCCATATCAGAGCCTTATCAGTAGATCTGTCGGTCATCATCCTTTTATTGTTTCTTGAATTATGTGGTTGTTTCAGGTCACAGTGAAGTGTCTATTGGCGCTTACATTACAAGCTGAGGAAACACTGCTTTAATGCCTCTTGCTTGCTCTCGTCTCCTCAGTTTTGTCAAGATTCACGATGAGAATGCTAGAAATGAGCTTAATGCAGGGATTTTCTTTTCAGCAAAAAACATAGTCTGCATGTCAAGGCATGCAAGATAGTGAAGAAGCAGGCCTAAACGCATTGGATTTTTTTTGTTTGTTTGTTTCTTCTAGCTCTGAAAACACATCCAGCCCTCTGGCGACAAAGTATACAGATGCCCTCTTGTATCGTCCTGGCCTCGGTGCCCGTTGTGTGAAAGGGGAACCTCTGAGGTTGGTATTGCTGTGTCTATAAATTGTCATACCACTTCCATCATAGAAGGAGGTTGTAGCATATGGCCCACCTATTAAGGGAACCCTAAACTCAAACTCATATAGCAAGGATGTTAGCTAGAACCTTATTTCATGGCAGAGGTGTTTGTGTGCGTACCTGTATCTAAAAGGGATATTTTTTTTTCAATGTCCGATTGCTCGCTAAATCAAAACCATTGTGGAAATCAAAACTCCTTTATATGAAACATTTAGACACACTTTCCAGCTACCTCTCTACATAGTCACCACTCCATTTGAGGCCTTTGTCTTAGTGCAGTACCAACTTTCCTATGCCCTCCTCACAGAACGCAGCCGCCTGTGCTTTCAGCGAAATATGTGTGCTGCTCGCTGTCTGCTCATCATTATCTGTACACACTACTTCAGTGTGTTTGCACCATTCGCGCATTTCGCTGTCAATCATGAATGTTGTACCACATACCTCATTCGTCGATGAATTTCAGCTGCATTGCACGACACAGCATGTGGAAATTGAGTGACACCGAATTCTCCACACTTAGCAGAGACTCTTGTTTGAAGCATGTTTAGTGCTCGCTGTGAGCTTCACATTGACAACTGCAACCTCATGTAATCAAGAGGCATACTAGAGCTGTTGTGCAATGCATCTACACATGGCATAATCAATTTTTTGCTGTGGCTTTGGTTTAGTGGCCAATAGGGCTTTGAAAGACAGGATATAGCCATCAGGCAGCTGCCTTCTATGACCAGTGCATAGGAAAGCTAGCACCATGCTACGACAGAGGTTTTAGTTGGAGTGGCAGCTATGTAGAGAGGTAGCTGGAAAGTATGTATAATAATTCCTAATAAAAGGTTTTGAGCTTCACTGTGGCTTTGATTCCGTGACCAATCGGACCTTCGGCAAAAAAAAAAAAAATAGCCCTTATATATAGATATACACAATGTAAAAATTTAGGGGGTGGGGAGTGGAGGGGTGGGTAATGCTGCCAGAACCCCCTGCGCTCCGGTGATCACAAATTAGATATGACGTGACGGCTTGCAGGCTATACTCTATATATGTGCCCCGCTATATGTGTGCCCGTGTGCTTGGTACATCTTAATAAGGTGCTTCCAATATGTCAAGCTTTTCCAATTAAGCTTAAAAACTGCTTTTATAAAGTTCAATTCATTGCTGTTTAGTTTCTGCCTTTAGCAGTAACTGGAATGGGTATTTTGGGTAATTTCTACACACTAAACAAGGGGCTATTCCTGACAAACTAAGATGCTTTCACACACTGTTCCGATGTGCACTTTGCGTTATCTTGTTGGAATGTTGAAAACACAGGGATGAAAGTAACGGTTATAGGAATGTTTTTTTAATTATGTGTGTCCTCTTTCACTTCATTTTATGACATCTTTTGACTTCCTTTGTGCCTTCTTTATGCTTGTTCTTATTGTCATCGCCCAGATTGTGTATAGACACAGTAATATGTGTTGGCATTTACGGGACTGCTGTGTAAGATCCCAACTAGTCCTGTAAGCAGGGCTTCCAACCAAGCAAAGATAGGATAGTTTAAGGTCAATGTGGTGCTGCATTTGGTCAGCACTGACATTACTTCCTATGTTGTCAGGAGCATCTTTGTGCGTAAACCACCTTAGATAACTCTGTCATTTAGTGGTTGTTGCAGCTTCACTGATAAAAGAGTTAGGAGCACCCGATTTTCCTTACGGGCACTGAATGTGAAAATGCGGCACATCTGGGCATGCAGGGTGTGACGAATGTGCCAACGTCTGCGCCATTTCAATGTCCATGTAACCTAACATTATCACATGATGTCATCACTGGCATGTTCACAGGATGTTGTGCATTGACGTCGTCATACGATGTCACCATTTGGTCACGCTATAGACAAAGCCGATTTCGGTCTGATGGGACATTACAATGACTTTGCATTAGCGATGCTAGCAGGGTTTTCATGTGCACTTATTATAGTCCATTTTGTTGCATATTTTCCGCACCAGTGGCTTGGGGTGTGCTGAAACAGCAAACGCAAGTGTCCCAGTGCCAGGCGCACCTTACGGCTACGAGTCCACTGAGGGCGGGGGCACTTGCACCTGTGCAAGTGGGGCACAGCAGTGCACGCGCAGTGCAGGTGGCCCTACGCCACCTGCTGTTCGTGCTGCCACGAGTGACTATTCTGCTCAACAGTGACTGGCCGTGACGTCTCGGACTGGATTGTTAAGACATGGAATCCATACCACAAGACAAGGTATGTTCTCAGCTTACACACCGAGGATTTCAAGACGATGCTTCCCAAAATTCTTCAACACAAGGTTTCAGAGGAAAGAAAACAAAGTTTTTTTCATGCGTCCAGTGTGGCCTGCAGCAATAATTGTTGACCTCACTCTGATTAGTGAGCTTCACAAATTAAGTTTTGCTTATTTACTTTGTTGTGCGCAATGCAATCGGTGCATTGTAACCAGTGAGCTTGCAACATGCATCCTTCTGGAGTGAAATATGAAGGTGCTCAAATTTTGAGATGTGTGCCATCAAACCCATGGTCGAAATACACCTGTTCACTACTACTGTACTGTAAAATCCCAAGCAAGTGCCGTTCCTTGGGTGCTTGCACGGCCATTGAGGCCAATTTCAAATCTCTCAAAAAAAAAGGGAGTGGGGCACTTGCAGCGGGCGGGGGTACTTGTTCGGCATTTTACGATAACAAAACATGGTTTTGCGCATTGAAGAGCACAAGTAACTGGAAGACCTATCTATTATGCATTAGTTTGAAAACATTTGAATGTTATATGAAAATATTTTATTCAATTCACAGTCAGAAGATAGCCATTTGAATTCACTTTGTACTCAGAATTTTGCTATTCGCACATCTAAAAACAACCCCTCAGCAATACCAAGATGGAGTAGCAAAAGGCAGCACATGTACTTGTATCTTGTGACAGTGTTTGTGCTTGTGCTTCTTATATTTCTTTGCTGTATGCCTGTGAACTGTGAACTGCCTTAAGTTTATGAAGCAAACAGTTTTTCTCGTGCGAATATTTGCGGTGCCAAGAGGTGCTTCATGGCTGGAGAATGTTGCAGTATATTATGGTTTAAACTATTCGCCAGATGACTATCACTAGTGCTGGCTTCTACCCAGTATTTCCTTCACAACTTCTTGGTAAAATTACACTTCACAAATACAATGCAAACCACATTTATTTTAAGCTCTTTAATATATAGCCTGAAGTTAACTTGGCTAGTACCCACATTCCATGCTTTGGGTGTTTGCTCAGTGAAGCCATCTAAATGCATATCTCTAGCTATTGGACCATTGGCTGCATGTTTGAAGCCCACTATTTGAAGATGCAAACGTTCTGATATTCAAACTCTTGCTCTTCCATAAATACATTTATTGCCTAATACCGTATTTACCCGCATAATTTGCGCCCTCGCATAATTTGCGCACCCCTAATATTTAGCCAGCTTTGCAAAAAAAAAAAAAATCCTCGCATATTTTGCGCTCCCCGTTCCCAGCTCGCCGGCGCGTACGCACGGACCAACAGCCGCGCGGCCGTGCCCCCCGCTGCGCAGGCGAGCGCAGTCACACGCAAAAGGGGCTGCGAGTGCGATGCCCCTTTTTCCGATTCTTTTCTCCAGAAGCCCCCGAAGCCCAAAGTACCGTCGCTAGAATAAAAGCATGCGAGTGGGGGCGAAGAAAACGGCTGAAGCTGAGATCAAACGAGCCCGGCCTATCTCCGTCGCTCGCGGAGGGCGGATGTGATAACATCACCCCGATCGGGACACCTGCCGTCGATGCGGGGAGGAAAGGCCCCGCCCGTCTTTAACGAGCATGAAGACACGAGGCGGAAGGGGGGGGGGGGGGTAGTGTCGCTCGGCTGTCGGCTGCCGAGATATCGCTATCGCGCCCTATCTCGGCAGCCATCAGCGGGCGGCTCATAAACGCTTCTGCGTGCTGCGCACTCCCTGGAGCAGCCGTATTCTCTTACACCAACGTTTTGCAGTGTTACGTGAGATCGTATCCAAAAGAGTTACGGCGCTAGTTGCATTATATTACACGTTATTTTAAACGTGTTCGCGAAATATCCGCGTAATTTGCGCACCCCCTTTTCGGAGCTCTAAAATCGCGAAAAAAAGTGCGCAAATTACGCGAGTAAATACGGTAGCTCAAGAAAGTAACACTGCACTAATATTTGAGCCAACTACAGTAAATATGGTAAAATGACTTAACTTCTTCAGTTGCTGTCAAGCATAGAGTATAGAAAATGTTCCATTGTAATACATAGATGGTGCTCCGCTGTGGTGCTCGAGTGACTATGGCATTCGACTGCTGATCCGAATGTCATGGAATCGAATGCCACCCACGGCAACTGCGTTTCGATGGAGGTGAAATGTTGAGGCCTGTGTGCTGTGTGACGTCAGGGCACGTTAAATTACCCCTGGTGGTCGAGCTTTATGGAGCCCTCCGCTATGGTGTCTCTTATAATATTGTTGTGGTTTTGGGACGTAAAACCTCGAAAATCAATCAATGCATGGATGCACTAGGTTTTATAACTGTTGTTAAATCGTTTCAGATTTGGTGGCGTGCAGTTTGGAGTAAGAAATCACCTGACTTCTCTCAACATCACTGCTCTTGAGGAAGCTGTTTCCAATATGGATGCCCCTGGTGGTCTCAATCTATCGGCTGCAGTCCTCACTTTGCGTCGTGGTGTTGACAGCTCCACAGTGCAGGATAATGTCAAGGTTTGTCCGTTGCAGCTATTCTTGCAATTTTTTTCCTCGTTTAAGTGATACTGTCTTCTATACAGCACCACTTGAAGGCAGTTTTGAATGGCAATGAATGCTAGAAAGTATGCTTTGTAACAGAGTAATGTTATCAGACTGTGTGCAGCTGGGATCTTGCTTGTTTAGTGAGTGCGAGCAACATTGAACTTAGACGACAATTGACTGAGTCAGTAAACATTTTGGTTCAGAATCTTCGATGAACAAGTAGGTATCAATAGTTGCAAGCAGTTGGCTGACTGCTGGGAACTAAATCGCAACAGGTGTGGTTCAACAACAAGGGCTGGGTCTCGTCAGTGGCATACATGAATGCCATCAACAACGTGCTGCTGCGGGCACACCTTCCATCTCAGACAGATGCCAGCTACTATGGCATGTCGGTCATCAACCATCCAATGAACTTCACCCAAGATCAGCTTCAGGACGAACTACTGTGAGTTGCCAACATGTTGTTTATGCTTCAAGTTCTTCTTTTTGAGCGATACTTGGTAATGCTCTTGTTGGTTAGGAACATTACTGACAGTGCTAAACAAAAACATCATCTTCGCACTGATTATTAAGTGTTATGTAGTCTGATCTATACAGTTTCAAAGGCCTGTTCCTCCCCATTCTCCTTTAGTACACAGTGCCTATTGTTTCTCTATTCTTTCCATGATCACATAAAGGTAGTAGTATGTTTTAGACAAGAAATGTGAATTCACAGTGTTTACGGGGATGAACTTAATTTTATGTTGTGATGCGAATTGGTTAGCTGATGGGAATGGAACACATATACGGGCTCTTTTTTTCCAAGGCTTGATTGGTTGCAAAATCAAAACCATAGTGAGATTCCAAACTGTTTTATTGAGAACACTTAAATATGCCCTCTAGCTATTTCTCTACATAATTGCCATGCCAATTAAAACATTTGTCATAGTGTGTCATAGGGCTATTTTCTTCTTTTTCAAGGTTCTATTGGCTGCTAAATCAAAGCCACCACAAAAAATTGATGCATTGTGTGCAGATGCATTGGACAGCAACTCTAGTATGCAGCTTGATTGTGCAAGGTTGCAGTTGTCAACGTTGAGTAACATGCTTTAAACAATAGTCTCCGCTTAGTGTGAAGTACACTGTGTCACTGAATTTCTGTGTGCAGTGTCATGCAATGCAGCTAAAATTCATCAATGAATTAGTAATTTGCACGGTAAAACTTTTATGGTTCAGAAAATAAGTGTGGTAATGGTGCAGAAACTTCAAAGCAGTGCGTACACACAGCAAGCAGCGCACAGAATTGATTGAAAAAACAGGCAGCTGCTTTCTGGTATGAGGGCATGGGAAGGTTACTACCATCCTGCGACATAATTCTTAATTTGAATGGCGACTATGTGAAGAGATAGCTGGAAAGTCTATTTAAATGTTCCGTATAAAACAGTTTTGTTTTCCGCTGTGGTTTTGATTTAGCGGCAAATTGGACCTTTTTAGAAAAGAAATACTATCTCTATTTATTGATGACCAGTTGAGTGACATTGTAAACAAACATTAGTCAGGTATAATTATTTAGCTAAAAAATTAGAAGTTATTGTTTAGGCAAGGCTCTTAGATAATGAGCTATAGGGAGTACGGTGGGACAAACACTGCAACAGTTCATGAAGCGTATGTGTACTTCACTTTAGAACACGCAGTACAAAAATGAAAGTGATCACTTTAGATGCAACCAAGCAAGGTTAAACTGTCTTAATGAAGCTAAGTTGAAGGACGTAACAAAGGCATAAGTTTGCCTTGTTTGCTGTTTTCCAAGGGATCAAGTCAATGCCAAGTCAAACTTGATCTATTTGTCAGACGTGCTTGGTGTGAATGCCATCACCTTTGTGTCATATGTGACCACTAGCCAATTTGATCGCTGTTTTAGCAATTATGATCACAGAATGCACTCTAATGGCAGATTATCGTCCCAAGCTTGAATCCCACAAGTGAACACATGCGCCTGTCCATCACGTGCAGGAAGCGAGGTGGCCTCAGCCTTTTGCATGCGACATGCGTCATCTTCGCCATGTCCTTTGTGCCGGCCAGCTTTGTCATGTTCCTCATCGAAGACCGCACCTCGGGTTCTCAGCACCTGCAGTTTGTGAGCGGGCTCAAACCGTTCCTCTACTGGATCGGCAACTACACCTGGGACCTGGTAAACATCTCCTTCCTTTAATGGGTTCATTTACATTTCCTACCCAGCTGTGCTAGCTGCAATGGTAAAAGATTAGTAGCACAAGTGAGCAGAGTGGCAGAATCATGACATGCAGCTCCCTTGTTCTTGAGCATGCCAATAATGAGTGGCGGGCACAACCTATGTCTTGGTGTAGCCTGTAATGTGGGTGTGACCACAAAAAGTAGCTTGTCTTAGAAACCAGCATTTTGAGTGCTAGTGACAGTTGTGCTGCTTTGGTCATTGGTCACTTGTACCACTCTTACTGTGATTGATTGATTGATTGATTGATTGATTGATTTGTGGGGTTTAATGTCCCAAAACTAGCTCTGATTATGAGAGACGCCGTGCTGTGCTGCAGCTGCGCAGTGCTCATGGATTGAAATGGAACAGGTCAGCACAAAGAAATACACATTCTTTCACTTCCACCATCTTCACCTTATGTTAACATTGACATGACATTGCTTCGTACACTTAAAAGTCACAGCCTATATCACCTTTAGCAGTAAAATTCATAGCCAAATGATATGTTATTATGAGTGATTGTACACACCAGTTATTATAATGAAATGTTCACATGTCACATTTTATTACATGAGTGCTATGCAGTGGTGCTCGTTATGAGGTGCAGCACTGGTACTTTTGTGGCCTAAGAAGTCTAAGAGGAACAATGGCTATACAACTGCATCTGTGAATAAAAAAACTTGAGGAAAAAGCATAGTGTTAATCTGGTATTCTATTGGTGCCAGTGAGCAGGCTCTTTCGATTATGGCATGCATTACAACATATTTTGCAGCTCATATTGAGTATAAGTCTATATACAGATAGAAGTGAAGCATTATCAACACTGCTCACATTCAATAAACTTTTAGCTCATTTCTCAGTAAAAAAATGTACTAAAATATGGTAACATGCTCCTGCTTCTTATTACACCAGACCTTTTACCAATCCACTGAGCTGACTTATTGTGATGGCTTGATGGCTAATGCAGTCTGCTGCTGAGCTTACAATCACAGGCCAGAGAGCTTGATGTTAGGGATGGTGAAGGAACACAAAAATATTTGTGTGCCTAGTTGTAGGTGCTTGGTAAAGGACCTGGTGTGACCACTTTAACCTGGAGGGTCCTCTTTTGACACCTCAGAGCTTTTCGGGTACTTTGGGACATGGAACCACATGATGTGATTGATCCTCCAAGCTGACAGAAAAAGGCATGTAAGACGGGTTTCCGAACAATGCCTGAGCAGGTCACTATGTTAGATTCGTAACTGCTCGTTTGTGAACAGCCGGGCCATATGAGGAAAACATGCATCATAGCGAGGAGCATTTACTGCACTGATTTGCCAAAATTGGGCATGGCTTTTGATGACAGAACTGGCAACAACAGTTTTGCCATCATGTGTGCAGTTAGCTATCACAGTCATGTATCTATATTGGATGGAAGTGTTTAAAGATCTGCGTACTAGAGTGTATAAATGTGGAGAATACCTGTAATGCTTTTGGCAATACAAGCTGAGTTTTAAAAAAGCTTATGTGGTGTTCTTTTTTTTTTAAATGTTACCAATGACCATTTAACAAATTGGTTTTGCAGTGCAACTACATTGTGCCTGCTGTGTTGTGCATCTTCATCTTCATGGCTTTCAAAGAAGAGGCGTATGTCTCCCATGACAACATTGGTGGGCTGGTCCTTCTATTGTTGCTTTACGGGTGAGCAGTGGCCATTTGACCTCATACTTGTATAAAGAGAGGACTTTTTGTACAATTAAGGCTGTATGTAAAGCCTGTTTGTACACCAGTCTAGTGATGAGGAGACTGCTTTCTAAAGCCAAGGCATAGTAGAAATGTGCTTTTAGGACCTTGGTGGTAACATAATAGTTGCATGCATAACAATTCCAAGCAATATATTAGGTTCGTAGCAGGTTTGATGTGGTCATTGGTGGCTGAACAAGCAAGCCTCAGCTTGGAGTCAATGTTTTGACTCCCGGGGGACCACATAGTTTTCATCAGGGCAGCAATGTCAGTTTGACACCAGGATTTAATTGTGTTGTCCTCAAAGTTGACAAGTTTCGTTATCATGCTGTCAAACTGATGGTGGGACAATGGCCAATATAAGTAGGCAGTGCTGCCTTTACTACGATTGTTGGAACAAATTGGCTCTATGCTTCTTCATCAAGGGCTGTTGATTGCTTTTGTGGGTTACAGAAATTTATGTTGGCACCTCACAAACGTGGCACACATTCTTCCTGATGTACTGAAATTTTGCAGGTGGTCCAGTATTCCACTCATGTACCCCTCATCATTCATCTTCAGCGTGCCCAGCTCTGCATTTGTCACGCTCGCATGCTGCAATCTTTTTGTTGGCATTGTCAGCACGGTGTCCACGTACGTGTTGGAACTCTTTGACGACAAGGTACACTGTATTCTCTCCTAATGTTTTCGGTATACTCGTGAATTGCTGAATGGGTTATAATCAGTATGTTGCGCATGTCTACCATGTTTTGTATAGATGTTACTTGGAAATTGCATTAGTCTAGGCTTGTTGGCACCTTATTGGTCACAGACCACAAGCACTGAAATAATGAAAGGAGAATGGGTCAAGGGCATGCTTATTTGTTAGACACAGCCTAATGAAGCCAGCAAGCAATGAAGCCAAGGAAGGCATAAGGGGCATGAATTGTAGTTTTTAACTGTAGTGTTGTAATTATGACATAAATGGAAAGGAATTAAAGTGAATGAAAAGGCACCTGCCATCGGTAAAGACCAAACCTACGACCTACGGATACTTTTTGAGTGTCACTCAATAATCTCTTTGTTACTTTTCTAAAAGATTGTGGGCTTGAGGTAAAGACTGGCAAAAAGGAAGACTGACATCCATGAAAAGTGTTGCATACATTATAGAGGTCAGCATGTGTGACAGTCGTGACCACCTGATACTATGTTGAAAACTACATCTGTGTAAGGGATGAGACAACAGGGTAGAAGAAGACAGGACAAATGCACACTAACAGCTGGTTTATTGAAAGCACGCATCCTTCTCTTCTAGACACATTGTGCATGTACAAAAACAATTAAGAACTCATGTCAATGTTCTCTCCCTCGTGCATGCACCTACCTACTCAAGAAAATTAAGCTCTTTCTTCGAGAGATACACAGACAGTTTGCTGGAGCACCGATCTGTGCCTTGTCTAGCTATCTGCACAGCTTCCAATGCTTCACATGCCCTTTGATCTCTCACTTACCATGACACCTTTGTCCTGTCAAAGATGCACTTCATGGCACATGACCTACAATGCATAGGCAGGTGCCTCTTGCTGTGAGACAGACCAAGAGATGTATTAACAAGCATTTAATGAAGCATGCTAATTCATTAGGAGATGGCAGTAATATCAACTTTGAGGCAACATCAATTCTGTGGCATGCTAGTATATGCCAGCTGAAACTGAAACTGGTGTTTCAGTAGTTAGTGCAATAAATATTGCCAAACATGATGATATGAGCACTTGCAGTGTTCCTGCAGGTAGGAAAGTCTGCATTAGCCCTCAGTGAGGAAACAATGGTGACAATGTGACCTCTTGGTACTTTGGACTTGTACTTTAGCTGCACGTACCTTAGCCTTCTGCCTGGGCTCGGGGCTCTGTCTTAATACTTTGATCATGTGCCTTGCCTTGTATTTTGCTCTCCTATTTTGATGGCATACTTTTGCCTAGGTAATACTTTGGCTGCATGTGCTTTAGCATTCTAGTTTACTCCAGAATTTGGCAGCATACTCTGGTCTTGAACCTTGCTGCATGCTTTAGCTTCAGAGTTCTTTGACCTCATACTTTTACCACGTAGGCTTTTGACTGCATATTTTGTTTGCATATGCTGGCCTCGGGGATTGTGGTGAGACAAGTGTCATAAGTCAGCTGTGTACTGTGTGCTCTTCTGTTTCCACCTTTCTTCAGTGCTGCAGTCCTGCTTGATTGACCCTGCCCCGTTTGTGTTTACAGGAGCTGCAGTCGATAGCTCGTATCCTGCGCAAGGTGTTCCTTGTGCTCCCACAGTATTGCCTGGGGAGGGGTCTCATGGACATGTTTTCCAACCATCTCACAGCTGAGGCTCTAGCACGATTTGGTAGGTCACCCTTGTTATAAGTTTTCGGTGGTTTTGCAAAAGCAGGCATTTTAGTCTGCCTGTAATGGCTGTCAATGCTGGTAACTACTTTTGCAGGTTTCACATGCGAACTAAGAAGAGCCAAAAGAAGGCATATATAGGGTGTGCACTAGAATATTACTTGTTCTCCATCTCTCTTCTTTCATACTGTCTTAAGTTGTGCACAATATAGACATGCTGATGCAGGAACCAACTATAGTACAGAAAGATATTCTCGTAAGGAAGTCCTCTATTGCACTAGTCATTTATATAACATGGCAGTTGTCTGTTAAACTAGCACGTACATAGCATGGCACACACAGTTTCCTTAATACGCTGGAATATCAACCAGAATTCTACGGTTATTTCAACCTTAGAAAAGGATTGTACAAAGATTTTGTATCTTGTAGCACTTGACATCCGTATGAGCACAACACAACCTGAGCACCCACAAAGCTGAGCACCCACAACGCTGTTTTCTTTCATTACACTTCATCTTCTTGTGTAATAATTTTGATACTTTTAAATTTTGTAGTTTTGTGCTTTTATTACCCTCATCTTAATCTTCATGTACTGTGTGTTGATATTAGCCGCTAGCTGCGTGCTTATCACAGGCTGCTGACCGCTGTGCATGCATTGGACTCGAGCCTTCTATAGAAAGGTTAACTGTGGAGCTAATTCGTCTTTCACTTTCACTGGCTCTTTAGTATTACTACAAATTGCTTTTAAGGCTACAAAATGACAGGAAGATGTGCTTCGTTCTTTTGTATATGCGGATCATTTTCACAATTCTGTGATAAAGCTTGCGAACTTTTGAAAAGGGGCCCTTTTATTCACATTATTCATCATCTTACTGTCGGAATAAAGCAATTGTAATTGAAAAATGCAAGACAGTATTTTTATTTTTTATATGTGTACGAGTGAAGTTCTGTGTGCTGTCCACTGTTCCAGGGCTGAAGACCTTCAAGCATCCACTGGAGTGGGACTTCTTGGGCCTCAACCTCATCAGCCTTGCTATTCAAGGCCTTGTGTACTTCATCTTCACATTGCTTCTGCAGTACCGTTTCTTCATTAAAAAAAGGTGCATTTCACCCTGCATAATTCACATTTTTCTTGCCACTCTCTTTTCAGTACTAATCATTTGGCAGAAATGTAAACGCTCACGGAACACACAGACGAAGAGAAACAAGATATACGCACACATAGGCGTAAATCTGTGCCTCTCTTGATCCGTGTGTTCTGTGAACTTTTATGTTTCTTCAATAATGGTTTACCAAAATGCCCGAACTGCTCCATTGCTGAATAATTTGGCAGCAGCACATTTTTTAATATGCTTTATGTGGCATTCTTTCTTTTTGCAGGCAGCAGACGGTGCCATTTGACCCAAAAGAGCTTGCAGATCAAGATGTCGTGCAAGAGAGAGAACGCGTGCTTGCTGGCCAGGCAGACGATTCCATACTCAAAGTGGTCAACCTTACTAAGGTGAGGGGTGTGCTGACGTGCTGACATAAAAGACAAAGGACTGACGGGGCAGGAAAATTAAGCTTAAAAGATTAAAAATGAAATGATCATACACGCCCTACCTGTACCACTGGCATGCTGAAAGTAAGAGAAAAAGCAATAGCTTGGCCGTGTTGATATTCCACGTTAACTATTGTAGCACATATACGAACAAGGACATAAAAGTCTGATGCTGCGGTGCTGTAGCCCTGTGTCTGTACGACGATGCTTGTCTCTTGATGCATGGATACCTCCTCAATGGTGACTAGACCAGGATGTTTCAAACAGATCCTTTCATCCCTGTGTTCGTGGTCGTGGCTTGCCTCATTGTTGCTGATGTTAAAGGCTAGCTTTGGCATGATTCACAAGTGTTTATACTGAGAAGGATGTGGGACAGGTTATTGTGTACACCAAGCGGTTCCTGCAGGACACGAGAAGCATTTCTTACACAATGTACATCACCTTTGAATTAATGAGTCAGACAGTGATATAGCAAATATGGCTATAACAAATTATTGATTATAACAAAGTAAATTCCATAGAAAGGGGATATTACAACAGGATATTATGATGAAGTGTTACAATATCCCTTTGTGGCTACGTTTGTGTTCATGTGACCTCGTGTCTCCATCCATGACAAATACGTTATTAATTTGGGCTTGAAGTATTGAATACTGATTATTTTGATTGAGGGAGAATGATTTGGTGAGTTGTTTGTGTTGCTTGGAAAATGGTACACTTTCGCAATAACCAGAGCTGTGCAAATAGCAAAATTTTGAGCGTGAAGCGAATTCGAATATGTTCAAGTGTGAATTGAATCGAATGTTTTTCGAATAATTTTCGAATATTTTTTTAATGACACCATGTCAAATTATGGAGAAATGTGCTGCTAAACATGGGCAAAAGAATTATTGCATGACTAGTGTACTTCCACGGTGTCATTCCAAAGTTCTGAAGAACACCCCAACAGAGAACTGTGCAGTAGGGAGCTGAGCTAACTTCACGGCAGTACATGAGTGTTTGTTTTCCCGCAGTACACCACTGTTAGCTTCGCCGTGGTACGCGAGTGTTCACTTCACTGCAGTACACAGGTGTTAGCTTCTCCGCAATAAGCGAGTGTTAACTTTGCCGCAGCACACATATGCTATTTGAAGGAAAAATAGCGCTAGAAGACATGGACAAGGAAGACAACAACACGAGCGCTAACTTTCAACTCAAGGTTTATTTCTGGAAAGCATGATATTTATGATCACGCACACAAAAATCCCCCATCATCACGTGTGGAAATGAGCATCATCTAGAAAATTACACCACCTCCCCGAAGGGGACCATGGGGTGATGCGGAGGATCGCTGGGAGTTTCAACGGTGCATTTAACAGCGGTGTTTACAGGTTTGCAGTGTTGTTGCTTCCATCACACAACACCATCAACTTCTTTCATCGGAGAAGGAGGAGATACTACTGAAGTGAAGCGTGCGCACGCTCTCTACCCGCTTTATTTATTGCAGCAGCTGTTGGAGAGAGGGAAGGGAGAGGAGAGTCGCGCATGCGTAGTGTGAGTGCGGACGCCTGTTGACGCGTGACATACCCGCGAGCAAGAGATGCTCCACATCTAAATGTCCAATTCACTTTCCGTCCAAGCAACAGAAGGGCTGCTGACACAACTATCACCTGCTTTTACTATCAGGATAGCTTCGACAATTTCTCTAGTATCTTTATCAGCACTTCTGTACACAACCATACAATCATAAAGAAGAGGCTGACAACCACAGTCGTTGCAATGAATGCCTTCAAATGCATCTAACCAACTAGCCCAAAAAGCCGTACTTTTACACATATGCTAGCCTTGCTGCGGTACGCGAGCATTGGTGTCGCTGCAGTGTATGAGTTAGTCTCGCCGCAGCACACTGGTGTTATGCGGCGAAGCATAGCACCTGCAGGAATGGGCCACTTGTCACGGGATATTTTTCCCCCCTTAATTGCCAACTTCGAATAGTAAAGATTAATTGTGAATCAAGTCAAATAGCAAATGCTATTAGAAAATTATTTGGCATTTCGAATATTCACACACTCCTACAAATAACTCAAAAGGACATGTGCCACACATGATCTTGATATGTATACTTGACAAATTAACATGCAGCAACAATTCAATTGATTGATTGATAGATAGGTTGATTGATTGATTTACTGACTGACTCACCGACTGATTGATAACAACAAGCTGTGCAAGTTGGTAGTTGTCCCTAGTGTGAAAAAAGTCACAGTTTCGCTGCAAGGGCGAAGCAATGAATGCGATAGCAAGAAACTGTAATGCTATATGAAGTGAGGCTCGCAGCTTCAGGAGCAATATTAATTGTAGCAAACATGCACTTGCTAAGTGAGCGTCTCCCGTGGGCAGTTTGTGCTGGTACGAAGGGCTTTATACGTTGTGTGTCACAAAGCTACACATACAAAGCTAGGGGAGGCCGCTAAATGAACATGAACAAACAGAAGATGAGCGCGAACTATCAAGTGAAGCATGCACGAAACGAATGCACAGATATACACCGAACGAGCACGAATAAGCTGTCAGAATGGATATTCTCAGTTTGAACAGCGCTCCTGTTGCAAACGTGGCTGCCCGCGTTGCGCCCCTCGCGCCATCTCGCTGGTAATGAACAAACGCTATAAGCGCCTGCCGTCTCCGAGTCCTGCCAGCGGTAAAGGGTGTGTATACAAGGCTCACCGTTAGCTCCTTGAAGCGTCTGCTCTTTGTGGCGTAGTGGTTAGCTCCACGCGCTGCGGAGTAGGAGGTTCCTGGTTTGATTCCGCGCGTCGGAAGCATTTATCCGAATTATTTTAGGGGCGAAGCTCCTTAGGGCGTGGGTCTGTACATCCCATGGTGTTCGTTGGTGATGTACGTAGCCACGTCTACTTTTATAAAAAAAAAAATTCCGAAAGTTGTGTCCTCTGCCTGGATTCGAACCCAGGCTCTCGGCGTGGCAGTCGAGCGTTCTACCACTGAGCTACGCCTGTGGTTGAAAAATTATCGCTAAAAGACCTAAACAGGTATAATGTCTCCCGCGGAATCGCATTAACAAACGTAATGTTACGTTGAAAAATAGTAATACACCGCTACACGACGCGAAAATGGATTGTATAACGAGGTCGAGGCATCATTTGAAAGAACACAGAGCTGCGTGCTTTGTAGCTTTGAACCCATTACGGAGGCACTGGTAATTATGGCGTAGTGGGTACTTCCCCACTTGGCAAAACGATAAGTTATGGCGCAGGAGATACCTACCACTTCTACTTGCACTAGTTTCCTCAAGCATTTAAAGTGGCCTCTAAGAAAGTAGCTCCTCCTGCTTACGCTGTCACTGTCCTGCAGTTCCGCGCAGGCCTGGCTCTAGCACAGCATATCCCCCTTAAACGCGAGATCCCAGCGTACGAATACAGTGTTTCTCATGCCTTTACATGATGATTGACTGGTCGATTTACGCGAAAGATTCACGGTTTACCGATGATTCCCTCCGGAGCTTCGCCCGCTCATCATCATTCACCCCGTGGATATGCTGTGATTTTTTTTCTTTGGGACTTTTATATATATATACATCCTTATACATATACGGTTCATGACGGCGGCGACGGGGATGGCAAAAGCTAGCCGAGACTGTCCATATAAATGCTATCGCAATAAAAGCAAGAGTACAAAATATGAACATGTATGAATGAAGCACATGCACGTGCTATCGTTTTCATTCTGGTTACATCCATGTCATCTTTTCATCAACTGGGATGTTTTCTTTCTGATGTGTGTCTGTCTTAGTTACTGAACTGAAAAAGAAAAAGAAAACAGCACTCACATTTGCACAAGATACATTAGCAGCAATCATTGGCACTGAAATGTGGCATGTTTTTTTTTTCTTTCATTTGCCATTTTACATTTGTGCATTACACATGCGACATTTCCCAGGTATACCGAGCTGGCCAGCACCCTGCCGTGAACCACCTTTGTGTTGGTGTCAGGGCAGGTGAATGCTTCGGATTGCTTGGAGTCAACGGTGCTGGAAAGACCACCACATTCAAGATGCTCACTGGGAACACAGAAGTGACAGAAGGGAATGCCTTCATCTCAAGCTACAGGTAAATCATGGATAACAAGCGGTTATTTACTGTGCAGTAGGCATTGTCTTTCTTCACAAAGACATCCATGACTACCATGAGCGCTTGTTGTGTGTGGTTCTTTCTATATGCGTCATAATTTGTGCTCGTGTTTTCCTAAAACATTCATGAAATTTTGTACATGCAACAGGGGACGGTAGTTATGTGAGAAAGCCCATCCCCATCCAGTATGTCATATCCTCCTAGTTTGCATATTGGCCATGGCATGGCACTGCTGAACACACAAGACGATGGGATCGGTTCCTGGCCACGGCAGTTGCACTTCGAAGACATTGTCATCATCACCAGCCTGTCGACACCCACTGGAGTGCAAAGGCCTCTCCCATAGATCTGATCTCCAACAGCTGCGACCACATTATTACCACAAATTTTTTATCTCATCTGCCCACCTAACTTTCTGCCACCCTCTGCCATGCCTGCCTTCTCTAGGCATCCACTCTGTTACCCTTAATGACCAACGGTTGTCTTGCTTTCTCATTAAATGCCCTGCCCACACCCATTTCTTCTAGATTTCTAGTGAGATGTCATTAACATGTACTTGTGTCCTGATTCACTCCATTCTCTTCTCGTCCCTTTACGTTGCATCTATCACTTTCCCATGAATATGCCAGTTTGAAGACGTATATTTATAAATAATGCCTTGACCTGCATGTTTAAGTTCGCATTGAAGAGATTTAGGCATATGTTCAAGAACCCAGGGGTCAAAATAAATTTATGGTCCTCTACTGTGGCCTCTTTTATAATCATGTATTCCACAATAATCAATGTCTCGTCATATGTTTTTGGTGCTTCACTGTGCTTAAAGACAGCATTGCTGCTGGATAGCCTTACTGAAATGTTTTGAAATTAATTATTGAATGTAAAAATGGCAGAACTTCCAATTAAGCGTACAGTATGTCTGCCTTCGTTTGTATTGGACGCTGATCTTATCCTGAGGACATGTAAAAGTGCACTGTAAAAATAGCTTCCAGATGTAAAGTGGTTTGGTGGTTCATGTTTTAGATAGCACACTTGAGTGAAGAGCAATCCATCTTTATCACTGCCATGTTGCACTATTCAATATGTAGAATACATAAGTTCAGTATAAAACAATGTCATTGCTGAATGTATTCGAAAAATGTTACTTTTTTGGGCATGAAGTGTTTTGCTTTCATTTCATTTTTTGCTCAATTCTGTGTATACTTATTTGGCTCTTATTCTGAAATTCTTTACTTACAGTATACGCACTCAAATTGATCTGGCACGTCAGAACATTGGCTACTGTCCACAGTTTGACGCATTGGATCCATTGCTCACGGGGTGGGAACACTTGGAGTTCTATGCACGGCTTCGTGGAATACCTGAGAAGTATGTCCAGAAGGTTTGTATTGGCTTTTGCATTTGCTTAATGTATGAAAATAACCCAGTACGAGTTTATTGTTTTTCGGAAGCAATATTTGGTTAAGACAGTGCCTGCACATCTTTTCAAGCAAGATTTGATGGCACACATTGGAGATCTGGAATTTTTTTTCTCTGAAACAGCTGCTTCTTTGACACAGAGTGGAAGCTACATGCTTACACCACACCTGAACTTTCAACAGTTCATAGCCCTTCTACCACTTGATCAGATCATATTATAACAAGACTTCTCTGAAAAAAATTCCCTCCTAAAATTCAGGGCCCTTGTTCACGAATTGCTTTGTACAGTGAAAAGGTGTATGAGAAGATAGGCCAGCCAATCATAATCATGCACATGTCGGAACTAAAGGCGGGGATTTATATGCACCCTCTAACAACCCCCCCCCCCCCTTTTCAGTCGGATCCTCGCACCCCCCCAAAATTCTCCAGGTAACCAATGACTCAGTATCCGCACCCCCCACATACTGACTACACCATGGGTAATGCCCTCCACCCAATATCAAAATTCTGGATAAACCCATGCTAAAAGCATCCAGCCAGCCACAGTACACTATACAAAAACAAACCTTTGTGAACTCAACCCCAGATTTTGTCCTCAGCACCTTGCACTTTTGTGTCATGATGCTGATGCCAGACCTTGAGTCATTTAAAATTCTGGCTATTTCATACAAACCTTGAATTAACGGTCGACCTGCTGCTTTCCAATGCATTGTTACAAACATGACACTACCAGCAATAAAGAGTGTCAGTGTTAGTTACCTTTGGTTTATTGTTGAACACATGATCTGGTTGATGAAGTCGAGGTTTTGACGGAAGCCCGTCTGGTCGGGAAGTAACATGATTAAAACTGAAAAACGACGACACCGACCAAGAAGAAGAATACAAAAAGACGTTTCGGCTCCCCTGACGGGAGCCTTGATCACAATGACGGGAGCCTTGTTGTGAACAAGGCTCCCGTCAGGGGAGCCGAAACGTCTTTTTGTATTCTTCTTCTTGGTCGGTGTCGTCGTTTTTCAGTTTTAACACATGATCTGTGCAGACAAGGATGCGAAAGGCAAAGAAATGAACAGAACCTTCAGTCAAACAAAAAAAGTGATAAGAAAGATGTGAAAAGTGCGAACTCTTTTCAGAAAGCATAAAAAATGTAAAAGCACTTAACAAAAGTAAAAAGAAACAACTCTTTTTTTGCAGGCATTGTCCTCTATGTCTACACACACTATGAGCTGTATGTGTTTTAGGACATTGTGTCTTAGTGCCACTGTGAGGTGACCGCCGAAAATTCTGCATCTTCTTTTCCACAGGTTGCAGACTGGGGCATCCGCAAGCTAGGTCTGCACCGTTATGCCCACCGATGTGCCGGCACCTACTCTGGGGGCAACAAGCGAAAGCTGAACACTGCCATTGCCTTAGTTGGGGATCCTCCGCTGGTGTTCTTGGTGAGAGTTGCTAACTTTTTTAAAAAGAAAAGATCACCCTAGACATATTTTATACAAACTGAAAATAATCTTGGAGGGAGTGCAGAAGTTTGTAGCATGCGAATATCATCGCATTGAATAAGAGTTGACACAAGCATTAACCTGGCAATGGGTATGTAACGTCTATTTTAGAAAATTGCAACGACTTTGTGACATGGTTTGCTTGGCTGTTAAGTAAATGTTTAGAAGCTCATAATGGGAAAATAAAGGCGCAACTAACTGAAGAAGATGGGCAATTGTCTAGCTTACCCCAGAGAAAATTTTATTTGCAGATGCAGCTGACTTGCTATGTGTGTATCTGTACAAAACATTTTCTTCAATAATACTTCATTTCTTATATACGTACCACACATCTAGCTGATGTCTTAGGACTCTTCTCTTGCTACTTCGCGTTCATGACCAAAACTGTTCCATCAGATCTGAAAGTATTGCAAATTTTTGTTATATGTACTGAGTGAAAAATGTTGCAGATATTAATCTGTGTAGTATTTACCATTCAGTTAGCGATGTGACACATTTCTGTAAATATCGCCAATAGCAAACAGTTTATACTTTGGATTGAACCCTAATATAATCAAGCATGCTGAAAGCACGAAGCTGCACAAATGACACATGACTTGGTGTGCTCTTATGTTTTGCAAGTTGTGCCAGTAATACCTAAGGTACATATTCCGCAGATAAATAAAAAAGAACACTGAACTGTAACATACAATGAATGCTCCTTCCACGACCAGAGTACTATGTGTCCACCGCGCTGATATAGTGGTTGCGGTGCTTGGCTGTTGAACCGAAAGACGTGGGCTCGATCTTGGCCACAGCGGACACATTTCAATGCTAGAGGCCCGTGTACTGCGTGATGTCAGTATACTTTGAAGAAACCCGAGTGGTTGAAATTTCTGTAGCCCTCCACTGTGACATTCTTCATAACCTTATGGTGGTTTCGGCACACGAAACTCAAGCAATTAATTACATCATGCTTTCTCTCCTGCGTTCATGTTTAGGATGAGCCTACGACGGGCATGGACCCCAAGGCCCGGCGTTTTTTGTGGGACTGCATTCTGGACGTCGTTAGAGATGGCCGCTCGGTCATCCTGACATCACACAGGCAAGTTTCTTTCTTTATTTATTTTTATTTATTTATATGTACTGCGATCTGGTACCAGATCTTGGCAGGTGGGTATACACGAAAGTGTAGAGGCATTTTAGCATATACAAGTTCATGGTGATTGCAGGGTATTCTTCAAACATTTGTAAAGAATTCAATAAACACTGCTAACGAACACTTAAAAATACACAAACACAAATTTATAACATATTCAGATATTTTTCAAACATTGCTAAAAATTTTTGAGTCACAATTTTGGTGTTCAGGTTATTCCAATCTGTTATTGTTCTGAGCAAAAAAGGAATATTTAAAACAGTTATTCCTTGTGTTAAAGGGAGCTATGGTTAGAGCATGCCTTTGTCTTGTTTGATAACCTGATGAGTAAGCAAAAAATTTTTTAAGTGTTAACGTTATAATGGCCATTTACGCACTGAAAGAGAAACTTCAATCGACAGACACGGTTGCGCACCGTCACCTGGGGTAGTCCACTGCATCTAATTAGCTCACTCACAGATGTGTGGCTGTAGGAATTGAAAATAACTGAACCACTTTATGGTGTATGTGTTCTAGTTTTTTAACATTAGTTAAAGTGAATGGGTCCCAAATAATCACTGCATATTCCAACAACGGTCGAATGTAGCAGTTGTATGTTAATAAGCGAACAGTAGATGTAGATGACTTCAATGAGCGTCTCAAGAAAAACAGTTTGCGCAAGGAATTAGAAACAACAGTATCTATATGCTTATTCCAAGACAGATTGTTAGTTATCCATAGCCCGAAATATTTGTACTCTGTTACCTCTAATAGTAATATACTATCTATACCATATGTATATTGAAGAGACCTTTTTTTGTTGTTGTTAATTTGCATATAAACAGTTTTATCAAAATTAATTGACATTTGCCATTTTTCGCACCATGCAGTGACCTTCGCCAGGTAATTATTTAGACGCACCTGATCATCAACTGAAGAAGCCGTTTCATATAAAATTGATAATAATACTATAAACTGGATATTTGTGGAATCATAGTAGTCCAATAAATCTTTGAAGTCTTTTCACAGATTTTGTGCTTAAGGACGCTCCGGGCACCACTTTAATGTGCCTAGTAAGAACACTACAAATGCTGTATTGCCTGTATTTACGTTGCTGCGATGCACTGCTGATGTTGGGGCTTTGTCTTTGCAGTATGGAAGAGTGTGAAGCATTGTGCAGTCGGCTGGCAATTATGGTGAATGGGCAATTTCGCTGCTTGGGGAGCATACAGCACCTTAAAAACAAGTAAGCATGCTGATTGATTGATTGATTGATCAACAATTTTGTGTTAATGCACATGTGCCATAAGGTACATTGTGTTTACTGCTTAAAACTGTGTTTAACAAGATATGTCATGCCACTGGGTCACAGGTAGTGAACCATTTTAGTTGATCGTGAAGTTTTCCTTATGCCATTTGCAATGAGGTGCAGCACCTGTCAGTGATGAATGGCATACACAAAGGTGTTTTAAAAAATTTAGCACTGAGTAATCTATCATCACTTCATTCACTTCTCTTGTTCCATGGGGATCTTGGCAAATCTTAGTTTTACCTTATGGCAATACCAGTGGCTGTTATGTCTTGTTAGAGCTGCATTAGCAGATGGACAGATGCTGTAAACTTGTCATGGCTTTTGTTTTTCTGACGGCAACAGGACTGCATTAATGCACTAAATGAAATTTGTGATGGTTACGTCCATCAATAAGTCTAACGTCCGAAAGGAACATTGGATCTTTGAGAGATGTCATACTGAAGGGGTGCCAATGGGCATAGTGAACGGTTTCCCTCAAAGTGATGTTTTTAGTCTTAGCTCTGTGAAACACAACCAAATATCTTCCATGCAGGTATGGCTCAGGCTACACGGTGACCTTGAAAGTGGGCGGGACGTCATCGGAGCTTTCCCACGTGGCCTCCCTGATGGAAAACTCATTTGGTGCTGCCGACGCACAGCTCCGAGAACAACACCTGAACCAGATGGAGTACCAGATATCACCAAGGGTGCCACTTGCAGTTCTATTCCAAAGGCTCGAAGCAGCTCGTGAGAGCTCGTCGCTGGACGACTACTCTGTCACGCAAACAACACTTGATCAAGTGAGTTTCACTTCCAACAAGCAGTCGGGTCATTTTGTTTGTTGGAAATGTGCTTCTACACAATCCCTGCATGTAGCAAATTCTACTGGCGAAACCAAGCCAAGTTTCCAGCCAACTAGCCAACTAGGTGCATGTCTTGGACACTGCGATATACAATTACTGAAAAAGTCTATTCTACTTATGCTTTTAAAGGAATTGTCTATCCCCGGAAAAAATTT
Organism: Hyalomma asiaticum; assembly: GCA_013339685.2. Taxonomy (NCBI): domain Eukaryota; kingdom Metazoa; phylum Arthropoda; class Arachnida; order Ixodida; family Ixodidae; genus Hyalomma; species Hyalomma asiaticum. The sequence continues at coordinate 21,494,094 of CM023491.1, read as the reverse complement.
TTGGTTGGTACGAAAATGGAAAGATTTTTCCTTGCAGTGATGGGAACGAGTATGCTTGGGCCTTATAAAAGAGGAACAGTATTCGTAACTTGCCCTGAAATTCATGAAAAAGTGACCGGTGCCA